>OX376056.1:1473764-2073764 GCA_947361185.1 Charanyca ferruginea
ACCATCGGAGGATGATCCTATACTCCTCAAGGATGACCTTTCTGCTCTTCTTGGCCTGGGTGACTCCGTCTTACTGGCGGGCGATCTCAATGCCAAACATCCCTCCTGGAATAGTAACAGGACCTCTTCCAGAGGTAGGATCGTGTTTAACCTCTGTTCCCAACTGAACTTCGACGTCATCGCCCCGATGACTCCCACTCATTTCCCCCACGATCCCAACCATCTTCCCGACATCCTCGATATAGCGCTGCTCAAGAATGTGAACCTCCGTTTGCAATCTATAGAGACGCTACACGAGCTTAATTCCGACCATCGTCCAGTGATATTAGAACTAGCTCCCCGTTCAGGTCCCTCTGACCCTAGCCGGCCCCCTCCGACTCAAATTATTACCGACTGGAGGAAAGTAAGCGAAAGCCTACAATCCACCACGTCGCCTCACTTGGACGCTATCCCCGACCATTTGGTGACAGTCGCAGACACGACGGGCGCGATCGACTCGTTCACAAATCATGTACAATCCGTCTTGAACGATTGTTCAAGGGAGGTTCCGGCGATGAGCGATCATCGCTGGAAACTGCCTGACGATGTGCGTGATCTGTTGACCGAGAAGAACGCGGCCGTCCGTGCGTACAGTGTCTTCCCCTGCGATGCGAACAAGGCTCACATGCGCTCTTTACAGCGTGCTGTAAAGAAACGCATCGAGGAGCTGCGGTCCAGCCGCTGGGACAAGACACTTAGCGAACTCGAGCCCACCCACCTAGCCTTCTGGGAACTCCAGAGGAAGCTCCGTTCTTCTAACGAGGCCTCCATGCCCCCTCTCATTCGTTCCGACAGTAGCGTCGCCTTCGACAACGATGAAAAGGCTGAATGTCTAGCCGACAGCCTAGAGTCTCAATGCACCCCCAGCTCTCAACCAGTAGACGAAGCTCACCTTTCTGAGGTCGACGCCGAAGTCGAACGTAGAGCCTCTCTTCCACCCGTTGAAGACCCTGATTATCCTCTGCCTCCTGTCACTCCCGACGAAGTGCACGATATTATCAAGAGGCTCAAACCCCGGAAAGCCCCCGGCTCTGACGGTATCACCAATAAGGTGTTCAAACTCCTCCCCGCCCATCTCATAATGCTAATGACCGCCATCTTCAATGGCGCTCTAAGCAACAACATTTTTCCTCAGGCATGGAAAGAGGCCACCGTTATCGGCATTCCGAAACCAGGCAAACCCAAGTCTGATCTCACCAGTTACCATCCCATTAGTCTACTCAATGTTTTAGGCAAAATCTACGAGAGGCTTATTTATAAGCGGCTCAAAGACTTTGCCGAAGCAAAGAGTCTCATTCCCGACGAGCAGTTTGGCTTTCGAACCGAACACAGCTGCGTCCAACAAGTCCACCGCATTGTCAAGCACATAAGCGCTGGTTTTCAGCGTGGCTTGATGACGGGTGCGCTCTTCTTTGACATAGCGAAAGCATTCGACAAAGTCTGGCACAACGGCTTACTATACAAGCTTTACCAACTCGGAGTGTCAGATCGTCTCGTGCTCATCTTGCGTGACTTTTTGTCGAATCGCACCTTTCGCTATCGCATCGAGGGTGCGCTCTCTTCACCCCACCCGATACGCGCTGGCGTCCCTCAGGGCTCCGTAGTATCCCCCCTAATTTTCACGCTGTTCACCAGCGACATCCCCAAAGATAAAAAGGCCCAGTTGGCTCTATTCGCTGACGACACGCCCATCTATTACTCGGGTCGCAACCCAGACCGCATAGCTCGTACCCTCCAATCTGCGGCAAAAGCCTTAGGCGCTTATTTCCGGAAATGGAGAATCGAGGTAAACCCCATCAAGAGTCAGGCAGTACTCTTTTCCAAACCGCGTTCGTCCCCCTCTCTGCCCAGTCCGATAACCATGTTCGGTAAGCCTATCCCTTGGGAGAAGCAAGCCAAATACCTAGGTGTAATTCTGGACCACCATCTTACTTTCGGAGAGCACATAAAGACGGTGCGTTCGCGCGCCGCTTTCGCTCTCGGTAGGCTCTACTTCATGTTGAATGCACGCAGCAAATTATCACTCAAGTGCAAATTGCGCATTTACACGGCGTGCATTCGTCCCATCATGACGTACGCCTGTGCTGTATTAGCACACGCGAAACCATACCGTCTCCATAGGATGCAGACCCTCCAAAACCGTTTCTTGCGAAGAATCACAGGAGCCCCTTTTTACCTTCGCAACGAGAACCTCCATCTCGATTTAAAAATACCCACCATCCAGCAGTTCATGAAACGCTCCGCCAAGCGCTTCTTCGACACTGCTGAGAAGCACTCTAACCCGTTAATCGTATCGGCTGCCCAGTACACTCCCTCCCGTAATAGTAAGACTCGACGACCGAGACATACTCTGACCGACCCTGACGATGCTATTACTCTCCTCCAGGAGAGCAATAAGGCCACCAGTACAGTTAAGAAACACAGACACAGACCGCCGTCATTCCGTCCTCGCCGCCGAGGCCCGCCGCGACGACCCCGTACGTCCCCTCCCCGACCCTTGCTCGTGCCAGCCCGCGCCGCTGAGCCTGTAGTTTTAAATTCGTCCCTAAATAATGGAAATCCGATCCAGCCTGTCCCTTTCCTGTCCTCTCCCAGCGACGCCCTAAGCCGAGGCTCGTACCCCACAGGGGGTGCCCTTAGCACAGAATACTTAATAGTACTACGTACAGAAGGGACACTCCCTTCCCCGCGCTATATCAGATACCGCACCCTCGACCCCGCACCGGAGGGGCTAACCGCCGACTCTTTAGCCAGGGCGCTCAAAATCGTAAGAACTGCAGCGCTGTAGGTACTGCTGACACAAACACACAATTTTGCGATTTATTTTGTATTAAGTTTTATTTATTAGTTTTAATCTCGATGATTCATTTATTTTCCAAGTTTTCGTCGTTTTATAATAATACAATTAAAACTTCCGTAATAATAACATACCAACATTACCAGCTATTAATATTGCTCTCTCTCTTTTTTGTCTTAGTTATGTACTTATGTCCCTTTCTTTCACGTTCTATTCAATCTTGGAATTGAAAAGTAGTACCCTACGCACTAACCTTGTCGCGTCGCCCCATTGTAATTATTATTATTGTAATATTTTAATTAATTCTTAATTTTTATTTTTAATACTTTTGAACTTAACATGTATGGACATGGACTGGTTCCGAAATAAATGAAAAAAAAAAAAAAATTGCGTTGCCGCGTAATGGTACGGGGCGATCGTGAATTCCATATTTTGTAATTAGGTAGGTACCTTAATTTACCATTATTGATGAATAAATAAACCTCTTTACATAATAAATATTATAATATTACTTTTATGTCATTACAAATCCGAGTATTCAAAATCAAATATCATTTATTTTATTTCTTTAAGAAATAAATAATTGAACGCTCGGACAAGATCACTTCATAATAATGCTCGAAACGTTCGGGTAGTTCCGTCGTCGTTCGGTTCACCCGACGCAAAGCGCTGCACTTTTCGCGCCATTTTGTACGCCACGACATCCAACTGTTTCAACCCTACTAAAATTCACGCACACATTTGCACGTGTACAGACGTCATTTGGTTTTGTAGTAGTAATAGGTAATTATTTTGCAAGTTTTGTATGAAGTGTCCGAGGTGTGCCCTTAGCGTGTAGTCGCTTAGTTTGTAAGCTATTTTGCCCTGGCTGAAGGCCCTAAAAATAATATTTTTTAAGGCACCACAGGAAAGTCCGGTTAAGCAGCCGACAACCTCCTAGGTTGACCTGCGAGATGCCAATCCGAAAAAAAAAAATAAAATAAAAAAGTAAGTATGTCAGTCGATCCTCGGATTCGACTCAGTAAAGAGTTCCTGCTCCCGACAATACTGTCGGTTTACCTGGTACAGCGCTGCTGTATATTCACATAGCTGTATAGGCTTGCTGCTAGCGAGCGATACACTTTGTATTTGGGTGGCTTATGCTACTGTACGAACTATAAACCTTAAGGGTTTGTTCGTTTATCATTGGGTGGCTTAGGCTGCTGTACGAACTATAAACCTTAAGGGTTTGTTCGTTTATCATTGGGTCGTTTAGGCTGCTGTACGAACTGTAAACCTTAAGGGTTTGTTCGTTTATCATTTATAATAATAATAATAATAATAATATTTATTCACAAGTAAATTACAACATTGTCACTGAATTTTGGTAAACAATACTTCGAGCATTACATAGATAATGAACGATGGTACCTGTACTAATGTAAACATTGTATCACAAGTACCAGCGCCTTCCACAAAAGTAGCACAATTTGATGCATTTAACTATTATAAACAGAATACTGTGACAGGAGTAATACAATAATCACTTGTTTTAGGGCAAAATAAAAGTTAAAAGAAGTCTAAATTTAACATGCAAAAGGTCCTGAGACCTATAACTTGTTTGAGGGTGTGTGGTGTGTTTGGGGACTATGCTGATTTGGAGATGTGTGTGGGGCTGTGTGGTATGTGGAGCTGTGTGGTGTGTGGGGCTGTGTGGTGTGTGGAGATGTGTGTGGGGCTGTGTGGTGTGTGGAGGTGTGTGTGGGGCTGTGGTGTGTGAAGGTGGGTGTGGGGCTGTGTGTAGGTGTGAGTCATACTCACACCTACACACAGCCCCACACCCACCTTGCCGGCTGTATGTTGTGTGTGACTTTGTGGTGTTGGGGGTGTGTTTAAAAAAGAGAAAGGAATTGTGTAGTCTGTGAGTTTGCTGTATGAGAGAACATAGCGAGAGAAATTGTCAACTAGTTACCTTTAGTAAATTTTCAGTCATTGAGTAATCTAGTTGCAATAGCCATTCCTGAACAGTTTTCTTACATTTTTTTCTAGTAAGAGGGTAAATATATGTTATTTTATTTATTTTATTATATAAACGAGAGGCATTTACATAAAGACTTTTGCTAGCAAAAGATGTTCTGTGGTGCTCAATTTCACAGATAAGGTCTTTTCTCCTTTTTTCGATGGGTTTAAATGAAATTGAGGTATGCTTGTACAAAATGGTCTGAAGCACAAAAAGCTGTCCCACGGTTAGTACGGAACACTCTTGATATAAAATAGAAGTTGAATATCTGCGAGGTTCTCGTGTCATTACTTTCAAGACAGCCCTCTGCGCTCTCTCCAGTTTCAGATTCCCGATATTTGCGAAATACTTATTTACCATATTTGCAGATTCTTTTGGGTCTTTATGTAACTTAAGAAGTTCATTGGGTGTAACGTTATGCTGGCCTGTATCTGTAACTTTCTTAATAGCATCCCATGTGGCTTTTGGGTTACCTTCAGCTTCCTTGAAAAGGTTTTGTGCATATGTAGTTTTGATTTTTTTTAACAAGTTATTACAGAAATTTCTGTAGCGTTTGTAAGTAATTTGGAGAATCTCATTATCAGGAGACTCTTTCTGTTTTTGATGCATTGCGTCTTTATTCCTTATGCATTTTAATAGGCCAGGGGTAACCCAGGGCTTAATAGTAATTTTTCTATGCGATGTTTTTACTTGTTGCGTATGAGTGTGAATTATCTGCGAAATACTGGTTATAAAGCTTTCTGCTGCAATGTCAGCGTTGTTTATTTTATAGATGAAAGAGAAGTCTAGATCCCCCAAATCTCGCATTACAGCGGCTATGTCTGTGCGTTTGGTATACTGCATTGGTTTTATACAAATCTGATTTGAGTCAATGCATAACATGGTAGGGAAATGATCAGTTATGTGAGCATCCAGAATGAGTGAAGTAGCGCTCTTGTGTGTCTTTAATACAATGTGGTCCTATTAAATCCTCAGATTAAATCGTACTGCAACCATGTAAATGGCAATGAAACAATGTAATTTTGTATGATTCTTGTAATTGTAGTTACACAAAAGCACATGCGTGAAACGCGGTAAAAGTAAGAATGGCAACGTCAGTTTTACGTCTAAGACATAAATAACTTCGTTCTGTAACCATAGACTATAACAGTTCCTCCCTCACTTAGAAGCGACTGTTTCACACCCCGGAACGTAAATCTGACGATATCAACTTGGTTCACTAATTTATGAACATATTTAACTTAAAGATTGAAACATCAACATACAATATAAATCATAACCCAAACTATAACTAGGTATTACAAATCAAGGCGAACTACTGGCTTCCTAACTCTTTGACTCCTACGCAAACCTTGTTCTGAGCATGATGTGCCCGAACCGGTGTTCGCTTCGGTCTCAGAATTTGCAACAATATTTGGATCAAAGTCTGGTTGAGCAACCGTTGGCTCAGAGTCTGGTTGAGCAACCGTACTCGAGTCCAAACACGGCTCAGCTGGAGAAAAGTCTAATTTTGAATGACAGGCAGGAGTCAGGCTGGAAACCGGTCGTTCGTTATTCCCCCTCTCCTCAGCGGCGGGTGCATTAGTACTTTCCTCGAGTATGGGTATATTACCGCCCACTTTACGTATCTGATCAATGTGTCGACGCCACAGCATGCCATTGTCAAGTTTAACAGAATAATGTAGCTTCCCGAAAACTTTATTAATCACCCCCAGCTTCCAATGACCCTCATTCGTATAGTTTCTAGCAACCACTCTATCCCCAGGTAATAGTGTTCTCACACGCGCCACCTTCACCTCTCTCTCGAAAGGCTCTGTACTATTGCTTAGACACACCGGATCCTTTCGGGGAAGTACTGTACTCTTGTTTGGACAAATTAATGAAAACCGCGAGTTAGGCTGGTAGGACAAAACCAGGTCACTTGGAGATCTGCCTGTAGCAGGGTGTGGTGTAATGCGATATTGAAAAAGAATTTGGTTTAACTTGGCTTCCAATGAATCCCCCAATGTGCTGAGACAGCGTAATTTATTCTTAAAGGTTTGAACATAGCGTTCTACTTGTCCATTAGTAGCCGGATTGTACGGAGCTGACCGCCTGTGTGTGATTCCGCGCATTTTAAGAAACTCATTAAATTTTGGATTAATTAATTGTGTTCCATTGTCACTAGTCAAAATATCTGGGTAACCAAAGGTTGTAAAAATTTTGTCTAATACTTCAATTGTAGAATCCGTGTCTATTCTTTTTAAAATATGAATTTCAGGCCACTTTGAAAATGCGTCAATTAGTAATAGAAAATATACACGAATTTACCTGCCGGCAAAATCAATATGCACTCGTTCGAATGGTTTCGACGGGTATTCCCACGTATGTTTAGGCGCTACCGACGGCGGTGAATTTAAATGTAAGGAGCATTCCGTGCAATTCTTTACTAATTCCCTAATGTCTTTATCCATCCCAGGCCACCAGCAGTAGCTCCTAGCCAAAACCAACATCCTAGTAGCTCCGAAATGGCATGAATGCAGGTCCTTTAATATTTTGCTTCTCAAGCATATAGGCACAACAACGCGGCTCCCTCTCATTAAGCAATCATTTTGCAAGGAAAACTCTATTTGGTCAATACCGAACCTGTCATTTGGAGGCACCATCTTCCCAGTTCGTAACGCCCCCAACAACGGCTTAAGCGTAATGTCATGAAGTGTAGCGTCAGCAATGTCAGTAACCGTCACGGGCAGAACAGTAATCATACTGACTTGAAAAACATCTGCCTCCTCGAGCGTTGTCGATGGCACTTCTTCCGCTATCGGCAACCGCGAGAAGACATCTGCATTTGCATTACTCTTGGTGTTTTTGTATTTAATATCATACTGGAACCCTTGTAAAAAAATGGCGTAGTGTTGCATGCGTGTAGCAGAAAAATGAGGTAAGGCTTTAGATGGTGAGAAAATTTGCACAAGCGGTTTATGGTCCGTGTAAAGGATAAATTTTCTCCCATATAGGTATTGAAAAAAACGTTTAACGCCAAACACTATTGCATAAGCTTCTTTGTCAATCTGTGCCCATTTCCTTTGTGTAACATTTAAAGTCTGAGAAGCGTATTGGATAGGACGTTCAGTACCATCTGGCATAATGTGAGAAAGTACAGCTCCCACACCCGTAGAAGAAGCATCTGTAGCCAAAATTAAAGGTAAGCTTGGTGTGTAATGAGCGAGTAGTGTCTGAAAGCATTTGCTTCTTTATTACTGATAATGCTTTTTCACAATCAGCAGACCAAAACCAAATAGTTTCCTTTCTTAACAGTTCATGCAATGGTTCTAATGTATCACTTAAATTTGGTAAAAACCTACCATAGTAATTAACTAAACCTAAGAGGGCTTGCAGTTCTGAGATATTTTTAGGTTGAAGAGCGTCAACTACAGCTCTTATTTTACTGTCTGACTTATGGATTCCATCTCTACTGATTTTGTACCCACAATATTCAATCATATCTTTCATAAACTCTGATTTTTCTAAATTAACTTTCAACCCAAATTCAGAAAGCCTAGCGAAAACTTGTTCCAGCCTATCACGATGTTCCTCATCATTTGGAGCTGATATACGGATATCATCAATAAAGCAATGTACCCCTGATATGCCTTTTAATATATTCTCAATTTTCCTTTGCCATTTCGCTGGAGCACAGTTAAGACCAAACATTAATCGTGTACATTTGTAAAGCCCTTTGTGGGTATTAAGTGTGAGTAAGTGTTGGTCTTCTTCTCTAACTTCCCAATTTAAGTAAGCATTTCGAAGGTCAATTTTAGAAAATTTATCACCACCAGCCAAACCATTAAATAACTCTTCTGAAGTTGGTAAAGGATGTTCATCAACTAGTAAATTTTTATTTAAAGTTATCTTGTAATCTCCACAAAGCCTAATTTTGCGAAACAAGCATTGCCACGAGTAGCTGTGTAATGAGCTGGAAGAAGTCCATGTAAAGAGCATAAGTTTAAATATTCTTCTGTTTGAACGTCCAACTGAGGGGCAATGATATTGATATTAATGTCACCGATAATGGCTATGGTCTTGTATGCATGGAGTGATACCAGAATGTCATTTAAGCTATAGCTGGAATGATCTTCCACCACCAATTGCTGGAATGATCTTCCACCACCAATTCGAGGCCTGAAAACATTATAGTCATTTAAACATCAACACAAGAAGTTTCTATTGCATGCACAACTATCTTTACAATAATTTTACTGAAACATCTTTGTGTTGTTTACCTCATGGGTCATGACCTGCTTGTCCTTGGTTCGGATCATCAGCAGCGCTGTGGCATGGCTTTCTGCCTCCTGTCTGCTGGTATTGCTGGCAGGGGTTTCCCTGACTCTGCTCTGTTTTGTAGACCTGTGTAATGGACAATGCATTTTCTTATAAATTTTCAATAATAAATACAATTTTATATTCCTGTTTCTTATAATTATCCATTTCAATATAATCTAAGCAATTTATTGTTTAATTCAATTTGTGTAAGTAACAATAATTGTATCATGTACTTAAATGATTACTACTTCTATAACTTACTGTTTTTGGTAAGTATTTCACAGATTCTTCAGGTCGGGTCGCCCTATAACTCAGAGGTTTGTCTAGGTTCATCTGATTCCACTTTCACTTTCACTCACAAACAATAAAAACATTGTCGCAGTCATTAATAAAGCACAATAACATCCTCATCACATCACATTACATAATCATTTTTAATACCCTGACGCCATTTTCTGATTACATAATTTCTGCTGCAAATTCCAATAATAATCGTGCGATTGGTCGGTCGTCAATTTTGTCATTTTTGACATTTCTTTAATGCTACAGATTCATGTTGGTTTGAATGTTACCAGAAGTCGCTTGATTGTCTTTGGGAACGCGTGGAAATGTTGCCACTTGTCTTTATATCTGTAATTGTGTTTTTCTGTATGTGTAATATTTTTGTTTTCTGTTTTTTTTTTTTTTGGACACGCTATTTTTTATAAATTTATCTCTTTTTTATATATGTTAAATATATTTGTATATTTTATGATATTCTCTATGCGCGCCGTGCCGATCAGCGTCTTTTCGTGTGCCTCGGAACTATGAGTAAATGATGTTTATTTATGGTTCCGAGACAACGGCATCCCGGCCGACGCTGAAAATCAGCGCCGTGGTTCGTGCCATGTTGTGCGGGTCAGGCATTATGCTGAGCGTTGGCCGTTTCGCGCGGGGGTGACGCATGTCTTTTTTTTTACAATTTACCTAATTAGTTATAAGTTAATACTGTTATATATTAAGTGCGTCGCTTTTCGCGTGAATAAATGGCTTTTCTTTCTTTCTTTCTTTCTATTCAAAAAATTGTCTAGGTTTTTTGTAGACGGGGAACGATCAAGAAGCTTATAGATAAAAGTGGAGGCAACACTCTAAATACCTAAGTGAAGCCAACTGTGGGCAGACGCTCTCTTTCTGAATGTATACATAAGATAAAGAAAACACATATCATTGTCTCGTTCTTATGTATGCATTCAGAAAGAGAGCATCAGCCCACAGTTGGTTTCAAGCTTTTGTTCTAAGTGTTGGCTCCATTTATACCTATATCTTCATGGGAACGATAGATAATAATAAGAGCTGTATCGCCACTAGTTAAAACTAGGCAGTTGGCATCCATGCAATGTGGTTCATAAACGGAATGAATTAATTTTGTTTTTACATAGATACTAACACCCTCGTTTTGGTTTGAAAACGAGGACTGGTAATTCATAAACCCCTCGAGAGAGGGAATCTTACCTGGCACTTTGCTGAGCCAGCATTCAGAAAGCAGAATAACATCGCAGGGTACATCCATAGAGCCTAGAAGAATGGTAAGTGCATCGAAGTTGCAACTTATGCTGCGTATATTCATGTGAAGGACGTTTAATGTGTTGCGTTTGAGAATGTGTTGCGAGCAATTGTCTGGTGAGCATACGGCGGTTTTGCAAACACTGAAAGCGTCTAAATCATTTGATATTTTATTCATATTATCGGCAGTGAATTTTAACTAGTTTTAAATTAGAAAGGGGCAACTTTAAGTGAACGTTTGTCAAAATGTATTTTTTATTTATTATAACTTCCAGCTTTAATGAGGGGGATGACGATTTATGTTTTTCCAAGTAGTTGACGAACTCTACGTTATGTAATTGTTTGTACTCTCGTGTAGTAAGTGTGTGTGTGATTGGCATTTTGAGTATTAATGAATAGGCATGCACCATTTTACGAACTAAAAAAACAGATACAAAGAAACAGAGGTGAACAATTATAGGAGACTATGCAGAAGACAACTATTATCAGATACCTTAATTTACTTCGCAGTAGTCACATGGTCAGCTTCAATCCCGATAAATCACTTTCAGAGTGTATACGTAGTGCAGGTATTCCTTCCTTCTTACGAATGTAGACTTTTCCGTGGGCAGTCCAACAATACGACAACTCGTTTGTTTTGGCAAAATCTCGTGCTAGGTAGAATAACCTTTTCGTTTTGAAAGTAAGATTTTCAGAAACATAAATCGTATGAGGTGAATCTCCAGGACTTAAGTGAGTGGTATTTAGCTTATTGTTGGGGTTATTTTTATTGTAATTTTTATATGAGCTTAGAAAACCGTCTTTAACTAAAACGCTGTTAAAATCCACAATAATCGGTTTCAAGTTAGAGTTTTTGGTATTTAAGCGATATACGTCTCTTATATCCGAACGCAATAAGTCTATGCTTAACACTTTGCCCGTCCTGCATATTAATTGAGCGAGATCTGCTTTGGATTCACCCTTTGTTTCAGGTATGTTTCTTACTTCAATACTGGAACTTTTATTGAATCTTTCCAAGTGATCAAGTTTCTCTTCCAATTGATTAATGTAGGATAAGTCCTCTTTTTTTGTGATTCATAACTTTCCAGCCTAGACTTCATTTCATCGTATTTTGCGGAAATAAATTCAACGGTTTCCCGAAGTTTCGTATTCTGGTTGATTATGTCTTTGAGAAAAATTTGCAGTAAGTCCAGCTTCTTATCTTGTTGTAATGCAAAATCCGAAAACATAAGCCTGATATCTTCAATGACTGTTCTACTGACCCGTGCTTGCGTTTGAATCTTGTGGTAACATTTGTGCCCTCGGTATTATCGGGTATTATAGAAGTTACCATGTTTGGCTCTGAGTCGGCCCGACGATTTGATAGGGGTGAAGTAATGGGCGAACGAGTCAGCGGCATTTTTGTTGACAGTAAACAAATAGGTTAAAAGAAAAAGTGTATCAGAATAATGAAAAAAAAATATTTTTGCAGCCCAGCTCCCGGTCTAATTTCGCTAATGAGGGGGCGGAGTTAAGATACTAGGATCACAGCAAAATAGTTTTGACATCCACAAGCGTACCTCCCACTCCTGTTGGCCGCAGCAATGGACGTCGTTGGCAGATGCGCGTGCGCTGCGATTGGATTTCGAGTTCTTGAGCAGGGCGTTCACGTTCGCGATAGCTGGCGGGTGTTGTCGGTGCCGCTTCCAGGGAGCGTATGAGACACGCGGGTTGTTATGAGTTATGAGTCGCAGTGTACTACCGAGCTCTTCGTGTTTATGCACTCCTATTTTTTTAACGCGACGCATTGGGTGGCTTGGCCACTGTACGAACTGTGGGACCTTAATGGTCTGTTCGATTAACTGTATTGTTGCTGTACCTTTAACTTATTTTATTCCTGTTACTGATTACCATTTGTATTGTGTTTTCTTTACTAATAGTGTGTAATTGTTTTTACAGGTCTTGTTTATCCCTAATGGAATAATGGGAACGCCTATAGTCCTGACGATGTACTATACCGCTCGGCACTCCTCCTCGATCGCACCTGACGATCCGACATATATATAAAAAAAATATAATTTCATATTCGAATTTTCTTCATTTTACTCTTTTTTAATTACCCCACGCAAAAACGAGAAAATATGTATGGGAGAGTGTGTGTGTGTGCGTAAAAAATTATAACTTTTGAAATGTTTGTTTAATACCCGTGCGAAGCCGGGGCGGGCTGATAGTCTTGAATAAATATAATCTCGCCGCTAGAATTCCTCATAATAAGTTTAAAAATATCTTTAATATCAGATTTCTCTGAGCTATGCATTGTAGTTAACTTGGAACCGGCCAACAAGCCGAGGCTGCGGTGGTGAGCATGAAAACCATCGACGACGATAAGCTCGCGTGGGACCGCCGGAGCCACGCAGCGCCGGAGCCATGACAAAAAGCATGCCTGCTGCATGTTGTATGCTCGCTTGTATGATGCATGCTGGCTTGCACGCTGCATGCTTAAGTAATGCATGAATTTAAATGAAGTTTGTGAAATAAAAAGTATACGAAACGTTATAATTTCAAATCTACCGACATTAATCAATATTGATAAATGAGTAATATAATTTCCAATCTACCTACATTTTTTCACACCATACCACTGGCCATCTTATTTAACCTAACCCAAATGATTTACCAGCAATAGAGGGGATCTGGCGCTCGGCGGCCGTTACCGCGGCACCACTCGCTTCGCTCGCTCGCCTTCGCGCTTTAATGGTCACAGTTCTAACCTAACCTAACCCAAACGATTTTCTCAATGGTATAGTTTTAGACCCACCATACCACAGGGGTATGGCCAGTGGTATGGTGGCTACACCATTTTTTCTTATATCAAAATTTGTTCGATATTTTAACTAGTAAGTATTTAAAACGTAAATATAATTAACAAAAGTGCATTAAATGTTGACGTTTTAAGCTTAGGCATAACAATTTTCGAAATTAGTTACGATACAATCGAAATTTAAATTTTCAATGTTTTGAACGTTGGCATTTTACCCGTAGGTATTTTATGTTCGACATTCAAACAATCAGTATTTATATCATTAGTTATTCTGTACTTCGATATTTAAACCTTTCGATATTACGTTTGTCGATAATTAGATTTTAGACATATTGGACGTAGGTTTTCTAACCATTCGACAATATAACCTTTCGTTATTTTAATTTTCGGTGTTATTATCGTTCGACATTTTAATTTTCGGTATTTTGAACATTAAACATTTTAACTGTAGACATTTTAATTTTCGATTATTAGATAAATCAGAAGTAAGTAAAACATCTTGTAGGTTAACATTAATATCGTACATTTATTATTATAATATCAGAATCTATTTTACACATAATACTCAGTATTCTAGAATATAAAACGTCCTGCATACTTGCTACATAAGTTCCATAAGTAATAGTTACACGATATAATCCAACACTTAGAACAAAACGACAGCCACAGTTTAAAACAAAGTAGGTATGATATTTAAAGAATAGTTATTAAATCAGACTGACTTACAGTAGGGTCCTTCGCTTGATACTGTACTTGTTCGTTCGGTGGTCCGTGCTCGAATGCCAGCCCACTCCGATGTTCTCAACCTCTTTCGAATGTCGATTCAACGGTCAAAAATACAAACGAACGTTGTCACGTGACAGGCAAAGGAAACCTAATCAATCAGCCAATATGATTTTAACAAAATTAAGACTCTGGTAAACTGAATGTACTTTTATTGAAAACGTGAATAGTTAAGTCATCTTAGTTCTCTAACAGACGGCCGTCCTGAGAAAGCAATGACCCCATTGCTTTTCGGCCATTCGAGTATATTTGTGTGTCTCTATACAAATACATAAAAAATAAAAAAAACAAAAATACATTAAAGTAAGTAGTACATAAGTTAAAACGAATACAACAGTAACTAGGTAGTACGAAATATAGAATAATAATAATAACAAGTACTTATAACAAAAAAAAACAATTTAAATTCTAACTTAATAACAAAAATTATGAAAATAACAAAATATAAAATAAAACAATTAATGCAACGACTAAGAATCAAACAAAAACAGATCATGTAACATTACACTTATAAATAACTACAATAAATGACTTACTTAACTAATAATTGTATAATTTATTACAAATATGAATAATTCTTGAAATAATCTATAGAATTGGTACAGATAAAAAAAAGGGTCATGCCGTCAAAGGTCATCGCACACATCAGCCTAGCATCGGATCATCATCGCCTTGCCTGTTGCAGATCTCGGAGCGTAGCGGCACGTAACTCCAGCATCTCTTCAAATTTCGACGCGACGACCGACGGCGAGGTGGCGTCGACAAGTGCTTACAGCTGGGCGTACGTGTGCGCAATGAGCCCTAACGTGATTCTGTAGATTGTGTGGATACCTGGAAAACATAAATAGGTACATTAGTAGAGTTCTATTGCGATTAGCGCAAAACGCAATCATTCATAGCTAGATCAATATAAGAATCGTATATATTTAATACGTATTTTAATTTGTAGACGAACACTGTACGTCTTGTGCTTCAGCCTCGGCCGTCCAAATAGATATAATAGGGTGAACACCGCTTGTACTACAGCATCCGTCATTGTTACTGACACCCGCCTGTACTTCGGTCTCGGTTCACTTTTTAGGGCACATGAACACCGCTTGTACTACAGCATTCGTCATTGTTACTGACACCCGCCTGTACTTCGGTCTCGGTTCACTTTTTAGGGCACATGAACACCGCTTGTACTACAGCATTCGTCATTGTTACTGACACCCGCCTGTACTTCGGTCTCGGTTCATTTTAGGGGACATGAACACCGCTTGTACTACAGCATCCGTCATTGTTACTGACACCCGCCTGTACTTCGGTCTCGGTTCACTTTTTAGGGGACATGAACACCGCTTGTACTACAGCATTCGTCATTGTTACTGACACCCGCCTGTACTTCGGTCTCGGTTCACTTTAAATACTTACAGGCAAGCAACTCCAGAGAAACTTGATGCAGCCCGTTAGTTGCGTAATATCTATTCTGTAATCATGTAGGTAACTTGGAAGGATTTAGGAAGGAAAGTAAGTATTTGTCATGAGTCTAGGAGAGAAATAGTTTAAGTAGGTAAGTAAGAACTTGTCAAAAAGTAAGCTTGTCTGCCTTAATTTGAATCTGAACAGTAATTAGCTCCGTCAATAACCTCGTTACTCATAATATTATTGTCTCCGTCGTCAGTGTCATTATTAGGTGAGATAGTTATCCAACGTTTTAACTGATCTGCGGGATAAATGCTTTTATATTTACGTTTTGAGTATCCTTTAATACTAGAGACTTCATACCGATCGTTTTCTAAAACTGCAGTTGTTTTAAAGGGACCCCTAAATGGACATAACTTTTTACTTTTTCCATCTGCTGGATTGTGGTGATTCGGAATCATTACTAAATCATCTATTTGAAAGAATTTTGTTGGAGCCCTACCACTATCAAATTTCTTTTTCATATGTTGCCGACTCTTCTCGGTGTTCTCATGAGCAGCCAAACGGATTGCATCTTTAGATGGACCCCAATCGGAGGTATCGATTAAATCGGCTAGTTCGTTTAAGATAGGAGCCTCACCAGGATAGATTGTGCAACGTCCGAATACAATTTCAGAAGGAGCTTTACCCGTGGTCTTATTGATTGTTATTTAAACTCCATTGCAATTTACCTACTCTGACGTAGACGTTCGCGTATATTCGAAATGTCCGTCAGGAGTTACGAATGCTGTTGTGAGTTGAATCTTGCGCCATCGGAATCTGATAGTAGCCAGATTTTAGATCTAAACTCGTAAACAATCTTTTGCCGTCAAGTCTGTCTAGTTGTTCATCTATGACTGGCATGGGGTACGGATCTTTGACGGTCTTTTTGTTGAGTGCCCTATAATCTACGCATAAACGATAGTCGTTATTCTTCTTTTTAACTAAAACTATTGGGCTGGCGTAAGAAGAATTAGATTTTAATGATATTGTTATCAAGAAGCTCATTCACAAGTTTCTGAACTACTATGCGTTCGCTATATGGTAATCTGTATGGTTTGTAAGAGACTGGAGAGTTATCAGTAAGAGTAATATGCATTTCTGAAATAGTCGACGTTCCCAGCTCACTTGTGTTTAAAGCGAAACAATCACGATATTCATTAACCAAGTTTAAAAGTTGTTTGTTTTTTTTTTGTTCATTCGTAGTCTCGGAACCTATTTTTAGCATGTCTATTGTTAGGGGAATAAGATTTTTGTCGCTAGGTTTTAGTTTGTAGACACCTAATTTGTCAGCCTTTTGAAACTCGCCATAAATGTCAAGCGAGATCGGTAATAAATTAGCCCTTGCAATAAGCTTTCCCTTATGCAACATATTATTATGTTTATCTTCAGCTATGCTTATACTTAATATTTTTCCTACCCCATTTTTAACTGCATGTAAACCTTGTGGAATAATAAGTTCTTCTCCAGTCTTTAAAACAAGTGTTTCCTGGTAAGTATATTAGCCCCGTGTGTTTTCTTTCCAAATGAACATCTATACCGACTAGCCCAGTAATCATTTCTACGTCTGATTTAGTGTAAACTTCCGATTTCTCCGCTTCGGCCACTGCTGAATATAACACCAAACTGCTGTTGGTTTTGTAAACTCTAACCGTAGATAATTCACTTACAGTCTGACCAACCAGTAAGTCTGTGTTAAGGAACTCATCATATACAATAAACACTTCTACTAGGGCAGTAACAAAGTCCACGCTTATCTCGACGGATGTCTTACCTAACGGCAAAACTGCATCAGCTGCAAAGTCTTTCAATACAGGCAGACCCTTTGTTGAGACATCTGATTTTAATTCGTCCGCTGTACTCTGTTTGATAAGCGTGCACTCGCTACCGAAATCGATAAATGCAATTTTAGGTATGCCGTTTACTGTAATATTTTTTTGTATAAATATTGTGAGTAGTTTTTTTTTTGCTTCGATCAACTATACCTTAGTGATGGGATTCAAAGTATCTTTATCTGCATCACGCTTGCAATGTTCGGCTAAGTGGCCCATTCTGTTGCATTTTGGACATTTTTGGAGAGCTTTCGGGCATTTCGGAACAGTATGCCCAAGCTCCGAACAATTGTAACAACGGGGTTTAGACAAAGGATAATTATTGTTCTGTACGCTTTTAAGCAACGGATAATTATTGTTTCGCATGCTCTCATTAGTTTGCATGGGATTTTTCTTAATCTCCTTTATACTTTTGCTAGAAATAATACGCAAATACTTGAGTAGCCTATTCGGTCGCCTAAAATCTGAGCCTAATGCATTCAGACGAATATTATTATCATATATTCCCTGAACAATACAATCTACTGCGTTTTTCCCTTCGATCCCACAATGATTTACAAGCTTTGCTTTATCATAAAAGTACTCTTCTAGAGTTTCATCCCTCTTACTTTTCCTCTCTAGCATTTCAATCAGTTTGTCCGCATAATTTTGATCATCGGGAAAACTTTTCAATAACTTGGCCTGCCATTCCTTCCAGTTAAGCTTAACCGACGATAAGCCATCATACCATCTGCGTGAAAGACCGGCGAGCTTTGGTAATGCGTTATAAATAATTTCTTTATCATTCCAGTAATATATTTGAGCAGTTTCATTTACTTTTTTTAACCACGATGTCATAGTTTGATTCTTTTGACTCGGATCAAAGTTTGGAATAACATCTTTAGCGCCTATGAAGCTGCTTTCATTACGTTTATTTAGCGCATCGATTAACTTCTCTACTACACTACTTTCTTTTGATTCAGAAGTAACGCTTTTCTTTCGGTGTTCAGTGCGCTTTGATTTCGCTAGGGACCGTCCATGCCTATTGCTATTCGATTCAGAGGAACTCGATTTTGATGTAATACTCGTAACCGAACTACTGCTAGCATGCCGTCTCTTTTCTACGTGTGTGCGTTCATGGCGCGAGTGTTTTTTGTTTTTATGCAGACGTGAGCGCGAACGTCCTCTGTATGCTTTGCACGATGGTGAATCCGAGTTAAGTGACCGCTCAAAAGAACGGGAAAGTCTGGTACGGTGTTTTCTCGTCAACGATCTATTCTTATAACGTGAATATTTGTCAACGGATGAAGTCAACGTTGAGCTCCTCGAGGTTTCCCTACTTCGGGTTGATCGTGAGCGTGTCCGAGGACGTTTGGCTGTACGACGTTGAACCCGCGTATTCCTCCTTTTAGATCTACTCTATCTGATCTACGCTCGAAGACACGTGGAGGTGTATAGGTTTTTTTAGCAGACGTTCTACCCGACATTGTCACAATCTTCCATTATTATTGTCAAGTCAATGTCAAATCGGAATAAGGACAGGAATATATTGATATCATTAGAATACTATTCTTATAACCATAGTACATATAAAATATTTATGACATTTCTTACGAACCAAAAAAACACATTATTACAAAAATCAAAGAAATAAAATCTTCAGCAAAGCAATGATCGTAGTAATTCTATTAATTAAATATCATTCGAATAATCTTAAACATCGTATTAGATTTCTTAACTGTGTATACCCTCATGTTTCACAGTGTGCTGTGCATAGGCACATTTACACCATTGTTCTCCAAATAAAACAACAAAACGTTCAGATAACTAAGACAAGATAGTATAGCCATGTCTAGTATAGCACAATCTTATTCGGAAATCACCAGAACAAATAAATATTTAACCGAAGAAAATTTCCACACCCATCCCGAAGTGTAGCCCCGGCAAGGTGAGAGTGGATATTTGATTACCACAGTGCTCCTGCCTGTACTTCCATAGAGTAGCCATGGCATAGTATTTGCAGGAACACTCCGCATAGTACTAAAATATGTATTTGTTCTATGACCCACATTTTATTTCAATAAAGTGAACATGGAAAGATGCTTGCATGGTGGAACACTATAATGCTATACCAGAAAACCCGTGTGTATATCTCGGAATATAACCCCGGCAAGATACACACGGCTCTCACAATACGTACCTACGCCTCCATAGAGTAGCCATGGCAAGACGCATGCACGTTGGAACAATATTATAGCGCTCCGAAAAACATGTGTATCCCGGAGAGTTGCCCCGGCAAGGTACACAATGTCTTTACAATCCATGCCTTCATCCCCACAATTTGAACGTGAATAAACCACACGGTGAAACATGTATTTAATTCTTAATTTCCTTTACCAAATCTGTGACCGTTATTTTATTCAAACAGCAGGTTGAATATTGTGCAACTCTAAAACTATATTTGTGTTAAATATGGGCGCTGAATTATCCCACTTCTGATTTATTAGATAAATCAGAAGTAAGTAAAACATCTTGTAGGTTAACATTAATATCGTACATTTATTATTATAATATCAGGATCTATTTTACACATAATACTCAGTATTCTAGAATATAAAACGTCCTGCATACTTGCTACATAAGTTCCATAAGTAATAGTTACACGATATAATCCAACACTTAGAACAAAACGACAGCCACAGTTTAAAACAAAGTAGGTATGATATTTAAAGAATAGTTATTAAATCAGACTGACTTACAGTAGGGTCCTTCGCTTGATACTGTACTTGTTCGTTCGGTGGTCCGTGCTCGAATGCCAGCCCACTCCGATGTTCTCAACCTCTTTCGAATGTCGATTCAACGGTCAAAAATACAAACGAACGTTGTCACGTGACAGGCAAAGGAAACCTAATCAATCAGCCAATATGATTTTAACAAAATTAAGAATCTGGTAAACTGAATGTACTTTTATTGAAAACGTGAATAGTTAAGTCATCTTAGTTCTCTAACACGATATTCTAATATGTACCCAATAAACTATCTTGGTCGCGTGATGTTAACAGAATTAAAACCAGAGCTTCCACCTACCTTATGTTAACTCCAACGCATCGAACGGCTGCCTTTCGTGGTTGTTTCAAATTCGCTGCCACTCGCTGCTGGAACGATTTGCCAACTCCTTTTCGTGCTATAAAAACAGTCCATGCCTTTAGTTTAAAATTTAAAAAACACCTACTACCAAAACAAAAGGACAATAGTAGCTGAAGTATTTTACCTTTGGTTTGCACGTAGCTGGCTATCTGGTGACCTCAGTGAAACACGGTAGCGAGTGTCTTCTTTCTTTTATTCCTTTTAATTATATAAATCACATTATTTATGTTTTATATTATTCCTTGTTGTCCGCCTCAGATCAAGTTAAAAAAGGAAGTTGTCCGCAACTCCGCATTAACATAAGGTATAACTCTTTTTCGCTTTGAAAACTAAGACGACCCACTGACCAAATTCCCTGTCTTGATCCACACCACACACAAGGCGATTATTTAAAAAGTAAAAAATAATATCTTTTGTTGAGCCATCAAATGTTTGTTCGTTGAAATGGCGCTATAATGTCGCGGCGGGGTACCGCTTAAGTAAGTCAGATCCTTCATTTCATTGACTTTCTCTTAATTTACCAGCATTTCCGACCAACTTGCTTCGGTACGATAAAATTTTTGTTGCAAGTTACCATGAGTTCGCTATTTTAACTATTTAGTTATAGCTAATTTAGCGGTACCCCGCCGCGACATTACAGCGCCATTTCAACGAACAAACATTTGATGGCTCAACAAAAGATATTATTTTTTACTTTTTAAATAATCGCCTTGTTTTGCCTTGGGGGTTTTTTAAATTTTTATTTTAAATTTTTTAAACGTAATTTAGTTTGGTTTTGTGTCTTAGAAGACTAGCTAGTCTTCTAAGGTCGCATCTTGAACCGATTTTTATCAAACATAGCTAAGAACACTCCCGACTAATTCACCTTTCAAACAAAAAAAACAAAATCGAAATCGGTTCATCCGTTCGGGAGCTACGATGCCACAGACAGACACACACACACACAGACACGTCAAACTTATAACACCCCGTCGTTTTTTCGTCGGGGGTTAATAAAAGATTAGGGTACATAATGATTATCCATGAACTTAAACTAACTTTACTTATTACACTTAGCTCTTATTGATTGTATTATACTTGATTTTATTATACTTAGCTCCCCCGCTCTGGTAGTCAGTGAACAACACGTATTTTTCTGCGCTCCGTATAATAAAATCTTAAAGTCCGTGAAAAGTTAACTTGTAGACGGGAATCATATACCGTTGTGTACTCAATTGTGCAGGCAATATATTGCACGTTCCAAATTGTGAATTAATCAAGAACCCAAGGAATAAACACAGTTTTAACCTAACAACAATCCTAACGTACTGATTTGTCGACACATTCAAACAGCTGAGCTTCGAGGTCAACGACCGGCCTCGCACGTCACACATCGGCCGCAACACGTTCGACTCACCTTCGTTCGGCTGCGCTCGGCTGTCATATCGAACGAACCTGAACTTAATAGCGAGCGCGCAAAATTACATCTACCTACATAATTCACCATTGTGAGTACGACTCATTTTTAGTACCTAAAATTGCAAGACACTACTACTTTATTTTTAGTACCTACCTACTTATTGCTAATATATGATGCTACGTTCGCCTCCAACCTCACCACTACACAACTCCGAACCGAATTTGTCTACATGTTCCTCTCAAGAAAATATTCATATAACACAGAGGAAAAGACAACGCGAGAATGATGATTTAGAAAGAATGGAAACCCTGATGAAAGAGATGAAGGTCATGATGAGTACAG
Source organism: Charanyca ferruginea (assembly GCA_947361185.1). Lineage (NCBI taxonomy): Eukaryota > Metazoa > Arthropoda > Insecta > Lepidoptera > Noctuidae > Charanyca > Charanyca ferruginea. Next base: position 1,496,169 of record OX376056.1, read on the forward strand.
ACAAGGAGCGAGCTTTCGTAGCTCAAAAACGTTGCATCAAAGCCATATTTAACTTGCATGTAACTGACTCCTGTAAGCCATTTTTTAAAAAGATGAATCTATTAACACTACCTTGTGTCTATATATTTGAGGCTGCAGTATTTGTCAAAAATAACATTGAGTTGTTTAATTACCACACTCGTATACGGCGTAAGGACAAATTGCGCACAGTAGCTAGCAAGACTCACTTGATGTACAATACGGTCAACGTAACTTGGCGCGTCTGAAGTTAGCTGTTTGGCTGCGCAATGGAACTTTTAGGAACGAAATTGTCTACTGCGCAGCTAATCGGCTAACTTCAGACGCGCCAAGTTACGTTGTCCGTACTGTACGAAAGCATCTTTTGTTCAGCTTCGCGCATCTTTAATAATATACCGGGGCCAATTCGAATAATTACAGAAATGAGAACATTTAAAAATAAACTTCGTGATCTGTTAGTAAACAAGTCCTACTACTCTATAAAAGACTTTATATTAGATAAATCACTGCTCCAATACAGTCTCCCTCAGTCATGATGCGTTCAGTAACTCAGTAATGTGTACCTACCTAAAATTCTTCGGCTATTTTTCTGTGTTTTTTTGTTTTCTGTATTTTTAATAGTAATTTGTATCAATAATGTAATGTAATATTGTATTTAATGTTTCCATGTAACTATTGTATGCCCTATGGGCGAGACATAGCTGATCACAATTATATTATTAAAAGACCTGTATTATGTACCTACCTATGATCCACAATAAAGATACTGATTGATTGATTGATTGATGATTTCTGAATTAGTAGGTAAACAATGTAGCAACAACGGGAAAATAGATGCCTTACAAGCTACTCTCGATGACATTAGATCCCAAAATTCGATTATTAGTGCTCAAAACGCAGAAATAAGGCTACAAAATAACGAATTTAAAAAAGATATGATATTCCTGTCCGCAAAGTACGATGACGCCTTAAAGGAGATAAATAACCTACACGCTAAGTGTGACAATAACCACAAAGTAAAAACCTTAGAACAAAAAGTAGACATTCTCGAAAGAAATATGAAGGCGGGAACGATTGAAATAAAAAATATTCAACCTACAAAACCCGAAACCCGTGAAACCCTTACAGAATCAATACAGAAACTCGGCAATGTCATTAACCATCCGGTATCGAATGCGGATATAAAAAATATCTTCCGACTGAAGAACAAAACAGGGTCACCACACTCACTTGGCACCGTCCTTGTAGAATTCACGTCGCCAGCATTTAAGGATCAGTTCTTATTATCAACAAAAAACTACAATAAAAACAATAAGGAAAATCGTGTCAACAGCAGCCATCTGCAAGAAAACGCGCCTAAGCAACCGTTATACATATCCGAAGTCCTAACCACTATGGGTAAACGTCTCCACTATCTCGCACGAGAGTTTATAAGAAGTAGCCACTACGAGCAATGTTGGACCGCCAATGGCAAAGTATATGTGCGAGAAAAACAAGGTATACCTAGCCGTCTTATTAAATCCGAAGAGGATCTAACAAAGCTACGCAAGCAAAAGTGACTAGTTTACCGTACTTTATGTCCTTGTCTAATGTCCAAAAACGTTTCTAAAAACTTGTATAAATTCAATATAATATTAATGTTATTAACCACTACTAACACTCAACTCCTACCTACCTATACACAACATTATATTCTAACAACAAAATGTACATCACACAACTGCTTACTTCTAACGGTAATACCACTTTCCACAGAGTTTACACGCCTTTGTAAAACAAATAGCAAAATTATTCCCCATCTAAACCGTGCTACTCAAATACTGATGTGCGCTAAATATCTTAGAAACATACATACAAACATTATGCACATCTTGATCACACACAAATCACATATACACGCACACATCTACACTACACACCTAACTTTCATGATTGCTTGTACCTATCATCTTTGTTCTGGATCACATAAAATAATTACCATACCTATCAGTATCAGCGCCTACCTAAAACCGAATGCAATGATTAACAGTCTGTCACTAGTACTAATATTATTAAATGTAATCAAGAATAAATTATTATTTACCATTCGATAATATACAAAATAACTGCTCTAATATAGATTCCGTCTCTGTGTCGAACTCAACCACGTGTGATCTTGACACTTGTATTCCTACCAATATAACACCCACTGACTCACTCAAAATTCTTAATCAAAATATCAGAAGTATTTCAAAAAATATATCAGGTCTCCATACTATTCTAGCTAGGACAAAAGTAGATTGGGATATAATTGTCTTAACTGAGTGTTGGCTGCCCACCACTCATACAATCCCAGACTTGACAGGTTACAATTTATTCTCATCTAAAAACAATATTACACAGAATGAGGGAGTGGTTGTCTATGTACTATACATACCTTAACGTATCTGTACAAGAACCCTCATTCTCAGATGCAAATTGTCTCCTGATAAAAATAGACCACAATACTATAATATTGGCAATTTACCGCCCTCCAAGCTACAAAGACATTACTAACTTTCTTAATTCCTTAAACATGACTTTAATAAGTATCGCACACTATAATAACATCATAATCACTGGTGATATAAATATAAATATCAATGATCAATGTCGTGATCCCAACAAACACAACTACCTAAATTTATTAGCATCACATGGGCTATTGCCTTCACATACCCTGCCCACACGACTCAACTCATGTCTCGATCACTTCATCCCAAAAACACAACACTCTGCCTCAACATTAGTGGCGCACTCCGCATTAACTGACCATGATACAGTACTGTTATTTCTTGCTAAAAAGACTTCTAGACAATCTGTAAAAAAACAGTGGTACGTATTAATCAAGACCAGTTAAATGCAGACTTGAGGCTCATTGACTTTAGTCATGTCTATAACACACAAGATCCGGACGAAGCGGATGAAACCATGGTCAACTCGATTAAAAATGTGATTGAAATTAATTCAAAACTCGTCAAAGTACCCAACCGTAAAACAATTATAAAGCCATGGATAACTCCGGGTCTTCTTCGTTGTATTTGACACAGCGACAACCTTCACAAAAAATTTAAAAAGTCCCCAAATAACGAAACTCTCAATATCACTTTCACTAGGTACAGAAACTTCTGCAACAAGTTACTAAAGAAGTTAAAAAGGGAATATGAAAAAAACGAGCTGGCAAAAGCTGGTAATAATCCTAGGCAGCTCGGTCGGCAATAAACTCATTAACAAATAGGGCAACTCACAAAGAAACTTCCAAACCCCTCATAAAGGTGTCAAACACTCCAAAGTTCTCGATTAACAGTATAAATGACTTCTTTGCGGCTGTTGGTAAAAGTCTTGCCGAGAAAATAGTAAGTTATCCATCTGATTTGTCAACTGATGCCGGCGTCAAAGTTCCCCATTCCATGGTACTCTTACCTACCGATGAGGTCGAAGTTGGAAACTTACTAGTGAACCTACGTAGTAGCAGCGCAATAGGATGGGATAAAATATCTAGTGACCTCCAAAAAAACATTGGGTCTTGATTACTCCACCTCTAACACACATCTGCAATCTTGCACTCTCCACAGGCGAATTCCCAAAAGTTTAAAAAAAATCTATTATACATCCTATCTTTAAGAATGGGGACAGAAACCGGGTTGATAATTACAGGCCAATAGCGGTGCTCCCCGCCCTGTCGAAGGTACTAGAAAGAATAATGAACAACAGACTTGTCAGCTACCTGGAAAAGCATAATCTCCTGTCCTCGTCCCAGTTTGGTTTTCGCACCGGCAAGTCAACTTCGGATGCCGTCCATGAATTGACGAACTATATAGTTACAAACCTAGACAAAGGGCAAAAAGTCCTTGGCATATTTTTAGATCTAGCTAAGGCATTCGACACGGTTTCTGTTCCTATACTGACTGAAAAGATGGAGAACTTGGGAGTTACAGGGGTTCAACTTCAGCTCTTTAAAGACTACTTAAGTGAGCGTACTCAGTGCGTTAAGATAGATGATTTCCTTAGTGATGAACGGAAAGTTACTTACGGCGTGCCTCAGGGCAGCGTGCTTGGCCCGACACTTTTCCTCATCTATATTAACGACCTGGGTATGCTCACCCTCCCTATGGGCAGAATTATAAGTTTTGCTGATGACACAGCCCTCCTGTTTAGTGCAGATTCCTGGCGCGAAGTGTACTCGTACGCTCAGGCGGGTTTTAATACTGTAACAAAATGTCTTCGTAGTATCGTACTAACACTAAATGCAAGTAAAACCCATTACGTTACCTTTGCTATAAAAAAAAAACAAATTTACCTACAGCGCCAGACACCATTAAAGTTCACACATGCCCAACACCGCAAGATGATACCTGTACTTGTTTCCACCTTTCTTAAGTCGAATCCGTGAAATATCTGGGGGTAATAGTTGATGACACCCCTAGATTTCAAGAACACATAGACTCACTCATTACTAGGCTACGTAAATTGATATATGTGTTTAAAACCCTGAGGCGTGTGGCGGGTGACAAACTAAAGAGATCAGTCTACTTTGCACTCGTACAGTCATTGATAAGTTACTGTATAACTATTTGGGGTGGTGCCCCAAAAACCACTATGCTTGAACTCGAGAGAGCCCAGAGGGTTATCCTAAAAGTATCTAATTTCCTTCCTTACCGCTTTCCTACAGAACTTCTCTACAAGCAATCAAAAACTCTAACAGTTCGCCAATTATTTATCCTGAACACTCTGCTAAAACAACATTCATTACTTACTTATCACCCCTCAATGGCACATGGTAAGAGACGATTTAATCCCGTAAGCCGCACTGATTCGCCTCTTTCGACTGTTTTTTCTAACCGCTTCTTTTGCTTCTTAGGCCGATTTTTGTACAACAAAATTAATACAATCCAACCCATTTTTAACCTCACTAAGGGACTATGCAAAAAGAAACTTACCGCGTGGCTCCTGGGACTCAACTATGATGACACTGAAAAACTATTTGCCATCGTGACCTAATGTACACCTAATACTATCTAATCCTCACCCACACACTACCACACACGCACTCCCACACATACACACACGAACCGCATCTACTTATACTCTCACTACAAATATTTACTAACAATACTAACACAATACCAAACCATACTAGTTCTTTTTTTCCTCACTTTGTTTTGGTTTTTTATTTAATTTAACTCTTGTTTATTATTTTTAAACTCAAAATTTAAACTTATTACATGTTGAGCAACAGACTCTTAAAGTTGTTATATCACATAAGTAAATCTAAATTGTTTAGCACTTGTTTAAATACCGAAATGTATCTAACTGCTAGAGGGTGAAGACCTGGTGACCTGAACCACAGGCCCTTATAGCCTAGCTTAGGCACCAGTCTCCCACGGTAAACTAAACTATATCTATAACTAGAAATTGTAACAATGTCTGCAACATTTATTGTGGAGAGAAATAAAATACTTATTATTATTATTATTATTACACGTTTTATAGTATTATTTGTTGTCAATTTGAGGCGGCGTCGGCGTCCCTTTGTTTGTCACTGTCACAACGCCAGCGGCATAGACAAGACAAACATTGTGGTAACACTGGCGTTGGCCGATAGTTGCAACATTAAATAATGCAAAATGTTATCATTAGCACTTTTTAACCTCTAAGGGAACTGTTTAAGGAAATTAACATAATGACGGTGCCTTGCCAATACATCTATGAAAACATCATGTACGCTAGAAAAAATCTGCATCTTTTGATAAAAGAGGTGACAGACATAATTATAATACTAGAAATAGGGACCAACTAGTTCAACCAGGTTTCAGACTGGCTAAAGTAGATTCGTCTTTTATGGGGTACTGTTTAAAGTACTGTTTAAAGTGTTACAATAAAATACCTCCCCACATTGTTCAACTAAATGAGACAAAATTTAAGTCTTGTATTAAACGCACACTATGCAACCGAGCATATTATAAATTGAGTGATTACATCACTGATAAAAATGCTTGGCTGGATGCCGGTCTAGCTCCACAACCATAAGGGTTCATAGATTAATTGATTAGCATTTGTAACAATTTTTGGAGCTGCTGAAGATGTAGATCTAAATTATCTTTGCATTGTATAAACTCAATGTGTTAGTATTATATAATTTTTCGTAGCACATACATGTGAGCACTATGTTCTTTAAGCCTTTAACTGCCGGGCCGAAAACGTTGAAGGTAAAACCTCCACTAGCGTAGGTCACCGGTGACCTACATGGCGTTCAACGTGTTAAGAAGGGTTGTTTCGTTTAAATAGATTGCTAGACATTTTTTCCAAAGCTGGATTTTCTTTGAACTTAAAAAAAAATGTTCATTTATGAAGACAGAAATTGAATATCTGGGTTCCGTAATATCTTCTGGAGAAATTAGGCGAAATCCCTGAAAGATTGAAATATCATACATTATTTCCAAATCCCGTTCAAATGACTTACAGTCTGAAACATCACACACGTACGACATTAGGCAGGGCATACTTTACCGTAAAATCGAACGTAATAAAACCACTAAATGGTTACCAATATTGCCACACTCTTTAACCTGGTCAATGATTAATCATGTGCACAGCAAAATAAAACACCTTGGTTATGAAAAAACAAACGCTCGATAAATTATACGATCTTTATTGGTTCCAAAATATGTCCAAACTTGTTAAAAATTTGTAGATTCGTGCGTCATTTGGTCCAAAGGTCAGTCGGGAGCCCAGCAGGTCCGTCTAAATTCAATCCCTAAATTGGCCATTCCATGGCATACAATTCATTTAGATTTAACTGGAAAACTCAGCGGAAAAAGAGAACGTAAGGAGTATTGTACCGTGATTATTGATGGTTTTACAAAATTCATCTTGTTAGAGCATACCTTAACCCTAACTTAACCTTAACCTTAACTTGTTTGGCGCTCCTAAAAACAATAATTGCAGACCGTGGTAGGTCATACGACAATGTTGAATTTAAAAATTTTTGTAAAGATGATCGTGTTGATTTACATTTAATAGCCACTGGTTCCAACAGGGCCAATGGTCAGGTCGGCCTTTCTCAGTAGGTGACTTCGTCTTTGTTAAATGCGAAGAAAGACACCAAACGAAACTAGACCGTAAATACAAAGGCCCCTTTAGAGTAACCACTATTTTGGAAAATGATAGGTACGATTTAAAACAGATTAATGGAAACAATAGAGTCTACAAATATTCTCACGAAAACTTGAGAGAAGTACCCCGTGGTCAGTCATTCTTTTCCGAAATTGCAGAAAATTCTGTGCCTCCGGTGAAAACTGATATAACTCAAGTTGTATCAAATTGGAGTTTTAAAATGCACTTGTATCAGAAAAAAATCTCTACATTTTGATACGAGTCATATTTCCAGGGATAGTATGATACAAGTAGGCCTAAAAATTTATGTATTAATGGTTAATGACGTGTAAAATAATTTAACTCCACATAAATCGTTAAATATTTTGAAAAATTAGATAGTGCTTCGTGTAAAAAAATATGTCTTAAGTTATATTCCAATACACATGTAAACTTTATCTTCAATAAATGTGATTAATGATATAAATTCAGTTATATTTTTTTACACGAAGACATTGAGCGTAATTTACTAGTATAACTTCAGATATATCAGATAACACAAAGACAAAAATAAAAAATTGTTTGTGTCAAATGATACAAGTGAAGTTATATTATTACACGTAAATAGCACTCAAAATAGCGCATAAAAAATTTGTATAAATGATACTTCTTCTATCGCGGGGGGTTGCGCGGGCACAGGGGGCGGCATTACAGGGATATGCAAGCCGTGCCGTGTGTCAGTGGCGAAAAAGCTTTTAGACGGAAAGTACGTACGCGCCTACGCAGCGGATCGCTATGGCTGAGAACGTACGTATTACATGTATCATTTTACACAAATGCTAAGTTGTTATAGTAAATAGTTTTTATTAAGTTATTATATCATCAAACACTAAACTACCGCTCTAGTTATATAGTTTTACACAACGCGTTATAATACCTTTAATCAGTGTATCTATTATCAAAAAACTTAAAAAAAAAAAAATAATAAGTTTTTTATATATCTGTCGGATCAGTCAGGATTTAGTCCATTAGATTTAGTCATCATGTGGGCAGAATATGGGTTTCGTGCAATGCAAATACACTGGGTATAGGGTACAATACACTGCGTTTATTAAAACCACTATTTCTCAACTCAATTTAAATAAACACTGACTCCAATTAATAATTGACATAGCAACACTAAATAGATATAGCAACACTTAAACAACGAATCGAGTACAGTTCCGCGATGTCTTAGCTCCGATGCGATCAGAGACTGAACTCTGAATGTCCTGCTCGCTGTGGGCTGTAAACATCACGACTCTGTAGAAGCGCGCCAAAATGGTGGTCGTAAATCACGTGTTGTCGCTAATGGCACACTTGCGATTCGTTTCAAATCTGTACTATTGACCGGATGCGACACGGCCATCCTGCGATGCACACGTCCTCGTGTGTTGTTCTTCTTCTTCTTCCTGCCCTTATCCCATGTTACTTAGGATCGGCGCAACATGTTTTCTTCTTCCATTCCGTCCTGTCCAACGTCATGCTTTCACTGACTACCTCGTGTGTTGTAAGTCTGGAAAATACAAAATCTCGCCACAGTATCTGCTCGTCCAATCCTGACTCCTAACTGATGAGATATTTAAAAAGGACTTGACCTTTTAAAGTCTGTTTTAACAAGCAGTTTGAAAATAACACTCTAATTAGAAACTAAAAACTAGACTCTTCCACGAACTTGAAGTATCTAGTTTTGAGATTACCGAGACCAAGTACAACGATTCCAAATTCAATTAATCAAAGTAAACAAAACCTCAGGTATCTCATTCATGGTACACAACACACACACTATTCCCCACGGGAATACCGAGTCAACCCTTAACTCTACGGTCTTTGCTTCTAGGCAAGATCCGACTATACCACCCAGAGCTATCGCCTACCGCGTACACACAAACAACGCTACGATACTCTGGTGAAGTCTCCGACCCATTGAACCGAGAACCCGTTTACATCATTTAAAGTGATGCCAACTCGTCATCTATTTCGTCTACAATCTCAATTAGTACTTGGCCTTCGGCCTCTTCCGAATACGGTCATGGGCGTATTTGTAAGTACGTTTGTTAACCAGGGACTTTAAAACATACCGATCGCCATGTAACACTTCAAAAGTTTGAAAATGGTGATAAAAAAAGAAACAAAATTTGTTACAAACACAGCCAGTCAAAGTACAAGCATCCATCAAACAAGTTAATCAAAGCTCCAAACAAGTAAGGTATGTAGGCACAATTAGGCTAACCCTGTAGCCATCTTTCATTTTTATAGTCATCCCTGTGACTATTGCAGTCATCCCTGTGACCTGCATCCACTCATAGTCATCCCTGTGACTATTGCAGTCATCCCTGTGACCTGCATACACTCATAGTCATCCTTGTGACCATAACCAGCTATCATCCCTGTGATAGCAGTTATTCGCTACAATCATCCCTGTGATTGTGCTGAGCTCATAGCTCCTACATTACCAGTCTCATCTAAATCAGATTCTATAGTTACATTAATGGGTGCTTGACTTTGGCATTGACTTACATTGGAATTGACTTTGACTTTGAGCACACTCATCATCCTTTCTATTTCGCCCTTCGCACGAGATGAACTTAGAACCAGATGAACCAGAAGTCACGAAAATAAATCCGAAAATAACGGCATTGGGAAACGATCCGGAACTGTATTATTATTCAACTCCCCATATTCTATGTAACAAACAATAACCGGGTAACACATGAAATAAAAATCATAAATTACCACCAATTAATACGTCACAAAGAATTTGTTCAGCACAGTCTACATTAGCAAACTTATACCCTGTATACGAACCAGCAAATGTAGGTACGTTTACCTACGAAGTAGTATGAACGACTGACAGATTGCTTAACAAGAGAGCATTCGGCACCAGAAACAAAATAAAAATAATACGACTCACCAGATTCGGCTGATAATAGATCAGTAGCTGGCTTGATGGTACAGATATCCACTCGCTTTTCAACTTTACTGTTAACGGAATCAGCCTCCTTTTTGCACAGGGTGTTGCCATGTGCCCCGGCTTGGCACAGAAGAAACAGGTCATCGGCATCATGCTTTCTTAAAAACGCTGTCTTTGACCCGTTGCGATTCACTATTTCCTGTAGATTGTTCCTGGTGGAGGCTCTACGATGCAAAGCTAGACTCGTTTCTCCCTCGGTACAGCTGGCTTGTTGTCGCATAGGCGGCATAAGTCTCATTTTCCTGGTTAGGTAATCTGCGACAGCCATGTAGATGCGGAGCCCTTCAACGCCTTATTTATAGTCAAAATAAGCTGGCTTCTTTTTACTGCAATCCCGTCGATACACAAGTCGCAACATCAACTTGCTATTAGCCAGTGAATAGCTTTTTTTTTGAGTTTGTATTAACGCGTTCACTTGTTGATTTTGTATTTCAAAAAGTAATCGACACTGATTGTTATTGTCATTGTCTCCGCGTGTGATTCCATTAGCATGATTTGATCCCAGTTCTGATGTCGGATCGTCAGGATTTAGTCCATTAGATTTAGTCATCATGTGGGCAGAATATGGGTTTCGTGCAATGCAAACACACTGGGTATAGGGTACAATACACTGCGTTTATTAAAACCACTATTTCTCAACTCAATTTAAATAAACACTGACTCCAATTTATAATTGACATAGCAACACTAAATAGATATAGCAACACTTAAACAACGAATCGAGTACAGTTCCGGGATGTCTTAGCTCCGATGCGATCAGAGACTGAACTCTGAATGTCCTGCTCGCTGTGGGCTGTAAACATCACGACTCTGTAGAAGCGCGCCTAAATGGTGGTGGTAAATCACGTGTTGTCGCTAATGGCACACTTGCGATTCGTTTCAAGTCTGTACTATTGACCGGATGCGACATATCTATAGTTTGATCGTTATTTTTTTATAGAACATAGCTATTTTTATTGTTACAGCGATTTTCGGGGCGTACAAAACGCATGCTAAATATATTAAATAAGGACATCGAACACCTTAGCCCTCAATCACTATTTCATGCTGATGATCACGAGGAAGTTATGTGTAATAGCGAGCTTCCTGTACATAGTTCAACACGCCTCCAGCTGATATTTGGCAGATCCATCCCAAAGGTGCGAACAGTACTCCATGCACGATCGAACTTGTGCTTGGTACAGGTTCCGCATCTGTTTCAACGTGAAGTACTTTCGCACCTTTGCGAGGACTCCTAGCCTTTTGGCAGCTAGCAGTTGGGCCTTAGTTGACTCGATGTACGACCCAAAATTGAGATTCGACGTCAAAGTAACGTCAAGAAGCTCAAGATGGTCGGTGATCGGAACGGATACATTTCGGAAATCAGGGACCAGATTGAAAGGCCTTTTCTTGGCAGAGAACGCCAGGGGCCTGTTGTTGAGAACACGTTCCACTGTCTTGCAGAGAATGGACGTGACTGAGATAGGCCAGTAGTTTGTAGGAAAAGTGGCAACACTGCCCGACTAACTTGTCAAATTTCGCTCCGTATTTTAGAATTAGTTTTAATTAGGATATAAGTGAAATTAATGTGTAATTATTAGTTTATTAGTAATATAACGGCACAAAATCCCAGTATTATTGTTTTCACGTAAATATATAAAGGAAAACTCGGTATAGAGTTGACACCAATACCGGTAACCTGCCAGAAACAGCTGTTTTCTCACTACGGATTAATACGGGAAGTATTGTTTACTTTTAATGTATTATTAGCACACAATTGTCTCATAAAAGACACGTACTAGTTAAAATTTAACTTAACTAGACCTATTGCCTTTTTCTTGCATAATCACTTTGTCTTCATTAACTTTGTAAACTGTAAATAAAACTCAATAAAGTGAAGTAAATTTGCATGTTTTATGCTCGTATACAACCACAATAAGGTTCATGACCGTGATTTTGTATTTTACATAATTATAATGTTAATAAATAAGTACTTAAACTTAAATTTCGTCTAGGCATCCTACCCACATAAAATAGAAAAAAATATTGAAGGCAATAGAAGTAGATTTTATTGTTTGATTAATTTAATAAATGCCTTTAAAGTAAATTCGTTAGCCTACCTGCTTCATATTTCCATATAACTACGCTAACTTCTCCAATTTCTCTTTTATTTTATTTCCCATATTTATCTAAGTTTTTGTCTATCCTATTGTTTCTCACACCGTTTCTTTAATTCTACTTTCAGTAACCATATCTGAAACCATGCCTGTGATGACCCGTAAGGCTACTGCTCAGGATATGGAGCTTAAATTAAGAACGGCCCTCCAAGAATTAAAAGCATCTAATATTCAATGTCAACAGCTGTTGCAAGAGAGAGATGAAAGTGAGGAGGAAGTCAAGAAGATAGTTGACAGAAACTCTAGCTTGAAGCGGGAGCTAGTAGACTTACATCAGCAATACTTGGAGGTTGTTGATGAACGGGATAAATTAAGGATGGTCACAGATGGTTTCTACAACTGTAGTAATTTGTATGAGGAGGCTTTGAGCAAAGTTAGGGACTTAGAGGATGAATTAATCCAGGCGAATGTACAAATTTCTAAATTACAAAAGGAAAAGGAACATACTCAGGTCAAAGAAACCAACCATTTATATAATGAATTATTAAATACAAACTGTAACCCATGTTCGTTAATAACCATAGACCTTACTGAAGATTCTTTACTAAAAGATAAGTCTAGCTATAAACTTAGTCAAAATAAATTAAAAAAATATGCTAGACTGAATAAAATTATTAAGAAATGTCATAAATTCAAAAGTCAACAAAAAAGCTATTCCAAAAATATTCAACTTAGGAAAGAACGTGTTGCTCTTATAAATAAATTGAAAAACTACCAGATAAAATTGGAAGATAGTAAGAACATTTATGAAATAGACACTCAGCGTTTGCAATCAGAAATACAGGTTCTGGATGACTCACTAAAGTCCCTTTATGGTAAATATATAATATCTGAAAACCAAATAAAGGAACATATACTAGCTGCAAATGAGTTAGTGGATTTGTGTAATTACAACGCAGACAGAGTGGACTCACTGACTCTCAGCAACTCGCAGTGTACTTGTCAGAGGGAGTCTGACCTTGTGGCCGTCCAGCCTGAGGCAACGGAGTCCCAAGCTGTGACTGCCCAAGGTTGTATCCCCAACCATAACCATGATATTGTACAAGAAGTGCCACAGGCAGTATCTAGTACTTGTTCCTCTGGTAGCAGTCAAGCAAGTCTTTCAGTAATGTTTTCTGATAGTATAGGCAGAGGTATAGGGAAATTAATTAATAATAACCTAAGATATAACATTCAGAACCATTGTACACCAGGGTTATCCTACAAACATGTAATGTCATCAATAACAAAGTTTCAATATAATCCATCAACCAATATTTCTGTATTTATAGGTAATAGTTTAAAGGTCACAAAGGAAGATATTACTGACTGTGTTACAGACATTCTAAACATTAATTGTAACAAAATAATTTTGTGTGCTTTTCCATATTTTAAACACTTAACATACAGACAAAATAATTATATACATATGTTAAATAAACATGTGCATCTTCTAGTAAGTCACTATAGTGACAAGCTTATGTTTTTTGACACCAACAGTTTTGTTGGAAAACTAAAATCGACTAGGGATACTGTGTATCTGCCCTTTAGGTTTAGACATCAAATAGCGCGGCTATTAGCTTATAGTATTAACTCAGACATAAGTAGTATGTCGAAGTCTTGTGTTATTAGCTCCACATCAATTAGTAATAATACTAATAATAAGGTGGTGACCCAGAATGATTGTAGCACTTATGCTATACATAATTATACAAACTGTACGAAGGAGGATCCATTTGTCATTATGGACCAGCCATCTATTGATGCGAGTTGCACAAGTGGTAGGAACTCACTACCTGATATCATTGAAGTCCGTGGTCAAACTCCGAATAATAATTTAAACTAGTTTGTAAGACAACAGAAGGTACCAATAACAATATAGTTAAACCTACAAACAACAAGGTACCTTCTTGCTCTCAAAAAGTTAAGTTGCAGAAACAGCAGAATACCTTGAAATTATTTCATCAAAATATTCAAGGTATTTCATCCAAATTATTAGAAATTGAAATGTTTTTAGAAAAAACCATGTTTGACATTGTTTGTTTTACTGAACATTGGTTAAAGGATTACCAAATGCTAATTAACTATGAAAACTATAGTGTGGGCAGTTGTTTTAATCGCAAAGCTATGTCGCGTGGAGGCTCATTGATCTTATTAAAAGATTGTTTAAAATATAAAGAAAGAAATGACATAGTTGGCCTATCGGTTGAACATTGCATCGAACTTTCCTGTGTCGAGCTGGATGAGCATATCATAGTGTGCGTGTACAGACCCCCAAGCTACCAAAACTATTCTTTATTTGAGTCTGTAATGGAAGATGTATTAGCGAAACTTGCAACGTGTAGCAAACCCGCAATTATTTGTGGTGATTTTAATATTAATGTTTTAGAAAATAATTTGAATAGTAGTCGATTATTAAGCCTTTTTAAATCATTTAATTTGTCGAATGTTTTCATGGAGCCTACTAGGGTAACTCCAACTACTGCTACCTGCATCGATAACATTTTCTGCGATTGCGACTATGTAGATAAAGCTATTGTTAATTATTTACCATCGGATCATAGCGGTCAAACGGTAATATTTATGTTCAAAATGCCTACGACAAAAGTACAAATACAATTTAGACCTATAACAACTGGTAAATTAAATAAATTTAATAAAACTCTAAATAATAAGTTAAATACTCTGGACCACTATAACAACGATGCAAATAAATTGTATAATGATTTATTTTCTGTGGTTGAAACTGAATTCAATAAAAATTTTGAAAAAAAGGCGAAATATATTAGCCCTAAGTTTATATTTAGTGACTGGGCAACTAAGGGTATTAGAAAAAGTAGAGAAAGACTGTTTGAGCTGTATGGCCTTAAGCCTTACATTAACACGGAAACTTTCAACAAGTATGTTGCTACTTATTCTAAAACTTTTAGAAATACTTGCAAGGTAGCGAAAGCGCTATACATTAGTAACAAGATCAAATCGGCAGACGATAAAATAAAGACAGTTTGGAAAGTTATAAATAACGAAACTAGCAAGAAAAAAGTTCGTAACGCGGAATATACATTGGAGACATCACATGGTCCCGTAAGCTCTAACATAGAAGTAGCTCGTGAATTTGTAAATTTCTTTACTAGCATACCAATCAAAACCACGGAAGCTTTGAATTCCTCACCTGACGATTCAATTGCGTTATTAAAAGCGAACGTTCCAGGCTGCCCGGTAGAATTTCAATTTAAACATATTGACCCCATGACCGTTTTAAAAGCTTTTCGGCAAATCAAAATAAAATTTACTGAAGATCTGTGGGGTATGTCTATTAAAGTTTGTACATCTATAATAGAAACAATAGCACCTTATTTGGCTTTAATATTTAATATGTGCGTAGACCAAGGTGTTTTCCCAGATTTAATGAAATTTAGTAAGGTCATACCTCTTTTCAAATCCGGGGATAGTAAAGATACTAACAATTATAGACCCGTGTCCGTGTTGCCGGCTTTCAGCAAGGTTTTTGAAAAGATTATGCTTAATCAGATGCTTGCTCATTTTAACACAAATGGCATATTACACGATCAACAGTATGGTTTCACCAAAGGGCGTTGTACGACTGACGCCGGTGTCACTTTATTAAAACACATATTTACTGCGTGGGAAGAGGCACAAGATGCCATAGGAATCTTTTGTGACCTCTCCAAGGCATTTGATTGCGTAAATCACGAGACATTAATTCTGAAACTTGAGCATTACGGACTAGGTAAACTTGCGCTTAGTTTAGTGAAATCTTATTTAAATGATAGACAGCAGCAAGTTCAAATAAACGGGGTGAATTCACATGGTTTAAAAGTACAAATGGGAGTTCCACAAGGCTCAATTTTAGGTCCTTTCCTCTTCTTAGTTTATATTAATGATCTTCCCTGGTTATTCAAAAACCAACCACAAATGGTGTTATTTGCCGATGACACGTCATTAATTTTTAAAATAAATAGACGGGCTCAAAATCTTGACATCGTAAATAACGCCTTACTGGAGGTACAAAAGTGGTTCACGGCTAACAATTTAGTATTAAATGGAAATAAAACTAAGTGCATCAGATTTGCTTTGCCAAATGTCAAAAATAGTGAGTGTGACATAGTATTGAATAAAGAGAAACTGGAATTCGTCGATAAAACCGTTTTTCTGGGATTGACGCTCGACTCAGGCTACAATGGGGTCCTCATTTAACATCTCTCGCAGGACGGCTAAGTTCGGCAGCATATGCTGTCAGAAAGATCCGGCAATTTACTGATGTGGATACCGCGAGACTGGTCTATTTTAGTTACTTTCATAGTATTATGTCTTACGGTATTTTATTGTGGGGAAGAGCTGCAGACATCGATTCTATTTTTATTCTGCAGAAAAGAGCCATCAGAGCCATTTACAATCTGCGTATGCGCGATTCTCTAAGGGAACTGTTTAAGGAAATTAACATAATGACGGTGCCTTGTCAATACATCTATGAAAACATCATGTACGCTAGAAAAAATCTGCATCTTTTTGATAAAAGAGGTGACAGACATAATTATAATACTAGAAATAGGGACCAACTAGTTCAACCAGGTTTCAGACTGGCTAAAGTAGATTCGTCTTTCATGGGGTACTGTTTAAAGTGTTACAATAAAATACCTCCCCACATTGTTCAACTAAATGAGACAAAATTTAAGTCTTGTATTAAACGCACGCTATGCAACCGAGCATATTATAAGTTGAGTGATTACATCACTGATAAAAATGCTTGGCTGGATGCTGGTCTAGCTCCACAGCCATAAGGGTTCATAGATTAATTGATTAGCATTTGTAACAATTTTTGGAGCTGCTGAAGATGTAGATCTATATTACCTTTGCATTGTATAAACTCAATGTGTTAGTATTATATAATTTTTCGTAGCACATACATGTGAGCACTATATTCTTTAAAGCTACCATTTACGAGGTATACCTCTCATTGACTTGAATATGGCGGTTGGGAGAGTCATGCTCACTTGAATGTCTCGCTGCCGGTGGCGCATGTGTTGGATCATTCGGTTCCCTTCAAAATGGTTGAGCTAAATGGTGCCGATCCATGCGTCATGTTCGTGAACGGACGCCGTCGGTTGGGACTGGTCATCTCTTAGCTGCCTCGGTTATTTTAAATTTTGGTTTGAATTGTTATTATAACTATATTTTTCTCTAGACCTCTTTTAACATGCAAGACGTGTTACATTGTTCTCACATTGTACCCTTAGATTCAACATGAATGATGTAACCTAAATTTGTAAAATTTAACTGATTTTAAAAGAGTGTTCATGGAGTTTCTTGCTCGTTCTTCTCCATAGAAACCTACTGTTTGGAACGAGCAACTAGCTTCAACTTTCTGACTGACTGACTCTGACAATTCAAAAGTACCTGTAAATGGTTTAATTGAAATAAATGATTTTGAGTTTGAGTTTGAGTTTGAGTTTGATCGGCATGACTACCTTTTTTGGGCACGGGCTGCACGTTGGCAAGCTTCCATGACTTCGGCATTAATCCAGACTCGAGAGAGTGCCGAAAGAGGCGCGTCAGCACAGGAGACCATTCAGGTGTACAGGTCCTCAGAACTATAGCAGGAATATCATCTGGTCCACTGGCCTTATTCACATCAAGGTTGATCAAAACGCAATTTTTACTTAGACTGATATTGTGATATTGAAACGTGATCTCATTTAATTTGTAAGTTTGTTAAAAATATAAATTCATAAAAGTGGCGGTACTTTATTCAAAACGTCAATTGAGACTGAGTTTCAGTTTAATTCTATTTCTGTAATATTTAAAAGTTATACTTTAAAAATCAATAACAATTTAAGGTCATTGATATTTAATCAATGACCTTAAATTGTTATTGATTTTGTTGTGCTAATTAAGAAAAGAAGCAGTTTAGTTGTATTTTTAAAGGATATTTAAGTTTTTTTTACTTTTTGTTTACCTCAATTTATTCTGATAATTATATTTTGTATCTTAAATATGTGCGTTTTATTTTTAATACCAAGAGCTTTAAGTAAAATTAGTTACAAATATCACTTTACACGAAGATGTTGAATATATAAGTTTACTTGTATCATTATACACAAAAAATAACATCGTGATAAGTGATATATCTCAATAAATATTAAATTAGGTAAATCTAAGTACTGATATCTAACATAAAGTTATATACGATTTGTTCAACAACATTTTTCTTGCATCGATTGTATTATTATCAGTGTATAACACATATTTTATGATATCAGTCTTCACGAGAACTGCACGTGTGGTGTAAGTTGATATACCTTAACATACATTAATTTACACAGACATAATGTTGGTGCACTTTAATATAGTTGACAGTTTTTCCTCAATATTTTCCAAATTTTCTAATGAAATGTTACAAAATCCTGTCATTCTAAAGAAAAACGATGCAACTTGTATTTAACATTAAGTGTTTTGTAAAATTATTAATAATAATCTTTTTATATAAAATAGAAAATAAATAAAACTTTAATTCGCTGTACTGAAAAGTAGTAATTTTGAAGTTGTATCAGTGTTCACCGGAGGCACAATTATGATGAGGATGACGTGTCAGCGTATGATACACAAACGTTCGACACATGACACAAAAGTTCTTGCTCATGAGACTAGGCAACAGATTAACAATTAAACTATGTCTACCAATAGTGATATCATGTCTGTCAATGGCGATACCATGTCTGCTAAAAGTGACACTATCTCTACCAGTTCTCACAATAATTGTAAAAATCCTGGTTTACGTGCTGTTTCAGAAGAATTTATTAGCCCTGAAACAATTAACATTGTAACAGAAGCACTTGTGCATGAACCAAAGAATTGAGCTATTTGTTAATCAAGCTAAAGGAACGATACTCGTTCGGACTAGCTAAATCCGGTCCAGTTTAACTGAAGGGACACATGTGAAGGGCAAAAAAAAAAATGCCGGACCAGATCTTGTAGGGTCAGAAGTTGACCGGACCAAGAAACATGCCTTAGGGGCTGATCTTGTAGGGTCATGAGTTAATAATAATAATAATAATAAATTTATTGCATCCAAAAATATTTTACACACTTTAAAATATGAATAAACAATTAATTTTTGTACTCTTGTTATGGTCTAGTGAGGAACATCTGTGTCTGAACTAGATTTAAAAAATCTGTATTTCAGCGCTCTTCCCTGGATGTATGCACCACTTAAGGCGAGGTATTCCGAATTTTAGCAATTTTTGTTAATTTTTGAACGGCTGTATTTATTTTTAAGATAAACCTAGAATTATGAAATTGGTATTTTATCAAAATATAACATAATATCTAGTCTTTCGGAAAGACAGAAACATGATTAATAACAATTTACTCATTAGAAAAAATATATAAAGGCAACCCTAATTAAAAACTTAAAACATCGACTACTCCGAGATCTCATCACTAAATGATATGAAAGTTATACCAATAGAAGTAGCTTGTTATTATTTAAAATCTCGGAAAAAAACTTTTTTATTTCAAGCTATAATTTTCCCACAAATTAATAATAACCTACGTAAATCCTTAATCTAACGGGTGGTCGCGTTCCCTCCGACGGCCCCGACCGTCAACCAGTACCCGTCGAGACACCGGAGCGGAAGGTTGTATCGATTTTGTACAAAAATAATACGTATAATATTTTAGTCTAAGTTCGTCCCCGTGATTAGGTATTTATTAAAATGGGCAATAAAATAAATGGAAGAAGATTTATAAAATTAAAATTAAAGGAATACCGATTTATATGTTACAAAAATGGTAGGTAAGTGCCTGCCTACTCGCTTTACTTTTATAATACATAATTAGATTACTAACATTTCCTATAGGTATATATAATTATAATATTAGCAATAAATAAATAATAAATAAGTAATAAATGAATAATAAATAAATAAATTATAAATAAATAATAGATCAATTATAAATAACTAATAAAAAATAATAAATTAATAAAAATAATAAATAATTAAATAATAAGTATATAATAATTAAATAATAATTAAAAAATAAATAAAAAATAATAATAAATAATAAATGAAAAATAAATTAATAATTAAAAATAAATGATATATGATAAATAATAAATACATAATAAAAAAATAACAAATAATAAATATGTCGGAGACAGTTTATTAATCACATTGTGGGTGTTAACTAAATTTGTTATGATTTGTGTTTCTTATTGTTAATTTATGTGATTTTACTATCAATTATTGTCTATTAATTCGAAACATGATTTATTGTATGTGCACACTGATTTGTGGTTACTTTATTTCGATAATTATTATCGATGGTTTTATTCAAAACAATTGTTGACACGTTACTTTGAATGTAAAACGAATTACTTTATGAAATCACTATTGTTTATTCATGACAATTATCATTGTGTTATTTGATTACAGATCTTATTAGATTCAGCACATTTTAGTGTTATTGTATCAAGTAAACGCGTGACGCACTTCCGTGCGCATGGACAGACTTGTATGGAGAGGTTGCAAGGTGGGGGGCATCGCCTTATAAAAGAGCGTGCACTCCGTAAGTATGGCAGTCGATCCTCGGATTCGACTCAGTAAAGAGTTCCTGCTCCCGACAATACTATCGGTTTACCTGGTACAGCGCTGCTGTATATCCACATAGCTGTATAGGCTTGCTGCTAGCGAGCGATACACTTTGTATTTGGGTGGCTTATGCTACTGTACGAACTATAAACCTTAAGGGTTTGTTCGTTTATCATTGGGTGGCTTAGGCTGCTGTACGAACTGTAAACCTTAAGGGTTTGTTCGTTTATCATTGGGTGGCTTGGCCACTGTACGAACTGTGGGACCGTTCTGTTCGATTAACTGTATTGTTGCTGTACCTTTAACTTACTTTATTCTTGTTATTGATTACCATTTGTATTGTGTTTTCTTTACTAATAGTGTGTAATTGTTTTTACAGGTCTTGTTTATCCTTAATGGGATAATGGGAACGCCTATAGTCCTGACGATGTACTATACCGCTCGGCACTCCTCCTCGATCGCTCAGTGACGATCCGACATCAGAAGTGGGATTGCCTCTTAATGCTTCCGCATGGCTACCCTAATTATCGTATGTCTCTTCCACTCTTGTTATGACAGCTTCCTCTCTTGGGATTACTTAGCGCTGAGCTAAGGCTGTTTTAATGACATTCATAAATCACCTACCCACATTCATTTCTTGTTGGATTTTACATACTTACTCCAACAGTTACCGCTACCCTAATTAACCTTCATAATTGTCAACCATGACAGGGATAATCTTTAACCGCTTATGCCAGTCGACAGGTCACTTCGCTAACATCTAACTGAAGCGTGGCGGGACTAACCGAGTGAAGATACTGTGAGTCAGCCTTCGAGCAACTAACCATCCGTGATGGGTTAAAGTCTGTGATGTACCTACCACTGATGTTCTACAACTTTCTGGTGAGACGTTTCCATTTTGTTATGACTCTGGGTTTGAATGTACCTACTTTCATTACTGATACATGTGTGGCAAACTTACTTGTATGGTCAATATAAAGTGAAGTTTCATGTAATACTGAATGCTTATTCAAATCATAGTATCATATTATGCCATGAGAGATTAAATTTAGATTTTGGGGTTATTATAACCGAAAGTATTGTTATCATTACAAAAGTTGACATTGTAACGGCTATGCTCTATTCCTGAAACTCCGAATAAAATTGGTACTGATATTTCATCTGAATATAAATCAGTGATAATACGACTATGTCAAATAGTTGGCTTTAGGCTAAACAAATAGCGTGATTCTGAGGTTTGAGGAATAGTTTATCTGAAAAGTAACTGTGTACCCCCTGATTAATTACACGTGTGGTAATAAGGTAATTACACGTGTGTGGTAATAAGGTAATTACACGTGTGTGGTAATAAGGTAATTACACGTGTGTGGTAATAAGGTAATTACACGTGTGTGGTAAAAAGGTAATTACACGTGTGTGGTAATAAGGTAATTACATGTGTGGTAAGATACTAAACTTCTTTTGTGTTATCAGGTCTGTAGTGTTTGATTTAAATTGATCAGAATGACCGAACGTTAAGCTGTTTACTTGAGCTCTTTTCTGATTGTGTTTACAGATGATGTGATAAACTATTCACCCAGGAACGTGTAAAGATTCAGGACTGCCGTAACGCTGTTGATGTGGAGAAAGAAATTAAATTCTGTCCCGTAAAAGAGAACAAGCAGTACTGGTTATTCGTAAAAGTGCCGAGAGTTTAAAGTTGCATACTTTATTATGGGATACTTTATCATTGGATATGATACTTTATCATTGGATACTTTGTTATTGGTTACTGTTTTGGTTACTGTTTTGGTTACTGTTTTGGTTACTGTTTTGGTTACTGTTTTGGTTACTGTTTTGGTTACTGTTATTGGATACTGAGTTATTGGATACTTTGTTGATGGATACTTTGGTTGTAGATCCAAAATGATATTTATTAAAATCTTTGAGTAACAATGTACGAAAAATCCCTGAATGTCCATCAGTAACTGTTAATGATGTCAATGTTGACAATGATGATGATGATGATTCATCTGCTGCTGACATACTATAGCTGAATTGAGATGTCTATGTTGACTATTGTTTGGATGTCTATGTTGACTCCTATAATTGAATGTTGATCTTGACGCTTATGCGGGTTGTCTATGTTGACGCCTATGCGGGTTGTCTGTTCAACTTCAAGTTACTTGTCGAATCCCATGGTGTGATTTCGGCTGATTTGTTGAGCTATGTATTGTCTGTAACAGTATGATTATTTTGACTGGTTGTGATGCAACTACTATTGATAATAATTCAGGACTAATTCAGGATTTTTCTTTACAACGTACCTTTTGCTAATTAAAGCTTTTTGCCAGAAAGGCCGATCGATATTTACCAAGAAATTTATAACTACACGAGGACGTGTAGAATGTCAGTCTAGCCGTGTCGGAGACAGTTTATTAATCACATTGTGGGTGTTAACTAAATTTGTTATGATTTGTGTTTCTTATTGTTAATTTATGTGATTTTACTATCAATTATTGTCTATTAATTCGAAACATGATTTATTGTATGTGCACACTGATTTGTGGTTACTTTATTTCGATAATTATTATCGATGGTTTTATTCAAAACAATTGTTGACACGTTACTTTGAATGTAAAACGAATTACTTTATGAAATCACTATTGTTTATTCATGACAATTATCATTGTGTTATTTGATTACAGATCTTATTAGATTCAGCACATTTTAGTGTTATTGTATCAAGTAAACGCGTGACGCACTTCCGTGCGCATGGACAGACTTGTATGGAGAGGTTGCAAGGTGGGGGGCATCGCCTTATAAAAGAGCGTGCACTCCGTAAGTATGGCAGTCGATCCTCGGATTCGACTCAGTAAAGAGTTCCTGCTCCCGACAATACTATCGGTTTACCTGGTACAGCGCTGCTGTATATCCACATAGCTGTATAGGCTTGCTGCTAGCGAGCGATACACTTTGTATTTGGGTGGCTTATGCTACTGTACGAACTATAAACCTTAAGGGTTTGTTCGTTTATCATTGGGTGGCTTAGGCTGCTGTACGAACTGTAAACCTTAAGGGTTTGTTCGTTTATCATTGGGTGGCTTGGCCACTGTACGAACTGTGGGACCGTTCTGTTCGATTAACTGTATTGTTGCTGTACCTTTAACTTACTTTATTCTTGTTATTGATTACCATTTGTATTGTGTTTTCTTTACTAATAGTGTGTAATTGTTTTTACAGGTCTTGTTTATCCTTAATGGGATAATGGGAACGCCTATAGTCCTGACGATGTACTATACCGCTCGGCACTCCTCCTCGATCGCTCAGTGACGATCGGACAGTCGAATAAATAAGTAATAAATGAATAATAAATAAATAAATAATAAATCAATTATAAATAAAAAAAATAATAATAAATG
Source organism: Charanyca ferruginea (assembly GCA_947361185.1). Taxonomy (NCBI): domain Eukaryota; kingdom Metazoa; phylum Arthropoda; class Insecta; order Lepidoptera; family Noctuidae; genus Charanyca; species Charanyca ferruginea. The sequence goes on from OX376056.1 coordinate 1,520,461, forward strand.
AATAAAAAAAATAAAAAAAATAAATAAATAATAATAAATAATAAATAAAAAAAATAAATAATAAATAATAAATAATAAATAATAAATAATAAATAATAAATAATAAATAATAAATAATAAATAATAAATAATTGTAGGGACACATGTATGTATGTAAGGCAGAGTGCAAGGTTAGCAAATTGTATGCGCGCGTGATGTATGCATGGGAACGACCAGTTACTGCGCACTGGTTCGGGCGAACGGTCCTCTCTCTCTGGGATCACGCGAAATATATTCGGTCAACATAACCCGATTTTCATTGACTCCAGAACCCCGACCCAGAAGGAGCAGCGCTCAAGTAGGGATTACCGTGGACACTCACCGTGTTGTATAGTCCCTAAAGTGGTGACCCCCGTATAACTATACACGTCTTACAATATTATAGTGCGCGTTTATAGTACTTGCCACGTGGCTACGAACTAATAAAAATGATGCAACCAGTGTTACCACCGCAAACGATGGCATCAACGCAGCCGACTGCGCCAGTGAAATCCGAGGACGGCGATTTATCACAAATCACCATCAAGACACAGATTCCTGAGTTTTGGGCAGACGAGCCACGGCTATGGTTTGGTCAGTTCGAGGTCATAGTCGCAGACCAGAAAAAAGGCGAAAAGGCGAAATTCAACTTGGTAATCGCAAAGCTGAACAAGGACAATGTACAACAAGTGTCAGATTTAGTGCTGGAACCACCTGCAGACAAACCTTACACAGTGCTGAAAGAACGACTGCTGAGCATATACGAAGAATTAGATACACAGAGAGTGCGGAAGTTGCTAAAAGAAATTGTGACGTAGTAATTAAGCATTAGCTAATAAGAATATATACTGTATCATTTAGGAGTTGGTGTCAATAATAAACGGAACGTAGAACCATCAACATCTCTTTAATTTACCTAAGTCCCGTCCTTACATGGCGACCCTGCCATTTAAGGTTCGGTGTCAAATTCCGGGCGCAGTACATCGCTGAGTGAGCTAATGGCGTTAAAGATGAGACTGAGTTATTGTTCGGACAAAGTAATAAGTGTGGTGCATTATTTTAAAAATGGGAAAAACACAGAGTAGGGAAGAAATAGTGATTGCGCAGAACGCCGTAGGTGGCGTAAATGCGGCTGATGTTGCACAGCTGCATCAAAATCAATCAGTAACGAATTTAATACTGGGGGTGATGCTGATCATCCTAATTTTTGGAGTCTTGTTCGGGTTATACAAGCTATACAGACGCTGTCACGTAAACTGGATGCGAGCGGAAATAGCCAGGAATGCTTTTAGGCGTTCCGGCCCAAGACGTGAGCCAAGGAGCAAAGAGCCCAGTGTCCAAAACGTTTAACCTAGAGTGAAAACTCGGTTGGACAAAGGAATTAGATACCTCTTGGCGATTCAGTACAGTGCGGACGTGTGTTATAATTTCTAAATTGCTTTTTTGTGATTGGTTTATTGGCCATAATATCGATTCTCGCTTGCTCGTGCAGTGTTTGTATGGAATAATCCCGCCCAGTGGGCGTCTCAAGAAAAGGACAAATATACTTAGTCATCTAGTGACAAATTACGCGACCGCACCAAGCGCGCCCCACCGCTACTAAGACGCTCCGCTGCGTCACGACATTGAACTGGTCCTTTCACTGCGCCTGCACAAAATTTAAGAGACATTTTTGGCGCCTACACTGGAACACTTGGCAATTGTGCTCTCACGAAACCCGAATCCGATTCGAATCCTCATATTGGCTAGGCGTTTCCTATAATCAGCTGATATGTTTGGGACAAAGCGTACTCCTCCAAAATCGGCTCAGCCGCTTGAACAATCGGTTTCTGAGCCGGATCTGGCAGCCGCTCTTCCAGACAAGCAGATAAATGTTACGACCAGGAAACGTAAACAGCCTGAGTGTGATCACGCTGCAATTATGTCTAGTATCAAAGCGGATCTAAGGAGTACTCTAGATGAATGGAAAGTAGGCTTTGATGCTACTCTGGCTAATATTAATGATAACATCAAATCAATAAGAAATGATCTGGAATCATATGTAAAAGACATAAAAAAGGAAATGGACCATCTGCGATCTGAAAACTCTGTTATTAATACACGTATTACAAAATTAACTGAAGAGGTCGCTGGAACCGTGAAATCTGCTGAATACATATCAAGTCAATTTGATGACCAGCTGAAAAGAATTATTAAACTTGAAAACCGACCAAATGACACAAATGGAATAAAAGCGTTGGAAGCAAAACTGGACAACTTGGAGCAGCAAGCAAGGCAGTGTAATGTGGAAATCTCGAATATACCGGAAAAACGTGGTGAGAATTTAATAGCATTAGTTGAGAACATCGGTAAAAACATCGATTGTACTGTATCACGAGGCGAGATCACTGCCGTTCATAGAGTCCCTCACGCGATGACTTCCGATAGACCCAAGAATATAATTGCGAAATTCACAACACGAATACTGAGAGACAACTTTGTAAGCGCATTCCGCCTGAAGAAAGGTCTTACCACCTCTGCATTGGGTGTCTCAGGTACACCCCAGAACATTTATGTTAACGAGCATCTTACACTACAAAGAAAACAACTGCTGCGGGAGACTCGTGAAGCTGCGAAGAAAAGTAACTTCAATTTTGTATGGGTGAAGCATTCCACTATCCTAGCTAAACAGTCTGAAGCCTCTCCTACGATAGCCATAAGATCAACTGATGACCTCAGTAAGTTAAAAATGCCCAAACAAAACTAAATTAGAAATGGTCTATATTTATTAATTCTTATTATACAACGATGGCTCAATCACAAAGTGATTATAGGATATATTACCAGAATATTAGGGGCATCCGAACAAAACTTAACACTCTTTTTATGAACATTCTTTGTAATTGTTATGATATAATTGTACTTACTGAAACATGGCTCATCCCTACTATACATAATAACGAATTTATTGACAATCGCTACGTAGTTTTTCGTTGCGATCGTAACAGAGAAGCCACAAACAAATCTGATGGGGGTGGCGTATTGATTGCTGTTCTCCGTGAATATAATCCTTCTTTTATCCAGTTGCCGCGACAAGGTAACCTGGAAAGTCGCATTGAACACATTGTTATCTCTATCCCTTGTAATAATAATTCGACTCAGACCGTAATTAGTGCGGTATATATACCCAATAATACACCATACTCTGTATATGACCTACATTTTGAAACCTTAAGCAATGTCATCAACTCGACAAACTATGATAATATACTAATTTTAGGAGATTATAACATACCTACGGCTCAATGGTCATTACTAGACATTACACAAAATTCCTTAACTCATACTGGTACTACTCCTATCTGCAACCGCTTACGAGATTTCATGACCGTACATGACATTAAACAATATAACAATTTGATCAACATAAATGGTCGTATACTCGATCTGCTTATTTCCAGTGCCAACTGCCGTGTACTCGACCCCATTCAACTCCTGCTACAGGCGGATAATCATCATCCTCCGTTTTTGGCTTTAGTCCCCTTAAACATAAGTTTTGCCCACATGCAGCCTCAAGTAACACCAAAATATAACTACTTTAAGGCGGACTATACTCACGTGAATGAGGATATCGACAAAATAAATTGGGACGTTGTTCTAGATAATTGCTCAGCTGAAATATCAGTTGATATCTTCTATGATATGATATATGGCATCATAAAGAAGCATGTACCTCTGTCAAAGGCTAAAAACCCTAATTTCCCTGTCTGGTTCTCAAAATCTTTAATACATATTTTCAAATATAAAAAGAAAGCTTGGATTAAATGGAAAAAATATTCTAACAAATCTGATTATGAATTATTCTCCCTTTATAGAGCCCGTTTTGCTACCGAATGTCTTGCGTGCTATCGCAAGTACATACAGAGAGTCGAAGATAGTATTCCAAAAAATGTAAAATACTTCTGGTCATACTTTGCCAATCGCAAAGGAAAGTCCGGCATCCCATCTCGTATGCATTATAAAAACATTACCACCAGTGACCCCCGCACAATCTGTAATTTATTTTCATCATTTTTTAAATCTGTGTACGAACCCTCTAGTCTTTCGGACAATTGGAGCCCAAGTCTTGGTGATAGTAATACCAACAACAATCTTCTAAGCAGCTTGCACTTCAACCAGGATTCTATATTTAAACAATTGATGGTACTTGATTTAACCAAAGGACCTGGACCGGATGGTATTCCTCCATACTTTCTAAAATGTGCTGCTAAGAGTATTTGTATACCGTTAGAAATTTTATTTAACAGATGTCTAGATAGTGGCATATTCCCTACAGTTTGGAAAAACGCAAATATAATACCTGTATTTAAGAACGGTTCTAAACAAAATATCGAAAATTATCGGCCAATTTCTATTTTAAATACCCTTGCTAAACTCTTTGAAAAAATGGTACACCAAGCTCTCTATCCGTTTGTCCAAAACAATATAATATCTCAGCAGCATGGTTTCGTTAGAGCGAAATCTACTGTTACCAATCTATTTATTTTTACCAACTATGTCTTTGAAAATATGGATAAACAAAAGCAAACAGACGCAGTGTATACGGACTTCCAGAAAGCCTTTGACAGAGTCGATCACGAAATTCTGTTAAATAAAATTGCATTTAACGGAATACGAGGAAATTTGCTACGCTGGTTTTGGTCGTATATTTCTAATCGAAACCAAACTGTGGTGTGTAACGGATATACCTCAGATACATTTCTTGCTACTTCAGGAGTCCCGCAGGGGTCAATTTTAGGTCCCCTTTTGTTTATAATACATATTAACGACATAGCCAACTGTTTCCTTCACAGTGAATTTCTGTTATACGCTGATGACCTAAAGGTATTTAAAACTATAACTAATACTAACGACTGCTCTCTACTTCAAGAAGACTTAAACAGAGTATCTACATATTGTGTAAAAAACAAACTTAAATTAAGCATTCCAAAATGTAAATTCATGAACTTTACTAAAAACAAAAACATAATCCAGTTTAATTATTCTCTTTGCAATGAGTTATTAATAAGGGAAACATGTATTTGTGACCTCGGCGTTCTTTTAGATAACAAATTACATCTGAATCTACACATAGATAAAATAACGACCAAAGCGCAGGAAATGCACAGTCTTGTCATGAGAGCCTCATCTGATTTTAAACGCCCTGCTACATTTCTTCACCTTTTCAACTTTTTAGTCCGTCCTCAGGTTGAATATGCCAGCGTGATATGGGATCCACACTTTAATAAATACATTAAGGCCGTCGAAAAAGTTCAACGTAAATATCTAAAAGGAATGCAATTCAAATGCCGCTTGCAACGTTCCTCTTATGTTGAATCACTCAAAAAGTTTAAGTTGCTTTCCTTGCAATCAAGACGTCACCTCCTACAGGTCATGTTCCTTTATGGACTCATTCACCATACTATTAACTGCCCAGAACTGGTATCTGAGATATTTTACATAGTGCCAAGAACTGTAATAAGGCGGGAGTCACGTGCGTATCCTCTTTTTGCCACCAATATCTGTCGTACGAATGCAGGTCAGCGGGCGCCTCTGCACAGAATTGTCAAAACTTATAACAAATACTTTACAAAAGTTGATATATTTGCCTCAACTCGTTCTGGTTTTTCAAGGGAGTCGAGATCCATTTTGCAAATTAATGAGCCAACTTCAACTAACAATTGTCAAGTGTAGCTGTTACGAATTTATGTAATAACTTGTTGACAAGTTAATATAAGTTTACATAATATTTAACGAACTTTAGAATACAATAATTACGTGTCACTGTAAATCATTCTGTAATACGTGAAAACGCAGTTGACTATACATTAATATATTGGTTAAGCTTATATAATTAGGTTAAGATGAAATGTATAGTTGTTTGTTTTCCAAATAAATAAATAAAAAAAAAAAAAAAAAAAACAACGAGCAGAGAATCTTCATGTGTTACGGCAAAAAAAAAAAAAAGTGCAAGTGAAAATTAAGTGTGTGAAGTGTTATAAAAGTACGACATGGACAGAGGACAGCCAGAGGTATTATACTTAATTAAGATTTAAAATAGTTTTTTTTCCTTCTGTTATCTCACTTTGTTATGATTATTATATATGATAAAAGGGTTAAATGTCAGATTTAATAGAAATTCATAAAAATATTAAGAATATTAAAATAAATTTAGTAAAATTAAGTAAGACAAAGAGAACAAAAAGTTACTAGAGCAAAAATATTTAGAAGCGAATGAGTTATATGATAAATATATTATATGTCGTAGTGAATTAGATATAAATGTGTCCAAGGGTTATATAAAACAGGAGGAGCTAAATTACATTTTGGTTATTTGTGAGGAAATAGAGTCATACTATCAAAGAATTCAGAATTTTTGTTTAGAAAACGAACACAGTACCGTTAGCACCATGACTGAGTTTGACATGAAAACTGCAACTTCTCTTCTACCTGTGATGACAGGAGAGGAGGAATGTACGAAAAAATTAATAGATGCAATAGAATTTTATAGTCAAAACATAAAAAAGGAACATGAATTATTATTAATATCTTTTGTTCTTAAAACTCGCATATCCCAACATGCTAAATTACGTTTGGCATCTAAATATAATAATTCCAGAGATCTGATAAAAGACATGAAAAATTATTTGCTGACTAAACAGTCTGCCACAGCGCTTCAGTTGGAGCTATTGCAGTCAAGACAGGGGTCCCAGAGCATTGAGGAATTTATATTTAATAAGAAACTTGAGGACTTATTTGTCGAATTGACTATATCTCAAGCTGACGGAAAGGAAGATGCATATAAAATGTTTAGACCCGTAAATGAAAAACTAGCTATTCAGTGGTTCACGGACGGCTTGAGAAATGGTCGATTAAGTACCATTTTAGCGGCACGAGATTACTCAGAACTAAAAAATGTCATACGCGCGGCTAAAGATGAAGAACGGGCGCATCAAGGTCACAACACATCCTCGGAGACAGTTTTTGCGACCCAACATCGAGGTAAGGGTAACCAATATAATAGAGGACAAGGCCGAGGTCGTGTTTACATTTTAAATCGAAATTTTAGGTCAAACCCGCCGCCCCCTCCGAGCTATCAGGTACCTACAAGAACCTACTATTATAATCGAAATCGCGGAAGAGGTTTTATTAATAATTCGCGGGGACGTGGACGTAATTACGGCCGAGCAATGAATTCGGGAAACTATAATCGCAATAACAGGCAAAATGCCTATTTACTAGATCAATCGAGGAACGACATTCCGACCGCGTCGACAAACAACCAAAATTTGGAGTTAGAGTTTTTTCGATCCTAACTTTATTTTAACAGCTAATTATTATAACTTCGTAGAATTGACAATATTCCATACAAAATATAGAATGTTGGTTGATACGGGAGCTTCAGTATCAGTGGTGAAATATGACACAATAAGAGACTGGAACATTCCAATGCACCCAGGATGCATAACCATAAATGGTATTGGTGGCAAATCGACCACCGACGGTTATGTTTACATACCATTCACCATAGGTGGAAAAGAATTCAAACATAAATTCAATGTTCTAAAGAATCTGCCTTGTATGCAAGACGGTATAATTGGTCAAGACTTTTTAAAGAAGTATAATTGTATTTTAAACTATGAATATAACACGTTAACAATAAATGAATGCGATAGTTCGGTTACAATCTGTTTAGAATTAGGAAAATTAGGACAAAACTTATTTATTACAGTACCACCAAGGTGTGAAAAGTTTTATCAGATTCATTGTTTTGAGAGAGAGGCTTGCGTTGTATTTCCGAGAGAATTATGCGAGGGCGTTTTTATTGCTGGAAGTATCTGTCAACCCAAAGAGGGAAAGATTCTAATACAAATTTTAAATACACGAGAAACAGAAGTTCAGCTTAGCTATTTTAAACCAGACATTGATAATTTATCAAATTATACTATTTGTTCATTCGAAAAGCAAAATTTAAGTGGAGAAAGGGTTAGGAAATTATTACCGTTGATAAAATTACAGCACTTGAACAAAGAAGAATGCATAAGTATACAAAACATTTGTGCCAAATTTGCCGACGTATTCTACTTACCAGGAGACAAATTAGGCACGTGTAACCTTTATGAACAAAACATTCAGTTAAAACCTAATACGGATCCGGTTTATATAAAACAGTACCGGTTGCCAATTTCGCAGCGCAATGAAATTGAAAATCAGGTTCAAAAAATGCTATCCAATGATATTATAGAACCCGCGAGTAGTGAGTGGTCAAGTCCAGTGCTACTGGTACCTAAAAAACTAGAGGATAACAATAAAACTTGGCGATTAGTTGTTGATTTTCGGAAATTAAATGACCGCATAATGGATGACAAATTTCCACTTCCTAACATAACCGACATATTAGATTCACTTTCCGGTGCAATATACTTCTCACAGTTAGATTTAACACAGGCATACTATCAGGCAAAATTAAATACGGATAGCAGAAAGTATACGGCATTCACAACACCCTCCGGACAATATCAGATGACCCGTATGCCGATGGGGTTAAAGACAAGTCCCAGTTCTTTTTCACGTTTAATGACAGTAGCAATGTCGGGACTAAATTATGACAAGTGTTTTATTTATTTAGATAACTTAATCTGTTTTGGAAGAAACTTAGATATGCATAATAAAAACTTATTAGATATTTTGACTAGACTAAGGAAAGTAAATTTGAAATTAAATCCGGACAAGTGCGATTTCCTCAGGAAAGAAATATTATATTTAGGTCACGTTGTATCAGCCGATGGTATTAGGCCTGATCCGGAAAAGATTAAAGTTTTAAATAACTATCCTGTCCCAAAAAATGCTGATAAACTAAAACGTTTCGTAGCATTTTCTAATTACTATAGGAAATTCATTCCAAACTTTGCCGAAGTTTGCATACCATTAAACAACTTGTGTCGTAACAACGTAATTTATAATTGGGATGAAAACTGCCAAAAATCATTTTTACACTTAAAAAACAGTTTAGTAAAGCCTCCGATATTACAATACCCTTTGATTGATGACAGTAATACGTTTATTCTACAAACCGATGCGTCAGGATACGCTATAGGATCAGTGTTGTGTAATGCTGATCGCAGGCCAATTGCTTACGCCAGCCGAAGCTTAAACAAGGCCGAGTGCAGGTATCCCACAATTGAAAAAGAATTGTTAGCGATAGTTTGGTCCGTAAAATATTTTAGACATTATCTCTATGGAAGACGATTTATTATAGAAACGGATCATAGGCCATTGGTATTTTTGTATAATATGACAGATCCTTCCAGTAGATTAATAAAATTTCGATTGTTATTAGAAGAATACGATTATAAAGTGGTTTACGTGAAAGGGCGTGATAATGTAGCTGCAGATGCATTGTCGCGCATAGAAGTGACTAGTGAAGAATTACGATCGATGAATGAACACGTTATATCTGTACTTACGAGAGCGAAGAGACGGGAACTTGAGAAAAAATCTTGTAATCATACTTTAGTAGCTAATATTCCTAAAAACGATTGGACTGATCACCCAAGAGTTGTAGAAATGTTAAAACTACCGAGGGATTACACAGAATTGGTATTTGTGAATGAGAAAGAATGGATAAAAGTTAAAAAATATGTGACTTTAGAGAAAGGTGATTATGCGTTTTCGTCGTCAGAGCGTACTGTATATGTAAAACTATTTACTCAATCACAGCGTACACGAGCGGTCTCTGTGAGAGAAATGGAATTATTTTGTACGGATTTAAAAATTAATACTTTACATATAATTAAAGATGAATTTAACGAAAAAATAATTCAGGAGCTAGCTCAATATATAAATAAACTGCCTAAGTGGTCCGGACCCCGCTTATGCGTAGTAAAAGGCGTTAACAAGATTATTGACGACGATACAAAGAGAGTTATTTTAAACGATTATCATATACTTCCCACTAGTGGACATGCAGGGATAAGACGTATGTTAAACAATATTAAAAAAACATATTTTTGGAGTGGATTAGAGCGTGACGTAACTGATTTTGTAATGAAATGTACTAAATGCCAACGTTTCAAGTATTTAAATACAGTCAAAGAGCCAATGGTGATAACGGATTGTGGAAATTCAGCTTTCGATAAAATATACATAGACCTAGCAGGCCCTTTACCACGAGATAATAACTACAATTACATTTTAACGCTTCAGTGTGACCTTACCAAATACGTCGAGGCGTATCCGATAGCTAGTAAGGATGCGCGTACGGTGGCCACAACGTTCGTAAATAATTTCATACTAAGATATGGCATTCCCCGACAGATAGTAAGCGACAGAGGGACCGAGTTTGTCAACACCATAATGAAAGAGGTATGTACAATTTTACATATAAGTCATTTACAGTCTACAGCTTTCCATCATCAAACGTTAGGGTCACTAGAAAATAGCCATAAACATTTAACTTTTTATCTGAGAATGCAAGTTAACAGTCAAACACAGGAATGGAGTTCATGGTTACCCTACTGGTGTTTCTCATATAACACTTCAGTACATTCGAGTACACAATTTACACCATATGATCTAGTGTTCGGCAAACAATGTAACATACCTTCCAACCTCACTACAACAATAGATCCAATTTATAATTATGATAATTATGCTATTGAATTAAAATATCGTTTACAAAAGTCACAAATGGATGCTAAAAACAATCTTATCAATTCAAAAATGGACAGGAAAAGTAACTATGATAGAAGTATAAATCCAATTATATATAACAAAGGAGATTTAATATTAATTAAAAATGAAAGTGGTGACAAACTTGAACCATTATATTTAGGTCCATTTTCAGTAGTTAAGGATATATCTCCAAATGTTGTTGTCTTAATTAAGGGAAAAGAAAAAACTATACATAAAAATAGAACTAGACGTTATCATGAATAAGATTAGTTTCTGTAACACTTTTGTATGTAAGTGTACGATATCAGCAGAACATTTATGCAGATGACATTGTTTATTATTTAGTTTGTAAGCGTATTGTTATAGATATTAGTTAAGACATTATGATTATGTTCAGATTATTGTTCAACGAATAATACATAATTGTTTAATCTTTATTATTAAATCATGTTTATGTTTAAAAAAAAAAAAGTATTATATTTCACTTTTTTTTTCCTTTTTATAGGAAAAAAAAATATAGGGCATGTGACGTAGTAATTAAGCATTAGCTAATAAGAATATATACTGTATCATTTAGGAGTTGGTGTCAATAATAAACGGAACGTAGAACCATCAACATCTCTTTAATTTACCTAAGTCCCGTCCTTACAAGATCTAGGAGAACAGAAACCCTCGCAACTACTGCGAAACATGAAAGACCTGGCTAGGGGCAAATTTCCAGAGGACACCCTGCGCATGCTATGGATTGGACACCTACCAGCGACGGCACGAACGGTGTTGGCGGTCAGCGATTTAACGGACTTGAACAAGCTGGCAGAACAAGCAGACAAGATCATGGAAACAGCAGAGCCGAGAGATACAATTTCCGAAGTCGCTGCCAATTCTTCCCCGTCAAGCACAGATTTATTGATCGTAGAGGTATCGAAACTAAGCAAGAGTATCCAGGAAATGCACAGAAGCAGTCAGAGGAAGAGAAAACCACGATCGCGATCGCCGTCACCAGGGAGGCGTTGGAACAACTCGTCGCAACGGCGGGACAGAAGGAGATCGGCGGACTGGGTGTGTTTCTACCATTTCCGGTTCGGGAAGAAAGCTAGCAAGTGCGAACAACCGTGTAGCTGGAAGAAAGGTGCGGCATCGTCAGGAAAACAGGATGCGGGAAACTAGCTACGATGCAGTCAACGGTGGACCACTGCATCGACTTGTCAAACCACCGGCTATGTGTTAAGGATACAATTACGGGTATGCGTTTTTTAATAGATACAGGTGCGAATGTTTCTGTCTTACCGGTTACCAAAAAACCATATAATATAAGTGATAGTACTAATTTCAAATTATATGCAGCCAATGGCTCAGAAATACAGACGTATGGCACAAGAAATGTAAAATTAAACCTTAATCTCAGTCAACCTTATCAATGGACCTTCATTGTAGCAAAGGTTAAACAGCCAATTTTAGGAGCGGATTTTTTACGTCATTATAAATTATTAGTAGATTTAAACGCGCAAAAATTGGTAGATAAGAATTACAAACCTTTAACCAGTGGTAGCATGGTTAAATGTTCGGAACCCTCAGTCAGCATCGTAGACAGTGGCCATCCATTTCACGAGCTATTATCAGAGTACTCAGATATCACTAAACCCACGCCTTACAGGAACGACGATACCGATAGCGAAACTGACAAAATATTGCATCACATCAAAACGACGGGACCACCCGTACATGCGCGTGCTAGACCCCTTCCCCCAAATAGGTATCACAAGGTGAAGGAAGAATTTAGGTTAATGCAGGAGATGGGGATCTGCAGACCCTCTAACAGCGCGTGGGCCAGCCCGCTACATGTGGTGGCGAAGAAAAACGGGGATATCCGGCCGTGTGGCGACTATAGGCGCCTGAACGCCATCACGAAACCGGACCGATACCCAGTACCACGGCTGCACGACTTCACCTACGTACTGTCAGGTAAGAAAGTTTTCTCAAAACTTGACATTAACAAATCATACCATTGCGTGAGAGTCGCGAAGGAAGACATCGAGAAAACGGCAATCATAACCCCCTTCGGTCTATTCGAATTCCCGCGCATGACCTTCGGTTTACGTAACGCGAGTCAGACATTCCAACGTTTTATGAACCATACAGTACTGCAAGGGTTAGACTTTTTATTTAGCTTTGTCGATGACGTCATCATAGCGAGCGACTCAATAGAAGAAAACAAAAGGCATCTTAAACAGGTTTTTGAAAGATTTAGGCAGTTTGGCATCACCATTAATCTATCGAAGTGCGAGTTTGGAAAATCTAACATCGAATTCTTAGGATATGAGGTCTCGACGAACGGTATTAGACCACTAGACCATAAAATTAAGGCGATCTTAGATTTCCCGCGACCTCAAACCGTAGAACAATTAAGAAGGTTTTTAGGTATGATCAACTTCTATAGAGCAGGCATTCCAAACGCCGCCAGTCATCAGGCAAGCCTCAATGAATTTATGAAAGGCGCCAAAAAGAAAGATAAAACTAAGATACAATGGGATAGCAACTCGATTGAAGCTTTCGAGGAGTGTAAACAAGGTTTAAAGAACGCAGTAATGTTGTCACACCCTAAAGCAAATGTACCCTTAGCACTGATGACTGACGCCTCAGACACTTGCGCGGGAGCTGTGCTGCAGGAAAAAATAGGTAGAGCGTGGCAGCCATTAGGATACTTTTCGAAGAAGTTTACAAAAGCTCAACAAAAGTATTCTACGTATGATAGAGAATTGTTAGCCATTTACATGGCAATTAAGCATTTTCGGTATCTTTTTGAGGGCAATCAGTTAACCATCTTTACAGATCATAAACCCTTAATCTATGCATTCACAAAACTACATAGCAATTGTGAAACGCCAAAACGTACGAGGCAGTTATTATTCATCAGCGAATTCACAACGGACATTAGGTACATACAAGGCGAAAATAATGCCGTAGCCGACACATTATCACGCGTTGAAACAATACACTGCCCAACTGTACTCGACTTCACAGAATTAGCGATAGCGCAAGACGGCGACTCTGAACTCGCACAATTATTAAGCGCAGGAAATAACAACTTTTGTTTAAAGAAATATCATATTCCAAACAGTGACGCACAAATTTATTGTGAAATCTCGACCAATAAGTACCTAATCACCATGATCGACCGATGTACGCGTTGGCCGGAGGCCATTCCAGTAAAAGAAATCACGGCAGAAGTCGTAGCAAAGGTATTTTATGAGTCATGGGTTAGTAGATTCGGTTGTCCCAATAAACTGACGAGCGACCAAGGGCGGCAATTCGAGAGCTCGTTATTCGCGCAATTAATGAAGTACATGGGTATAACGAAAACGCGCACCACACCATACCATCCTCAAAGTAATGGCCTTGTGGAACGCTGGCATCGCTCCATGAAGTCAGCGTTAACAGCTCGCCTCATTGACAACTCGTCCTGGCTCCATGAACTGCCAACAGTGTTGCTAGGGTTACGAACAGTAGGTAGGAGTGACAATGGCGTCAGTCCCGCAGAGTATGTGTACGGCCAGACGCTTCGTTTACCGGGAGACTTCTACAGCGCCTCCAATAAACGAAGCGGTGACGATCACGAGTTCATAAGGCACTTAAAAGATACGATAAAAAATCTACAACCGGTATCACAGCAATTGCGAGACTCACGTACATTGTTTATTCATAGTGATCTATATAAATGTGACCATGTATTTATTCGCAACGATGCGGTACGCAAACCATTAACACCTACCTACGAAGGCCCCTACCAAGTTATAGAAAGAAAAGGCAAAGTATTTGTAATTCAGCTACCAAACAGGAAAGCTAGTGTGTCCATTGATAGGCTGAAGCCAGCATACTTATTAAATGAAGAACGTAACGACCAACAATCAGGCACTTTTGTAGATAATTCTCATAAAAACACAAACTCAGAATCGAACCCAACACCATTGTCACCGATTCCCATCGTTAACCTTTAAGTAATGACGTGGGTGTCTCACAGACGGCGGGCGGATAAATTTGAATTTTACTACCTCGTGTTTAAAGATACCCCTGCGCCCTTTTCGCTACCTTCGGGATTTTATTCGTCGATTGGTCAGTCGAGCGCTCGGAAACGGTGCAGCAACAGTTTCGGCTGTGGAGCTAGGTAGTGTCTCTGAGACGTAAGGTCAGTATTAACGTTCGGGATCTGTTAACCGTCAGGTCATTATTAGTGTATACTTTTCTAAGTGTTTACGAGACGTCACCTCATAATTGATTTTATTTTTTTAGATAGATCAACCGAGTACTTCAAAAACTAGTTGCAAAAGAAGACTGGTGTTGGATAGTAAGAGTGAGGACTTCTAAATTACCTTACAAACTTGGTTATAACTTTTTCTTGCAAAGCGATCCCGAAACGGAATCTTATCATGGCAGTCGGAAGATGAACAAGATAAGGAAAATGAGAGCTGGCAGCATAGCAGCCCGACCTCATAATAAAACAAAAAGCGGTGTTACTGAAAGCGACAAAAAATGTTCAACTTGCAGATGCGGAACCAGACGCTGGCCTCTCGCTATATTTTTTAAAGTCTTGTCTTGTCCCTGATCTTCCTAGAGCTCAGTTTCTCCAGAATCTTGGTTGGGAAAGTTTGGTTGGGGTAACCCCACTACAAACGTCGAGCATACAACGATCGATTACCAAGAGAGCTGAGATCGACAATAGCACGCGTACTGGGTCGGGATATGCCCCCGGAACCTGAAAGAGCTACCCCTGCAGATACAGAAGCAGTGTGAAAAACTTGCAAAATCTGCCCATCAAGACTTAAAAGACGTACAAAGTACAGATGCGTTGTGTGTTGCAAGCCTATCTGTCTCGGATGTTCCAAAACAGTATACATCGAATGCATAGAAAATAAGTGATTTATTCTAAAATATATATGATTGACGGGACATTTCCTAATTACTAAAGTAATATTATAATAATAACTGATATTTCAAGAGCACAAATTTGCAATAGTTATTTGTTATACAAGAGTGCAAAGTTGCTTTTTAACCGCGTGTTCAATTTTGATGACCGAGCAAGCGAAGGATTCTAAAATTGAATCACGAGCACAGTGAGTGATTCAAAATTAGAATCCTGAGCGTTAGCGAGGGAATCAAAAGAGCACGAGGTGAAAAATCTTTGCACTCGAGTGCAACACGTAACTTTTCATTCCACCTCAGCGAGAAAATGACTAAATGCAAAAAAAAAACGTTTACAAAGTCTGAGTTTTTAACAAATTAAAAAAAAGTTGTATGATATATTCGGCACCATAGAGGTAGCAGTAAATAGGTTTAATGTTTTTTTTTAATTCACAAACTCAGTGCACACGATGTTCTAAATTCAATTTACTTTATCCTCTAGAGAATAAAAACGGCTTTTCCACTCAGATATTGAAGATAAATTTACTTTATCCTCTAGAGAATAAAAACGGCTTTTCCACTCAGATATTGAAGATTAAAAATAAGCTTTCCGAGATGGTGGGATGAAAAAATAATTAATTAATTAGTTTAGTTTGGCCCGATTATAATTTATTGTTTTAAAGAGAGCCAAATAATTGTTGCTTCATTCGTACCCAATAAATGTAGAGCTCATAAGATTTTTGTTGTTGTTTTCATACATCCTAAGTAAATAAATAATATAATTTGACATATTTTAAATAAATTATGTGATTACAAGTACATAATCATACTATTTATTCATTATTTTTGTAGCCGTCTGAGATACGTCATGTCACCATCTATGACCTGGCTAAACCACGTCAGAACTTAAAGGTTAATAAGCCTCAGTCAAAGACAAGTCGCAGTGGTCGCACTATTAGACCACCCGTAAGATTCAATGAGTAGGTACTTCGAATATTAATGTCCCAGTGTTGTATAGTCCCTAAATAATAAATAATAAATAAATAAATGTCAAATAACATATATAATAAATAAATAACAAATAAATAAATGTCAACGCTACAATATTTTGTAGGTGCTATAACTAGTTATAATTACACCTAGGTACATATAATTAGGTAGATAGGTAGGTACATAAATTTACTTTCAAATTTTGCCTTTATTCAGATAAATTTAAAATAATGTGTAGGTATAAAGGGAACACACAATCACAACACAAATCAAAGGAAAGGTAGGTACAGCGGCATGCATATCAAGCTACAACAATGTCAAATTACTTTGATAGATTTTCAACGTTATTACAAAAGATTAAGGTTCATATTCAATTGGGAAAATTTGACAGTTTGGTATGGGTTGATGTACTGGCGTCTGTACCTACCGTTCTAGTTGGTTCCTCGTAACAAAAAGTATAAAGACGGAACAGGATAGGATTTTATTTCATAGTAGTATACCTACCTACTTAGCGAATGAACAGAAAATTTAATTTATAATAAATAAGTAAATAGGTACTTACTTGCAAAAATTGCCTATGAGATTTTATGCTGGAACTTGACATGGCGTATTTGTGCAAATATTCGCCTTATTTGGATAATACAAAATCGACTTTATGGCAATAAATATAGGGTACATTTCATTGCATTGCAAAATTGCCTATGAGATTTTATGCTGGCACTTCACATGGCGTATTTGTGCAAATATTCGCCTTATTTGGATAATACAAAATCGACTTTATTACAATAACTATAGGGTACATTTCATTGCATTGCAAAATTGCCTATGAGATTTTATGCTGGCACTTCTCATGGCGTATTTGTGAAAATATTCGCCTTATTTGGACAATACAAAATTTACCTTATAGTAATTGAAATAAAGTTAATTTTGTATTAGCCAAATAAGGCGAATATTTTCACAAATACGCCATGAGAAGTGCCAGCTTTATAGGTACTTACGAGACGGCTAATAAGTGATTATTTTGCTTCGCGCGCTGTGCTGTGTGTCGTAGTGATGCCCGCATGGAACAGATATTATTTTGTTTAGTTCTTGATCTGGGTGTACGTGCATGTGACATAGTATGTTTGTAAATTGTACCCGTTATAGGTACATTAGAAATCCTAGTGTACGCATTTTTTCATCAAACATATAACTACCTGCTATAGGTACACATGCCACAGTATGAAAATAAACAGTAGGGTCATTCTCTTAGTAGGTACATAGACTTCATAAAGGCTTATCATGTTACAGTGCTGTCCATTTTATAAAGATCACAAAGGACAGTCAATTTTGGGAAGAAATGGAAATCCTCGCCTCGCCTCGAGCACGTTTAGTAAAAAGAAAAGAACTAGTCTAGTTTTTTATGGCATATTTTTTATTAGAATTATGAAATTGGTATTTTATCAAAAGATAACATAATTATCTAGGCTTTCGGAAAGACAGAAACATGATTAGTAACAATTTACTCATTAGAAAGAAAAAAATATAAAGATAAACCTAATTTAAAATTTAAAACGTCGATTACTCCGAGATCTCATCACTAAATGATATCAAAGTTATACCAATAGAAGTAGCTTGTTATTATTAAAAATATCGGAAAAATACTTTATCCCCCACAAGTAAATAATAACATACGTAAATCCTCAATCTAACTGCGCTTGCGTTCCCTCCGACGGCCCCGACCGTCGACCAGTGCCCGTCGAGACACCGGAGCGGAAGGTTATATCGCTGTTTTGTACAAAAATATTACGTATAAAATTTTAGTCAAAGTTTGTTCCCGTGATTAGATATTTATTAAAATGGGCAATAAAAGAAATGGACGAAGATTTAAAAAATTAAAATTAAAGGAATACCGATTTATGTTGCAAAAAAAATGGTAAGTGCCTGCCTACCCGCTTTACTTTTATAATACATAATTAGATTACTAACATTTCCCATAAGTAGGTATATATAATTGTAATCTTAGCAATACATGTCAACGCTACCAGATTTTGTTGGTGCTATAACTAGTTATAATTACACCTACATATTATTAAGTAGGTAGGTAGGTAGGTAGGTATATAAACATACTTTTTAGTTTTGCCTTTATTCAGATAAAGTTGAAATAATGTGTAGGTATAAAGGGAACACACAACACATCAAGGGAAAGGTAGGTACAGAAGCCAGCCATATCAGCAGAGCCATATCAAGCTACAACAATGTCAAATTACTTTGATAGATTTTCAACTATATTACAAAGTTATAAGGTTCATATTCAATTGAGAAAATTTGACAGTTTGGTATAGGTTGATGTACTGGCGTCTGTACCTACCATATTAGTTGGTTCCTCGTAACAAAAAGAATAAAGTCGGAACAGGATAGGATTTTATTTCATAGTAGTATACCTACCTACTTAGCGAATGAACAGAAAATTGAATTTATAATAAACTAGCTGACCCAACAGACGTTGTCCTGCCTTGTCCTGTCCCTCTACCTACTTACCTGCCTATTTACCTACCTATTTACCTACCCTACACCTACCCTACACCTACCCTACACCTACCCTACACCTACCCTACACCTACCCTACACCTACCCTACACCTACCCTACACCTACCCTACACCTACCCTACACCTACCCTACACCTACCCTACACTTGGTACTTACTTGAAAAAATGCCTATGAGATTTTATGCTGGCACTTCATATGGCGTATTTGTGCAAATATTAGCCTTATTAGGATAATACAAAATCGACTTTATTGCAATAAGCATAGGGTACATTTTGTATTATCCAAATAACGTAAATATTTGCTCAAATACGCCATGTAAAGTGAAGGCATCACATGGCGTAACTGTACAAATATTGGCCTTATTTGGATAATACAAAATCGACTTTATTTCAATAAGTTTGGGGTACATTTTGTATTATCCAAATAACGTAAATATTTACTCAAATACGCCATGTAAAGTGCCGGCATTACATGGCATAACTGTACAAATATTGGCCTTATTTGGACAATACAAAATCGACTTTATTTCAATAAGTTTAGGGTACATTTTGTATTATCCAAATAACGTAAATATTTACTCAAATACGCCATGTAAAGTGCCGGCATCACATGGCATAACTGTACAAATATTGGCCTTATTTGGATAATACAAAATCGACTTTATTTCAATAAGTTTAGGGTACATTTTGTATTATCCAAATAACGTAAATATTCGCTCAAATACGCCATGTGAAGTGCCGGCATCACATGGCATATTTGTACAAATATTCGCCTTATTTGAATAATGCAAAATTTACCTTATAGTAATTGAAATAAAGTCGATTTGGGATTATCCAAATAAGGCGAATATTGGCACAAATACGCCATCAGAAGTGCCAGCATTATACGAGACGGTACGGTTGGCGTAGTGGCTAATAAGAGATTATTTTGCTTTTCGCGCTGTGTGTCGTGGTTTTGATCCCCGCACGGAACAAATATTATTTTGTTAGTTGTTCTTGATTTCGCTATAGGTACATTAGAAATCCTAGTGTAGGCATTCTTTTCACCAAACAAATAACTACCTACTATACATATGCCACAGTATGAAAATAAACAGTAGGGTAATTCTCTTAGTAGGTACATAGACTTCATAAAAGCTTATCATGTTACAGTGCTTCAATGCGTATAGAAAAAATGTCGGCAGATCGGGCCGTTGACACGAATCTGGAGTCTCGTGTCCAAAGTCCCATTCACAAGTAAGTACTCTATGTCAAAGAACATCAATAAATTTCATTTATGCGAACATCGTATAATACATATTATTATGATTAGGTATGTGATTTACTATATTGTAGTAAATAATAGTAATATTAATTACAGAGAACTAGACGTGATGCAACATATTATGACTGTCGATGAGGAAGACCTTTGTGAAAAATCTTTTGCCACATTATCCAACGTCGAAATAAACTATGTTTCGAATGACGAGTAAGTGCCAGTCTGCCAGTCTATACTCGTATTTAATGTATTATAAATTCATTTTAATATCACTTCTGTTTTTTAGGCAAGGAAAAGAGACATTACACGGCAGAGATATGGATTCAGAGATTTTTTTAATTACCGATAATTCGAACGTCTTTACAGAAAATAAGTAGGTAAAGTAAAATATACAAAAAGAAAACAAAAAACAATAGGTTTATTAAATTTAAGTTTTTGTTTCAGTGTTGAAGAACAACTGCAAGAACTAACCATTGAAAAATTCAATGAAAAAGATGATTTTCAGCCTATCAGTGGCAGAAGATTGATTGATTTAGATTATTTTCTTACTCAACTACAAGACAAAGCACGACATAATGGCTTATTTGATTGTAAAACTGAAAATTTTAAGTTGGTAGGCGAGAAAAGATTTGGTCTGATGTCCAAATTTAAATTCAAATGCAATATGTGCCATGAATTAGTGGTGATAAATTCTGAAGACAACAATGATAAAGCGCAAGTAAATGCCAACATAGCTGCTACCAGCGGTATTATAGCTTCGGGCATTGGTTATTCACAGTTTCAGGAAGTTTTCTCAGCTTTAGATGTTCCAGTTTTTTCGACCAAATATTATGCCCATCTTCAAAACGAGGTCTATGAAAAATGGGAAAAAATTGC
Source organism: Charanyca ferruginea (assembly GCA_947361185.1). Lineage (NCBI taxonomy): Eukaryota > Metazoa > Arthropoda > Insecta > Lepidoptera > Noctuidae > Charanyca > Charanyca ferruginea. Next base: position 1,541,721 of record OX376056.1, read on the forward strand.
AGTTGAATTGATGGAGGCTGCGGCAATGCGCGAAAAAGAAGCAGCGATTGCCGAGGGTAGAACTAAAAATGGTGTACCTTTAATTGATGTTTTTGTCGATGGGTGTTGGTCTGCAAGGTCATATGGTACAAATTTTAAAGCTCTGTCTGGTGCTGCGGCGATAATTGGAAAAAAATATGGCAAAGTACTTTATATTGGAGTTAAAAACAAATATTGTCTTTTTTGTGCACGCGCATGTTAAGTACGGACCCTTAACGAAGAACGCTTATGCAGTACGGATCACTAATTAATATCGCCGAGCCTGCAATTCATCGTGTTTACGCCGGACGGACGAAAACTGCATCGTCGACACACGGGCCAGCCACGAGCCGCCGACGCGCAGCAAAATTCGACATTAGCAATAAGTTATTTTTAACAAGTTTTGGTCATTCCATATTCTCGCATCGAATAGGTTTCACCCAATTAATTGTAATTTTTATATTTAAAATAAATTAGTCTTAATTAACTTTTGGTTTTTTTTCGAACCTCCGCCTGCAGTCTACGTAATTGGCGCAGTCGGTAGGATACTCGCGGGCCGGTTCGCGAAACGCGTTAGAGTCAACTTATATCGATATCCGCGATCGCGAGTCGCCCGGGTGGCTATCAAGTCCCATCACGAGTATCCAGAATCTACGTTGGAGCTGCAGAGCCGGGTGGCGAATCCAGACATCGATTCACGAAGAAGACCAGAGATGAAATATATGTAAGTGCATCAGAATCTTTCTCGTGTTGCTTCCTTTATTCCTAAGTTACCTTTTTTATGTCCAAGATTTTCCATCGCGAGAGATCTTACCCCCGGGAACCTGCATCACGACAGGCGCGCCGGCATTTAGCAGATAATAATAGAGATATAGATAGCGAATTCGATTTTAATTTAAATAGTTTATTTGATATAAATATGTCTTACAACCCCGACATAATTTTTAAGGCCTTACGTCTTGTTCCCGATTTTGACGGGAACCCTAACGTTTTAACCAGATTTATACATATATGTGATAGAATAGTTACTCAATATGCAAGTACGGAACCAGGCAGCGAGTTAAATAATGTATGTCTTTTAAATGGCATTCTAAATAAAATCACCGGGCCTGCCGCATCCACCATCAACTCGAACGGCATTCCTGAAACTTGGGCAGGTATTAGATCAGCGCTTATTAATAACTTTTCAGACCAGCGGGACGAAACGGCTTTATACAACGACCTCTCATTGGCTACACAAGGTACGAAAACCCCTCAGGAATTTTATGATCAATGTCAGACCTTGTTTAGTACGATTATGACCTATGTGACATTACATGAGACTATCGCGACTACTATTGAGGCTAAACGAACACTTTATAGGAAAATTACCATGCAGGCCTTTGTACGAGGACTAAAGGAACCGTTAGGCTCACGTATACGTTGTATGCGTCCAGAAACCATCGAAAAAGCCCTAGAGTTCGTTCAGGAGGAATTAAATATCATGTATTTGCAACAACGTAATGAAGTACCGAAATCTCAAACTACCCCTAAGGTAGACAGACCCCTTATCATGCACGCCATGCCATTTAACAGTGTTCCGCGACCCCCAATAGCTAACTGGCCTACTCCAGTAGGACTACGTGGCCATCAGCCTCAACCCCAGCCTTTCAAATTCAATACGCCTAGCCAACATCAAAACCGCATGCCAACTAGAACGCAACAAATGTTCCGCGCACCACCACCAAATTACCATCCGCATAGTAACGTTTTCAGGCTACCTCCTAGAAACAATCCACCTCAAAATATGGGTGCAAAACCCATGAGCGGAGTGCAACATTTCATTCCGAAACCTTTACCCATGACGTCAGGAAACGACTGGCATAAAAACGGAAACCCACCACCTTCCAATTATTTTAAAACGCGTGAGTTAAATATGAACGAAATCGCGATGCCCGATAGTGCTTATTACTCGGTTGACTATTACCCTGAACCAGAATACGGCTACTACGTGGACTATGGTGACCATTATGTGTTTTATGAATATGACTGTAACCCTAGTATGACTGACAGTAATATAATCTCTGAAAATCAACCTTCAAATGAGTCAGAACCACAACCAGGCCCTAGCAACGCCCCTCAAAGTCAAAATTTTCAGACGGACAAGAAATCAAAAGAGCAAGGATAGACCTTAACTTACAGACCCAAAGACAACTACCCTATATACAAATTTCATCCCCTCCATTAAAATTTCTTATAGATACTGGCGCTAACCAATCATTCATAAGCCCCGAGGCTGTACAAAAGTATTTTTCAGCTTACCCCCTTAACTATGACCCTTTTGAAGTTACAAACGTACACGGTGTTAGCAAAAATGATTATTCTGTAACGTTACCATGTTTTAATGAATTTAACGAATCTGATACAATTAAATTATTCATTTATCGCTTTCATGACTATTTCGACGGCCTTATAGGATTAGACTTATTGTCCAAGTGGGAAGCAAAAATAGATTTAAAAGATTATAAATTAATTACGCGAACTGCTACGAATCAGATTAAAGTATATAATTCCCGTAATGTCAATTTATATGAGGATATCATACCAGCAAATAATACTAAATTAGTTCGAATACCAATAAATGCCCCGGACGGCGACGTTTTAATAAGTGAACAAGTCTTTTGCAATTGCATTATACACGAATGTCTCACCACTGTAACCAACAGTCGTGGTTTTGTAGAGTTAGAGAATCCAACATCTAACGACGTCATCTTCTCACTAGATCAACCAGCCCGCGCAGAACTATTTAATGTTAACTGCACACCTATCAAGCAATCAAATCGTGTAGACGACGTATTATCACGATTACGTACAGACCATCTCAATGAAGAGGAAAAGGCTAACCTTCTGACACTCTGTTCACGTTACACAGACGTATTTTACATAGACGGAGAACCATTGACATTTACCAACAAAATTAAGCATCGCATAAGAACCACGGATGAAATCCCCGCTTACACTAAAAGTTACCGATACCCTTTTATTCATCGCGAAGAAGTTAGGAATCAAATAACCAAAATGTTAGACCAAGGTATAATTAGGCCCTCAGACTCAGCCTGGAGCTCACCCATATGGGTTGTGCCTAAAAAGATAGACGCTTCAGGAAAGCAAAAATGGCGTATCGTTGTAGACTTCCGGAAATTAAATGAGAAAACTATTGACGATAAATATCCCATACCAAACATCAGTGACGTCCTTGACAAGTTAGGAAAGTGTCAGTACTTTACTACTTTAGATTTAGCAAGTGGTTTTTATCAGGTTGAAATGGACCCCCAGGATATTTCTAAAACTGCATTTAACGTGGAACACGGCCATTTTGAGTTCCTTCGAATGCCCATGGGACTTAAGAATTCCCCGTCCACATTTCAGAGAGTTATGGACAATGTCCTAAGAGGCCTCCAAAATAACATCTGCCTAGTATATTTAGATGATATTATCGTCTATAGTACTTCACTCCAGGAGCATATGGATAATCTGGAAAAGGTTTTCCAAAGACTTAGAGAGTCCAATTTCAAAACTCAAATGGACAAGTCCGAATTTCTAAAACTTGAGACAGCATACTTAGGACACATCATTAGTAGAGACGGCATTAAGCCAAACCCTGACAAAATTTCTGCTATTCAAAAGTACCCAATTCCAAAGACCCCCAAGGAAATTAAACAATTTTTAGGCCTTCTCGGTTATTACCGAAAATTCATTCCCGATTTTGCTCGAATAACCAAACCACTTACCCAATGCCTAAAGAAAGGTAGTAGAATAGCCCTAAGTCCAGAATACACCAATGCCTTTGAAAGTTGCAAGACCCTACTAACTAATGACCCCATACTACAATACCCGGACTTTAAAAGAGAATTCAATCTCACGACAGACGCTTCAAACGTCGCTATTGGAGCAGTACTATCTCAGGGACCGATAGGATCCGACAAACCTGTCTGTTACGCTTCTCGCACGCTTAACGAGAGTGAGCTAAATTATAGTACCATCGAGAAGGAGTTACTTGCCATAGTCTGGGCCACGAAATATTTCCGACCATATTTATTTGGCAGAAAATTTAAAGTTCTGACTGACCACAAACCCTTACAATGGATGATGAACTTAAAAGAACCGAACTCACGACTGACTAGATGGCGACTCAGATTAAGTGAATACGACTTTACAGTAGTGTATAAAAAGGGAAAATTTAACACTAACGCTGATGCTCTTTCCCGTGTAGAAATCCATAATGAGGAAGTCGATGAAATCAATTCACTAATCGACAGCATAAAAGACCTCAGCTCGATGATTAACAACCCATCAGAGGCACCACCTCAGCAGACAAACTCCTCGACTGACACCGTACATACTAGTAATGAACATCCCATACTAGAAGTTCCCATTACAGATGAGCCACTTAATAAGTTCCACAGACAGATTTACTTTACAGTTGTTAATGACGTTAAACGCCGACCGACAGTAACTAAACCTTTTGAAAATCACACGCGAATGGCAATCCAACTTTCTGAATCAAATTTAGAAAACGACGTTGTTAATGCTATCAAGGAATATGTAAACCCGAAGGTTAAAACAGCAATTTTGATAAATCCCCCATTGCAAATGTATTCGATAATTCCCATCATACAAGATAAATTTAAAAGCTCCTCACTTAACTTGGTACTAACTAAAGTAGAACTGGAGAATGTTAAAGAATACTTGCGACAACAAGACATTATTCGACACTATCATGACGGTAAGACAAACCACCGCGGAATAAATGAATGTCACTTGGCCCTTTCACGAAAGTACTACTGGCCAAAGATGAAAGAACAAATTACCAAGTTCATCAATGAATGTACCATCTGTGGACAAGCTAAATATGACCGAAATCCAATCAGACCACAATTTAATATAGTTCCTCCAGCCACTAAACCCCTTGAAATTATTCATATGGACCTTTTTACAGTTCAGAATGAAAAGTATGTGACTTTCATTGACGTTTTCACAAAATACGGACAAGCTTATCACTTACGAGACGGAACCGCTATTAGCATTCTACAAGCCTTGCTACGTTACTGTACCCATCATGGACTACCTATGACTATCATTACTGACAATGGCACCGAATTCACCAACCAACTCTTCTCCGAATTTACACGACTCCATAAAATAATACATCATAAAGTTTTACCTCATAGCCCAAACGACAATGGTAACATCGAACGCTTTCATTTGACGTTATTAGAGCACATTAGGATTCTTAAACTACAACATAAAGATGAACCAATTGTGAACCTCATGCCATACGCAATCATAGCATATAACAGCTCCATCCACAGTTTTACTAAGTGCAGACCTTTTGACCTATTGACCGGACATTTTGACCCTAGAGACCCGATAGATATAGACTTTACAGAGCACATCTTACAGCAGTACGCTCAAAATCATAAGCAACAGATGAAACAGGTCTATGATATCATAAATGAATCATCCCTCGCTAATCGGACAGCACTAATAGAAAATAGAAATAAGACTCGTGAGCCAGAAGTAGAATATGCCCCTCAACAACAGGTTTTCATTAAGAACCCCTTCGCCAATCGTCAGAAGACCGCACCACGCTACACGCAAGATACTGTACTAGCTGACTTACCAATACATATATATACTTCAAAGAAGCGAGGTCCCGTAGCCAAAGCCAGGCTAAAACGCGTACCTAAAGGTAACCAATTGTTACAGATTTCTGCTGCTACTGACAATCCACGTGACGCACCCTCAAGAGATAAGACTTGAGACCCTAGCTGATGGACCAGGATTACTACCATATAAATTAGGACCGACTAGACTAACCACTCATTACCATTCATTTATACAGTACATACAATTAACTGACATAGAAGACAAAATAAACTCTGTACAAACGCAACTTCAAACCTTTAAAACCAGACTTAGTAACGAGACTTACATGCTCTACGAATATCAGGTCGACTATCTTACTAACAAGCTCGACAAAGTATTAAAGCAAGTTAGATCTTTAGAACCTGCTAGAGTCAAACGAGGTCTTGTGGATAGCCTTGGGTCAGTAATAAAAAGCGTTACTGGCAACTTAGACTACCTAGATGCCCTAAAATATGACGAAGCAATAAAAACTTTACAAAATAACGAAAATAAAGTAGTTTCAGAATTTAATAACCACATCAGTCTTAGTAAAGAATGGATGTCCCAACATAGTACCATATTAGACCAGCTAACTAAAAATCAGGAAATGATTAACGCAACTTTAGAGTTACTACTTGAGAAAAGTGCATACAGAGATTACAGTTTAATCAAATTTGCAAAGTTTGCCCAAATCTTAGGAATAATTACTAACAACGTAGAAGATCTAATGTTAGAAATAGTTAGATTAGAAAATATAATGGCATTTATACGCGCGTCTAGCACTCACCATTCCATGATTGACATAGAAGTATTGAAAACCATGATAGATAAATTAAAATCAATATATAATCAAGATCAGGTCTTAAATTTAGAGTTAAGAGAATATTATAATCTTATTAAACCAGGTTCCTACTTTATTGAGAAAAGAATAGTTATCGTTTACAGTTTCCCCATAGTTTCCATAGACTCCTACGACTTATACAGACTATCTATTGTACCTAATAAGAAACAGCTTGCCCTTGTACCTCCTACTCCCTACATAGCAACCAACGAGAAATCATTCGTGTACATAGAGGCCGAATGCCCGAAGTATAGTAACATACATCTCTGTGAAAAGAAGACGAGTCATCAAATCAAGACTAAGCCAGACTGTATCCAGGAGCTCATCATCAATCAAGATCTAGAAGACACCTGCCACTTCGCCAAGATTTCACTTTCCAAAGAAGCAGTTGAAAAGTTAGATGACCAGCACTACGTACTGTCATTACCACAACCGACTAAAGTACAACTAGCATGTGGAAGAAAAGACTACAACACCCTACAAGGCAGTTATCTTGTCACCATTCCTGTGGACTGCTACCTGCAAACTTCAGAATTCACCATCATCAACGACAGCAATGAAATTAAAGGCCAGCCTCTCAAGCTATCGAAGATCCCATACAACGACATGAATCAGATGAACGTTTCTACGCACATCATCGGCTTCAATTCAGTCGACTTGAAAGAACTTCACAGCATCCAGAGAAAAGTAATGATGGAAAGCCCTCTGCAGATAGAAAAGTCTCAACCGGTTGTCCTATACCATACAACCATACCATTCTACATCTTTGCAATATGCGTAGTCGCACTCATAATCTTAGCGATAAGCCGCAGATATAAATGTTGGAATCTCAGAGCAGATAACAAAGAAAAGCAGCAAACTCTCAAGATTCATACATATGAAGAGATGACAAGAGATCCCAAGAAACGAGATGACACTCCAGCAACATTTTCTCTTAACATGATCAAATAGTTGCTGATCTTCGGGGGGAGGTGTTAAGTACGGACCCTTAACGAAGAACGCTTATGCAGTACGGATCACTAATTAATATCGCCGAGCCTGCAATTCATCGTGTTTACGCCGGACGGACGAAAACTGCATCGTCGACACACGGGCCAGCCACGAGCCGCCGACGCGCAGCAAAATTCGACATTAGCAATAAGTTATTTTTAACAAGTTTTGGTCATTCCATATTCTCGCATCGAATAGGTTTCACCCAATTAATTGTAATTTTTATATTTAAAATAAATTAGTCTTAATTAACTTTTGGTTTTTTTTCGAACCTCCGCCTGCAGTCTACGTAATTCGCAGAAAAACAAGACAAAGTTCCAAAAGATCACATTTGCTTCAAAAATTTTAGCGGTGCGTCAAGTGCTATGGAATCAGATATAATCGTAGAGGGGTTCCAATCTTCCATTCCAATGTATGGTGTAATTTACTCGCGGCTTATTGCGGATGGAGATTCCTCAACCTATTCCAAAATATTAAATGCAAATCCATATGAAAAACATAAAGTTACAGTTGAAAAAGTAGAATGCAGAAACCACATTCTACGTAACTTATGTAAAAAACTTAGAAATATGACCAAAGAGACAAAATATGCTCTTTCAAGCAGGAAAACTCTGACAAACTCCAGAATCATGGTTATGAGAAAAGCAATTGTCAAATCTATAGAATATCATAATAAAGCCGAAGATAAACCTAAAAGCATCTCAATTTGTCTTCTACATGACGATATACAAAATTCAATGAATCATGCTTATGGAGATCACAGACTTTGCAAGGACTACAATTGTTATAGAGATCAAAATGAAAAAAATGAAATGAAAACCATTCAAAATTCCACTTTTTTGTTCAGAATAAATGCAATTGCTGCTACTGTAGCGGCAAAGTCACGCAGTCTCATCGAAAATGTAGACACTAACACTGTCGAGCGCTTCAATAGCGTTGTAGCAAAATTTGTAGGAGGAAAACGGATAAATTTTTCTCACAGAAGAGGATATCAAGCTAGATGTTCTGCTGCCGTAGTTTCATTCAATAAGGGATCCACCAGATCATGTTTACAAAAAGCTTTTTTGGGTGCGTCTCCAAAAGGAAAACTGAAGGAAATGGAACAAAGAAGGTCAGTAAAAAGGAAGTTTAATAAAGAGCACCCAATCAAAAAAGTCCGTAAATTTCAAGACCGTACTAATGTACAACATGATTATGGACCAAACAGTTCAGCCCCAGATTTATCATCAGAGGAAATAGAGAAAGCAAAACAATATTTCATTGACAACCTAAAGGTACTGGTTGAAGATAGAGACACGATTGAAAGATCCACAATATTGCAAAGAGACTCAAGTGAATGGATAGACATTAGGAAAAAAATTGTTACAGCATCAAATTTTGGCCCGATCTGCAAAAAAAAACCATCTACAGATACTTCTTCTTTAGTGAAAAATATATTGTATACAAAAAGTTTATCACACATAACGGCTGTTGCTCACGGAATTGAAAAAGAAAAGCAAGCATTACAACAAATGCAGGAACAGGAATCAATAATTATAGAGCCCTGTGGACTTTTTATTGATAAACAGTATCCTTTTATTGGCGCTACACCAGATAGACTCGTGGGCAAGGATGCGCTTGTTGAAATAAAATGTCCCATAACAGCATTTAAAAAAGGGTTAGAGAATGCAATAAAAGATAATAAAATTCAGATCCTACAGTACGACAAAAAAACGAACACTCACAAAATTAAAAAAAAACAAGCAATTGGTATTATCAAGTGCAGGTGGGTATTTTTTAGATAAATTGTATAAGCCATGATGGCAAAGTATTAGTGTAAACTACTAACCTAAACTAATTAAATTTCAGGGCCAACTGCGAGTAACTGGGCGGCAGCACTGTTTCTTTGGCATATGGTCAGGAGAAACTAAACCTGTCCATGTTATAAAGATTACAAAGGACAGTAAATTTTGGGAAGAAAAAATGGAATCAAAACTTGTTGGGTTTTATATGAACTCTCTGCTTCCGGAACTAGTAGACCCTCGGAAGATACGAGGGATGGAGATAAGAAAAATAAAAGGAGATAAAGAAAATAACCATTTTTAATGATTAATTTTACATATTATAATAAAGTAATAAATTTTTACATAAAAAACATGTTGACTTGTCACTTAGATTATCCAGACACTCTTTATTGTCATCGTCGTCTGCTGCTTCAAAAGCACCATTTGCCACACTAAAACATAAAACTATTTAGATATTACACACAAATGACGTAAATAATATATGTAGTAAATAAATAAGTAAGATACATTTACATGATATTGATGTTCGATTTTTCAGACACTGTTCATTGACGTCATGTGCTTGAGGAGAATTATCATTTACCACGTGTAATATAAAAAAACACGTATACATTAAACACACTTACTCACACACACACACACACACACTCACTCACTCACACACACACATACTCACGCAGACGCACGCACACACACACACGTCAACACACACACACGCAGGAACACACACGCAAAAATACACATATAAACACGCACCACACCCACTTAGATGCATGCAAAATAAGAGAGTAAATAATATACCTATAAATACATTACTGATAACGTTCAAACATTCTTTTTTCTTTGTATTGCCAAACATACTCACGTTGGTGTTTATTTACTTACCTACTTCTTCAAATGACGCCCGCACTCTGTCCAACGCGCACCGTCCAGGGTTTGAATTTAGATTGTACCTAAGTTACTGCGGTTGTAAAATAATGTAAGTAAATATTGGAATGCAAAACTAATAAGTAGGTTAATCATTGCCTTCCTATTACTTTTGCATTCCAACATTGACTTATATTATTTTCAATTTCTATGAAACTGTCTTATGAATGTCGTAGAGATAGTATGTTTTATTTTTTCATATCAACCTTACAAATGTTATACTTTACAAGGCATGGTAGCAAAATCTACACAAAAAGGTATTATGATATTATTGTAGTTGATAAACTGTATTCTTTACACTGTGACGCGTTCTGGCCGAAAATAATAGCCGCGTTGATATCCTCGCGCGCTTTCTATGAATACCTGCATAGTTCTATTTGTTCTGTTCCGCTATTTGCCGAGAGACTGGAAAACCTCGCCTCGCTTCGAGCACGTTTAGTAATAAGAAAAGAACTAATCTAGTTTTATGTAGGTAGGTACACAATAATATTATATGGCAAAGGATAGTAAACACGACACATTATTATAACGTAATAATAATCCAAAATAGTGTTGGTCAATATATTAAAATGCAACAAATAAATTTGTTTTTCGTTGCTACAAAATATAGCTCGACGCAGCGCCCAGCGCCCGCGCGCCGTTGCATGCCACTTTTACGCTGAGTACAGCGCGCTGTACTCAGCGTAAAAGCGGCGGTATAACGCTTGCAGCGCTTACCTATTCTATGCCATTGCGGGGCGCTCCCCTTTACGCAGCCGTCACTTCCTCTGCTTCACCCCCTTCAAAATAGTATGCGGTAGGAAAACCTCGCCTTAAGACAGACAGGTATACATGGTTATGATATTTTAACTTTGACTATGGAACCCTAAAATTTAAAAACAACATTGAAAATGACAAAATACAGTGCTTCTAAACAGACAGAGTTATTTGGGTATGTGTGACAGACAGGTGGAGACGATTACGATTTTACCACTTGATTAAGGAACCCTAAAAGTGAAACTTATTTGATACCTACCTGTATAATATGCACGCTCACAATATATAATATGCACACTCACTAACACACTAGTTGGCTCGTCAACGCACCACCGCCCAGGCCAGCAGTCCGACAACGACTGACCGCGCCTTTTTTTTTCGGATTGGCATCTCGCAGGTCAACCTAGGAGGTTGTCGGCTGCTTAACCGGACTTTCCTGTGGTGCCTTAAAAATTATTATTTTTAGGGCCTCCAGCCAGGGCAAAATAGCTTACAAACTAAGCGACTACACGCTAAGGGCACCCCCTGTGGAGTACGAGCCTCGGCTTAGGGCGTCGCTCGCTGGGAGAGGACAGCAAAGGGACAGGCTGGATCGGATTTCCATTATTTAGGGACGAATTTAAAACTACAGGCTCAGCGGCGCGGGCTGGCACGAGCAAGGGTCGGGGAGGGGACGTACGGGGTCGTCGCGGCGGGCCTCGGCGGCGAGGACGGAATGACGGCGGTCTGTGTCTGTGTTTCTTAACTGTACTGGTGGCCTTATTGCTCTCCTGGAGGAGAGTAATAGCATCGTCAGGGTCGGTCAGAGTATGTCTCGGTCGTCGAGTCTTACTAATACGGGAGGGAGTGTACCGGGCGGCCGATACGATTAACGGGTTAGAGTGCTTCTCAGCAGTGTCGAAGAAGCGCTTGGCGGAGCGTTTCATGAACTGCTGGATGGTAGGTATTTTTAGATCGAGATAGAGGTTCTCGTTGCGAAGGTAAAAAGGGGCTCCTGTGATTCTTCGCAAGAAATGGTTTTGGAGGGTCTGCATCCTATGGAGACGGTATGGTTTCGCGTGTGCGAATACAGCACAGGCCTACGTCATGATGGGACGAATGTACGCCGTGTAAATGCGCAATTTGCACATGAGTGACAATTTGCTGCGTGCATTCGACATGAAGTAGAGCCTACCGAGAGCGAAAGCGGCGCGCGAACGCACCGTCTTTATGTGTTCTCCGAAAGTAAGATGGTGGTCCAGAATCACACCTAGGTATTTGGCTTGCTTCTCCCAAGGGATAGGCTTACCGAACATGGTTATCGGACTGGGCAGAGAGGGGGACGAACGCGGTTTGGAAAAGAGTACTGCCTGACTCTTGATGGGGTTTACCTCGATTCTCCATTTCCGGAAATAAGCGCCTAAGGCTTTTGCCGCAGATTGGAGGGTACGAGCTATGCAGTCTGGGTTGCGACCCGAGTAATAGATGGGCGTGTCGTCAGCGAATAGAGCCAACTGGGCCTTTTTATCTTTGGGGATGTCGCTGGTGAACAGCGTGAAAATGAGGGGGGATACTACGGAGCCCTGAGGGACGCCAGCGCGTATCGGGTAGGGTGAAGAGAGCGCACCCTCGATGCGATAGCGAAAGGTGCGATTCGACAAAAAGTCACGCAAGATGAGCACGAGACGATCTGGCACTCCGAGTTGGTAAAGCTTGTATAGTAAGCCGTTGTGCCAGACTTTGTCGAATGCTTTCGCTATGTCATAGAAGAGCGCACCCGTCATCAAGCCACGCTGAAAACCAGCGCTTATGTGCTCGACGATGCGGTGGACTTGTTGGACGCAGCTGTGTTCGGTTCGAAAGTCAAACTGCTCGTCGGGAATGAGACTCTTTGCTTCGGCAAAGTCTTTGAGCCGCTTATAAATAAGCCTCTCGTAGATTTTGCCTAGAACATTGAGTAGACTAATAGGACGGTAACTGGTGGAGACCGCCCCACCTATCGCACCGGTATTTATAACCGAGCGACGTATGCGCCGAGACAACGTCATAGTACTGTTATCGGTTTGTAGCGTGATATATTGATATCTACATACACTACATCCCTTCCTTGTTTTAACGTAGTTGTATGTTACCACTTGACCAGCACCTGCAACTGTCCAACCGCCTAACTACGCACTCTCGCCGGCAGCCCTCGTGATACCGACTCAGTGACACTAGACAAGATACGGGCAGCGTATGTACCCACCTATATACACTACATCTCCCTCCTTTATCAAATTAATTGACGCAACCAGTATTTTTCCAAAAACATACATTGCTCATCCACCCGACGTCTTACGACTACTACAAATTGATTGAGTAATCATTTTCCTAATCAAATCACCCTCCGGAGACCCAAGGTGTCCGCCTGGACTTTCTGGACGCAACCACAGGATTCACCCTCAACCCTCCGCGACAGCACCGCACCGTTGCGCTCCGCCATCCCGGCAGATCGCCACTGATTATAGACAGTCTCACAGTCATCAATAACGTTGACAGGGACAATGGATACCCCGTCCCATGCGTTTTGTTACAACCTACGACACTATAAACAATCATGATTTTTATAAAAAATTGTGTATGTTTAAAGTAGTAAATCATTGTACAAGATTTGACTGCATTTTGCTAAGCAAAGCGGTAGCGCTGGAGTGTAGGAATTAAACATAATTGACAGTTTAAAACTCAAGAAGTAATTTTGTTGAGTCAATAACTTATTGTTGATTTATTTAAATGGAGTTTATTTGTAAATTCATTACAGGTTAATTTACTCATATTATACGATTTTAATTGTGATTAATCCTCTAAAGCACTTTCCCAGGGGGATAACTCTGTTACTATAACTAACCTAACTAAAATCAGTACCTATTTTCACTTGAGTCGGACATGTTTTATTAGAATATAATGTACCCCTACAATTCGGCTGATAACCAAATCTAGTCTTTAGTAACCGTTCTATCAAACAAATAAACAAATAGCCGTTGGGACACGTACTTTGGCTCTTTCATACAAATAGTTATCATCATAGACCCCCCGTTGGTAAACAACGCGTGCCAGCATGATTCCATAATCTTTCACAAATCTTCGGGACGTTTCAACCAGCGACAGATAGGCCTATCTATCACCAGTACGATAAAACTCGAGATAGAATAGGTTATCGGGTTTGACCGTAACTGCGAAGAGATGTTGGTATGATACTAGTACAAATGCCTTCGTTCACAACCCAGACAAATGGCATCTCCTACCGCCAGGCAGCTGAAGAAAAGGGAGTGACAGATAGGAACCAAGTCAGAGATGTTAATCAGTTTTTTCTTGAACCTCGCCGTGTTTTCAATCAATACACCCCGACATGACAGCTGTAATTGCATGAACACTCCAGATAGACTTAAATGGACAGGTCTTATTAATAACTGTCTCTTTCTTGTTTTTATTGGAGAGAAAGATATAAATAGCTAAAAATGAGTTCAGCTCGTGCACAACTGAATTGGCACCAATAACTTCCAAGCCGGATTATTTGTACCGAGTTCCTTGCATTTGTGACAATACAAAGCTGAGGAAGGTGTTGAAAAAGCCATGGTCACGAAGCACTCCGATTTCCATGAAACCGTTGAGACCCAAATCCCTTGCAGAGCATCTGGGATCCGTGACTGAACCAACCCGCCAACTGCATGACATCATACACAAACCGCATGGTGCTATTTTTTTCAAATAAACACCAACCGGCTTAGATATCAACGTAAGCAGATCTGAAACACAAACATGTAATGTAACAATGTTTGAAGTAAATGAAGCAGCTGAATACAAATATCGCCAGTTATTTAGTTAGATCGCGGTCACTTCCATAGGTGGGCTCAGTCATTAATGGATTGTTGTAAATATCAGGATAGTGTAACTTCCTCAAATCCTTGGAAATTGCTGAAATGAAAATATTAAAGTTAGCTAGTACTTGTACCTGCCCCTTGTTTCCTTGTTGCCCCTTGCTGGTCCCTTGTTGTGTTGTGCTGTTGTCCTCCATTGTCTATTCCTTCCAGAACTTTAGTCCGCGCATAAAACTTTGTTACAACGTCTGTCAACACCAATCCATCCATCTACTTGACGTCCGCATGTCACTGCTGGGGTTCAGCAGAATATCAGCGTCACGTATTTTTTCTTGATAAATGCTAAGCTAGCCTCCCATTTAGTGCACTATTGAGTTTCCAATTGGATAAGGTTTTTTATTACCACTTGTGGCAACGGCGTGTCACTATGCCGCTCCGCCTCACACTCGCGCATAATCGTTTATCTCTTTCATCGCTCTTCCAATCATCTATTTTCTTCCGTTCCTTCGCTCTGTACTTTCATCTTAGCTTCTCTTATCCGTTCGAGTGCAAAAGAATTGTACATACTACAGTATGTTGCTACAGGAAATTGCATGATGAAATGACAGAATTATCATAAAGTTTCCAATTTAATCGGGGTTATTCCAACCACTTTCTAATTTAATGGAGGTTTTTCCAACCCTTTTCCAATATAATGGGGGCTACTAGCCATTTCAGACTTACCCGTTTGATAGAAATACATACTGACAAAGAATAAACCCTTTATCATTTATGTTTAATATATGCATATTCCATTCTTTACTGTACTTCTGGATTACTCTGGCTCACAAACTAATTTATTGTGGTTGAAATATGAGGGGTGGTTTTCAATATTTGTAAATATGTGAACATTATGTATATGTATACATAACTTAGCTGTAATTTCTAGATTTTAATACTTTGTGTTTACTAGTGGTTTTTATGCAAGGTATTCACGTACAATTATATAATTTCTGTACGTATAAAATATTGTAAACATTTTCTTTTTAAAAGAGAGATGGATGGATGGAGTTTCTTGCCCATTCTTCTCCATACGAAACTACCACTTGGAATGGGTAACTAGATTCAATTTTCTTAATATGACGTTTAAAAGTGCCTTTTCATGGTTTAATTGAAATAAATGATTTGACTTTGACTTTGTTTAGTTTTCCTTAACCACATCTAGTGTGTCCAGTATGTATACAAATAGGAACAACTACTGCTGACCTGTTTTCCTTATAAAACTGTCAATTGAATGACCAGTAGGTATATTCTACTGCAAGCACAGTCGTTTCCGACAAATGTCAATTTAATGACCAGTAGATATAATCTACTGCTCTCACAGTCGTTTCCGACAAATGTCAATTTAATGACCAGTAGATATAATCTACTGCTTTCACAGTCGTTTCCGACACATGTCAATTTAATGACCAGTAGATATAATCTACTGCTATCACAGTCGTTTCCGACACATGTCAATTTAATGACCAGTAGGTATGAGCTACTGCTTTCACAGTCGTTTCCGACACATGTCAATTTAATGACCAGTAGGTATGAGCTACTGCTTTCACAGTCGTTTCCAACACATGTCAATTTAATGACCAGTAGGTATAAGCTACTGCTATCACAGTCGTTGCCGACACATGTCAATTTAATGACCAGTAGATATAATCTACTGCTTTTACAGTCGTTTCCGACACATGTCAATTTAATGACCAGTAGATGTAATCTATTGCTATCACAGTCGTTTCCGACACATGTCAATTTAATGACCAGTAGGTATATTATACTGCTTTTGTGCTTCTTGATTTGTTGTTTTAGAACTAATCTTGTAGGTAGCACAAATCAAGTAACCAAGTTTGAGGTCCCCAGTTTGACTCCCATTTGATTTTGTAATGCAACAATCTTCTTCTTCTTCTGCCCTTATCACATGCTAGTTGGGGTTGGCACAATACGTCTTCGTCTTGTATTCCGTCCTGTCCAACCTTATGCTTTCACTGGCTCCTTTTCCATTCAAATTATTCACACAATCCATCCATCTTTTCTTTGGCTTTCCTCTCCCTCTCCATCCATCCATTTTGAAATGTAACAATATTATGTATATTTCCTTGCGAATAATTATCTACCTGTAGGAGACTGTTTTTATCTGCATTAAAGAGTAGAGAATATAATAAAGGTGTGTTCCTCTTAGATAAGTTCTTTGTTTTCTCAGAAAACCATTTTTTTTCAATCTACCTTAAAAAATAAATGTTATTTTCTCTTTTTCTTATAAACATGAATAAGCGCCATTATTACGCATTATTCTATTTCTCCCTTTTTTTTTTTTAAGAGTTTTGTTTTCTAAGAAAAAACAACATTATTTCAATCGACCTTCAAAAATAAATGTTACTTTCTCTTGTAAATATGAATAATCATCATTATTACACATTTGTTTTATAATAAAATATAAAAACTCACGGTTTTATCCTCGTCGCCAATGTATAATATGCACACTCACAATATATAATATGCACACTCACTAACACACTAGTTGGCTCGTCAGTCCGACCACGACTGACCGCCCCACCTATCGCACCGGTATTTATAACTGAGCGACGTATGCGCCCGAGACAACGTCATAATACTGTTATCGGTTTGTAGCGTGATATATTGATATCTACATACACTACACTACCTAATTTGAAACGAGTTATTTGGTCTCATAATCTTTAATTAGTTGTATATTATTATATCGGGAGGTAGACCGAATTTCAAAGAAAGGCCGTCGTTCTTTGAAATTCGATCTACCTCCCGAATACTTTATGACGGTTCAATCTGGCCACTGTGTACTTTCTTAGGTAGGTAAGTATATTACTTACTTAAACTTACTAGGATAGCATTACTTACCTCGTTTCTTCTGAAGGAAATCAGAAAAATCTCCGATTTTTATCATAATTATCGCTCCGTAAGCATCTACTGACGGTACAATAACGAACCATGTTCTCGCGCCGCGAGTCAGCCTTGATTTAAAAGAAATTGGCAGAGCAAGTGCGGCGCGCGTAGACGTGAGGCACACGGTTTCGGTGGGGGGCGGAGCGTGTCGCTACTGTATTACTTATACTACGTGGAGTCGGTTTCGCAGCGATTCGTTGCTATCATTAACTTTTGTAGCACAACATATTGATTTTTTAAGACATCATTTTTGTTATTGTCTATTTATAGACTTATTCGTTAAAAAATAATTTTACTGTTTGATAAGTTTGTTAAACAAAAAAATGAGATTAAAAATTCATTGAATTGTGTTTCTGTGAAATATTTTTCATTGAAGTAAATAGTCTTTGAAACAATAATAGTTGAAATAAAAATACGAAAACCAAATATTATTGAAACATTTTCTGGGAAACGAAATTCTATGAAATTTCTGTCTGCGAAACAAGGGGACACCATGTAACACTAAATAAAAAATATATATATACCAATGTATAATTATCTCCTTAATCTGAAAACATTGTAAAGTTGAGCTTGAACACAATTAATGTATAATTTTATAAACTTAGGTTCTACTTATTTACTAAATTTAAGTACTACTTACAACTATAACAACTATTGACTTACCTATGTAATTTAATTAAGCAACATCCTTAATAATTTAACTATGATTATAAATCTGTATTTCAATAAGCTACTAGTTGACTATGCACTTACTAACATAGCTTTACTTTTAAATAAGGTGCGAGAATGTTTAGTATTTTCAATACTAAATTGTTTTATGTCGGTATACTAAATTGTCTATGGCAATCTCTACTAAATTATCTATGTAATCTGTCTTAATCTATGAAGGTCCGCTTCCGTTGCGGTCTCCGTACAGTCGAGCAACGTAATAAGTTTACATATGCGCACACGCTGCCAGCTGATAGCCGTGTCGGTATGAAGAGTTACATACACAAACGTTAAATAAAACGAACGAGTTCTGCTTTTTATTAGTGTGCGTATGTCGCGCCACTAAGCAGTAACTATAATAATCAATGTATGGATCATTAATCTGTGTAACCGAATAAGTTATAAAATTTCGCACCTAAACATTGTAACAGGTTTGGCGCAATGGATAACGTATCTGGTTAGTAAATAAGTTGGTTGCAATGCATTGTTTTTGTTTTGTTATCATAATTTTTGTAAAACTTTCATTACCTAGTTGAATTGCTAACAATTCAATTCCGTTCATAGATGAGTAATTTATAACGTTTGAGACATGCGCACGGAACTCTCAGCCAATTTATTTTGACCGTTTAGGATATAACTACCCACAATTTTTATATATTTTTTTTAACTTTCACCTTAATTTACAAAAAAATAGCATTCTTAGTTGTCAGTCTACGCATATAACTTGCAATCCTAAGTATATAGATGAACACTCATATTTCTGTGCGTTCTTTGTTTGTGATCCAATGGTGCTTGAACTTCATCCAACCATACAACAAGACGCAAATTCATTGTTTTGCATGAGCAAAACGTTTTCATTAGTGAAATTGCAAGGTGATTATTAATATCGGTGAGTAACAACTACGCGTGACAATGTTTTCATTACGTTAGTAATATTCCAACTCAAATTCTTAACTTATCTCACCTTTCAATGTTGACCTATGACTAAATTAATGTAAAATAATACTGAAATATATCTGAATTCGATTCTGATAAAATTTACTTAGGCCAGTCTATTTTTGTCCAACAAAAAACTTTTAGTCGGAATACAGAAAAACTTTTAAATTATGTAAATAAAATAGTCATGAAACACGTTTATTATTAATATCTAATGCCCATAATATCTAATAAATAAATAACGGTATCAATTTTTATTACATTATGAGGCAATCTAAGACAGTCAGTTAATTTATCTATGATTTTAATTATCCACCAATCCACCATTGTTTATTTGCATTATTTTAAATATTATTTTGTTTTTATTCTAGGAGAACCGTGCAGTTACGTGTCCATCGGTGTGCGCATTCTCGAAAAGTAGACCATCATCGACGTGGGCCAAAACCGAAGGCGAATTCTTCGGCTCGTTACCACGACATCGTGGCAAGGCCGTTTACGGGACTAATCCATTTCTACCCACCCGCATAACTGCATCAGCACATAATGATATGTGTGCTAACAAACCTGTGCAATGTCACCTGCATGAAGCTGGTTTAATTTGCAGTAAGCCAGCACGGAAGATTTTTCTGTCCAACGATCACCAACAAAAACAAGTTCTATTCGCTAGGTCATATTATTTTATATTCATTTTAATTGAAAGAATAAAGTGGTTATTTTAGTGATGAGAAATGTTTAAAGTCGTTTATAGATGGAATACTGTAAACGAAGGTTTGCCGAATGACTATTAATATACTTAGGTTTAAAAGCTACTTTTTACTTGTTGCCGTGATTCTCTTATAAACACCTAAGTTATTATATTTTATAGTCCGTAGTTGACAGTTATTTGCAGTATATATTTTGAAGTGTAAGTGATGTTATTGTTATTCAGTTAGAAGTTCAATTAATTTCTTACTATCTAACATGTTGATTCACTTTACTTTCAATTCCACTTTGTTTAAATTTGTATACATTGAAAAAACAATTACGTCCATTCATATTAAAAAAAAAAAACTTTGTCTTGTCTTATAAACTCTTAAAGAAGTTGCCAATAGTGTTCTAATCATAAAAAAGTTAGGTATCAATAGCGATATAATAATATTTTTACAATAGTTTGCGTTATATAAATAATTGTATTGGCTACACGTAGTTTTTTATTTGCTCATATATAACCCATGCCAAATTGAACCCTAAGCCAACTCTAGTAAGAAACAATAATAGTCGAAACGAGCTGGCTCATTCACTAATGATCCAATAGCGATAAGGAACAATAGGATTCCGCATTTCATCTTTTATTAGTGATCAATGATTCCAACGCCTAGTTTATTTAATAAAATATTTTGATTTATTTTATTGGTTTTATTTAATGACCTTTTTAGTTTTATATTTAAGTAATTTTATTTGACACAAAATATTAATGTTTTATAGAACACAGGAAAAATAAAAACCTAAAACAATACCACCTGCCGGGGTTTGATCTTGCGACACGAGGCTTATCAATGCCAAGTGCTTCCACCGACCGGCTATCTGATCCTTATTTTTAAGGTTGAAATATTGGACTTCATTCAATTAAAATTGGTATACGTGGGTATATCATACGCACACAAACAGTTTAACTTCATAACCGACCAACCGACTAGTTCATTTACACACACAGTGACAATATCCCGTATGTGTGGCCTGTAAATCAATTACGTTGGCCGAGTGTACCAGCGTCACGTCTCGCACATTATTCCTAAAAATAATACCTAGTTACCCTACCTATCTATTTAAATCAGTAAGTGTTTCAAGTGTAATCAGTGCTCAATAAACTTAATGTTAACAGTCAGCGTTTCATTCAAGCTCTAACAAGGTCCCATTTACGATTGGTGTGTAGATTACCTAAAAAATAGAAAATATCGGGTTCAAGTCGATAATGAGCTCAGTGACAATGTTACAGTAACCCATGGAACTGCACAGGAGTCAGTGAGTGGCCCGTTGCATTTTCTAACCTACGTGAACGATATGGGCACAGTATTTCAAAACTGTACGTCGTATCAGTTTGCTGATGATACCTGTCTCTTTATGTCAAGTAAAAATGTTGATGAAATCGGTTTACTTCTTCAGCACGACTTTGATAGGTTGAATATGTGGTTTCATGATGTAGGACTCGTGCTTAACTCCCAGAAAACGAAGCTCATGCATATAAAATCAACCAATCTGAAATCCAACTCTCAAGAACCAGTCCTGGTAGCCCACGATCACGATTGTCTACACGCCGGTCCGGTAATTTGTAAATCTAATGGTCCAACTATAGAACTAGTTGATACACACATGTACCTGGGGCTATTAATTGATAGTCATTTTAACAGGGGCCCGCACATAGCGCGAGTATGCGATAAGTTACGTGCAGTGCTAGCCAAATTCCATGTTTTAAAAAACCGCTTACCTATGAAAACCAAACTTTTGTCGTTTGTTGTACAACAATGCAATGTTTGACTCAATTGTATCGTACGGCATGTCCAGCTAGGGTCGTACCTACAAATCTTACTTGGACAAAATTTACTCATTGCAGCTCAGAATGCTCAAGGTAATTGTATCACAAAAAACTAGATCCGGATTTACAAACGACTTCGAAATTTTCAAGTACTGCAATACTCTTCCAATCGATCGAAAAGTTAAATTCAGCCTTTTAAAGGAACAGTTTTTCAAGAAAATAATCCAACGTGAATTAGATAATTCTGTATACACACGTCGAGCCGCGCAAAATAAGTTGGTTATAATCCCAGCTAAGAATTACTACGGCGAACGAACGAGCGCTACCTGATCCCGCGATTGATTAATTCCTTACCTACCGACATTCGGAATATTATTACTATAAAAAATATAAAACACAAATTGAAAACATACTTTCTAACTCTTCCCGAATCGTAAATTAATAATGGTCGATATCGTATAACTTGTAGATACTATTATTATTTAATGTAACCTTGTTGTTTATAATGCAGATTTCATTATGTATTACCTATATCCAAATAACCTTGTATGCTGTACCATAGTGTTGAGGCTGTCGGCGTGGAAGTGGTGTCTTTTCCAGACACAATTGAAAACCTATAGGGTATTACACCCATTTTTGAAAAGTGTCTCAATGAAATTCTGTAGTGCTAATATACCACCAAAAAAAACACAAAATTTTTATTCAATCGATAAGTGCCATAAAAATGCATCCAAATTTTAAATTTTCAAATTTCGCGCGTTGTTTGACGACAACGCCTCTTACTGGAAGCCATATTGCTTACGAAAATGGTACGAAAATAATAAAAGTACAAAGCCTACATTACGCCAATCGGTTGACTGACAGTTGTCAATTTTTTGTTTACACAGCCGTACGGCGTAATATCATGGCCGCTACTATTTCACGGTGTTTTATAACAGAACAGATTAAAAATACTGAAAACTTTGAATTGAATTTAAAAATTTGTTTTGTTATTTTATGAACTAAAACTTATATACATTTTCCGACTGCTTTATGCCTAAACTGTCTCAATAACATATTTATAGATTTTTTCTCGTATAGAGTAAAATACCCTATTGTTCTTGAAAGGGTTACGCCGCTTTTGCGCTGATAACCTCAATTATGATACCCTAAAGATACCCCGTTGTTCTGGATGACGCACCTACTGGAAGATATTTTTATTGGTTTGCGGAGACAGCTTGGGACAGCGCTGCCTTTGTGGTACCATCAAATTGTTAAGTTTAATGTAACATGAGTTCTTTTTTATTATTTTAACTTCTTTTAGTAGTAAGTATAGCATGAGAGTCAACTGTTTGTGCCACGCACAAACTCCAGAACTTTATCTTACACTACAGTTAAATAATAATTTGTAATATAACCACTATGTTTGATAAATAAATAAAAAAATTTAAAAAACTGTTCGAAGAATGCCTGGAGAAAAGAAATCTTACATAGTTTTAAATCCTAACCACAAAAATACTTATATATAGACCACCTTGTACGCACCCCGGACGTAGGTAACACACACAACACTAATTCATAACTCGCACACATTCACACTATACACGCACGCTAGGTATACATTCATAGATTTGTTGTTATCACTTTGTAATACCTAAGTTAATTATTTGTGTACTTCGTAATTGGCGTAATTTTCTGTAATGTGCATATTGCGATTTTAATTGTAAGCTGTGAAGTTACCCGAAATAAATAAATAAATAAAAATAGGCGGCTCGCGCAATGCGTAAAATACCTATAAACGCTTATAATTATTATTTATTTATTTTACACTCTCAATTTTATTGGTCTAAGATTTTACATTATCTTTTACTAGCTTTTGCCCGCGACTTCGTCCGCGTGAATGTCGGTTATCGCGGTTGCAGACAAAGCCGCAGATTAAAAAATAGCCTATGTCCTTCCCCAGGATTAAAGCTATCTTAATGCCAAATTTCATCAAAATCGGTTCAGTCGTTTCATCGTGAAAGCGTAACAGTCAGAGTTACTTTCGCATTTATAATATTAAGTATGGAAGTATGGATTAGTCTTTCATTTTTAGATATTTGTTGGAAAATTACTTATAAGTAATTACTCTACTCTCGAATGTCGTTTGCACTTTGTACCACCTATAAAAATAATAATAATAGTTGTTCCGGCCAATGCAATAATTTCCAAGAGCCTCGACCAACATTTGAGGAGGCTCTCGTTGGGCAGCTGGATCAAGGGCTTGATACAGAAAGCGGTACTCCTGGACACGGCGCGTATTGTTAGATTTCTCTCTCAGGAGCCCCCTGACCACCGGCAGCTTGGACCCTGTTCCCGATACCGGTGGGCTACTATTTTTTATATTTTTAAATGTTTTTATTTTTTACCAATATTTAAAAATATAATATGTAAAGAAAATAAATAAATGATAATAATAATCTTTATTTCTCCATAAATGCAATTACATTATTTAGATCTAAAAAGTCTTAAGCTAGTGTGCAAACGTAGCGGAGGTTTGAGCTTCACATTTTCGCCCGAGTGCTCAATTGCCTACTGATTTAATTATAATATATTGTTATAGATTTCATTCTAATTTACTTAAAAAAAACACAATTGGCAATAACAAGTACGTTTGATCTAATGAACTATTCAAATACAACAAAATAAAAATGTGGGTAGAAAAATGTCAGACAGAATATCACACAGAAATGTTATCGCGTCGATGGCTGTTGGTAAAAGAGGGCAGTCCGTGTGAAGTCTTCTCTGCACCTCCTATATCGGGGCGCGAGGAGTCGGTGACGGGGCCGGTTGGGCCCCTTGCTCGAGGCTGCGGGGTCGCGGTCCCTAAAAGTAGGGACCGGGCGTGAGGTTTCCCTCCCCCCTGGGTGAGGGGGTGGGATCTGTATCACACCTAAGCGCGGGAGGTACGTTCCTCCGCGCTGCTGTAAGTGTGTTTGTGGTATGTAACCGTGGGAGCGCCCTAAGTGTTTCACGGCGCCCGTGCGACCAGACTCCCGCCGGGTGAGATCCCTAGTTACATAGGGAAGGCCTAGCGAAGGTCGATCAAGCAACGAGGGCGCCGGCTTTGGTTGGGAAAAGAGGGCAGTCGCTGGCGTGCGCGGTGTTTTATACCCTCGGTGAGACCAAAGTGATGTTATCTCTAACACGGCCTCTCCTGACACGAGTTCGTCCCGGGCTCCTTGATGATGTCTTCAGCTCTGGTCGGTCTTCAGTACAAGTATGGAAAGATCCGTGTCTGCAGGGGTCCCTCAGGCTCGTCGTAAATCTGCAGTAGCTCAGGCTCGACCTGTAGCTGCAGTGGCTCAAGCTCAACCTGAAGCTGCAGTGACTCAGGCTCGACCTGAAGCTGCAGTCACAGAGTACATTTGTATGTCGTATCCGGTCAATAGTATGAACGTGAAACGAACGAATCGCAAGCCGCCATTATCGAGACCACGTGATCAACCACCACCATTTTGGCGCGCTTCTACAGAGTCGTGATGTTTTCAGCCCACAGCGAGCAGGACATTCAGAATCCAGTGTCTGATCGCAACGGAGCCAATACGTCCCGAAACTGTACTTACGATTCGTTGTTGAAGTGAAGTGCCTATGTCTATGTCTAAGTGAACCTATGTCTATATTAATTATAGTGTCTGAGTTTATTTTAAATTAATTGTGGTAAAATGTGGTTTTAATAAACGCCGTGTACTGTATCCTATACCCAGTGTGTTTTCATTGCACAAAACCCATATTCTGCCCACATGATGACTGAATCTAACGGACTAAATCCTAACTGATCCAACATCAGAACTGAGACAAAATCGTGCTAATGAATTCACACGTGGGGACAATGACAATAACAATCAGTGTTACTTTTTGAAATACAAACTAAACAAGTGTACGCGTTAATACAAACTAAAAAAAGCTATTTACTGGCTAATAGCAAGTTGATGTCGCCGGAATTCGACCCTGACATACACGATTCCGATGCGCGACGGGAGTACAGTTAACGGAAGCCGGCTTATTTTGACAATAAGCAAGGTGTTGAAGGGCTCCGTATCTACATCGCTGATGCAGATAACCTATCCAGGTATGACGTGGGACCAGTTTGAAGAATTGATCATGACCAGATTTATGTGTTTCGAAAATTCTGCATCTACCCTCATTAATCGGAACAATCACAATACAAAGGAGAATGTGACTTATTCCGCCTGTGCTACTTATGCTAGTCGTCTTATGACTATTTGTTGAACCGTTGCAAGGGTGTGGGCATTGAACAGATTACGGTCAACTATTATTGCTCACTTGGCACAGATTACCACGGAGGTGACCACTGATAACGCCTCATAAGTTGCAGTAAGAGCTCATCGCTAAGCCAATCAAATGTCACGCATGCGGC
Organism: Charanyca ferruginea; assembly: GCA_947361185.1. Taxonomy (NCBI): domain Eukaryota; kingdom Metazoa; phylum Arthropoda; class Insecta; order Lepidoptera; family Noctuidae; genus Charanyca; species Charanyca ferruginea. The sequence goes on from OX376056.1 coordinate 1,568,041, forward strand.
AAGCTAGGACACAAACAAGATGACATAAAGAAGCTAATGAAGTACGAAGAAGAACGACGTCAAGAAGCCGTTGCCTGAGCCAGTTGCTACGGGCTCGGGGCAGCGATAACAAGCCAGCAGCAGCTCATTAGTGTGAAAGAAAGAAAAGCCATTTATTCACGCGAAAAGCGACGCACTTAATATATAACAGTATTAACTTATAACTAAATATGTAAATTGTAAAAAAAAAAGATACGCGTCACCCCCGCGCGAAACGGCCAACGCTCAGCATAATGCCTGACCCGCACAACATGGCACGAACCACGGCGCTGATTTTCAGCGTCGGCCGGGATGCCGTTGTCTCGGAACCATAAATAAACATCATTTACTCATAGTTCCGAGACACACGAAAAGACGCTGATCGGCACGACGCGCATAAAGAATATCATAAAATATACAAATATATTTAACATATATAAAAAAGAGATAAATTTATTAAAAATAGCGTGTCCAAAAAAAAAAACAGAAAACAAAAATATTACACATACAGAAAAACACAATTACAGATATAAAGACAAGTGGCAACATTTCCACGCGTTCCCAAAGACAATCAAGTGACTTCTGGTAACATACTCATGAAGCTGTAGCATTATAGAAATGTCAAAAATGACAAAATTGACGACCGACCAATCGACCCGACCTGAAGAATCTGTGAAATACTTTCCAAAAACAGTAAGTTATAGAAGTAGTAATCATTTAAGTACATGATTCAATTATTGTTACTTACACAAATTGAATTAAACAATAAATTGCTTAGATTATATTGAAATGGATAATTATAAGAAACAGGAATATAAAATTGTATTTATTATTGAAAATTTATAAGAAAATGCATTGTCCATTACACAGGTTTACAAAACAGAACAGAGTCAGGGAAACCCCTGCCAGCAATACCAGCAGACAGGAGGCAGAAAGCCATGCCACAGCGCTGCTGATGATCCGAACCAAGGACAGCAGGTCATGACCCATGAGGTAAACAACACAAAGATGTTTCAGTAAAATTATTGTAAAGATAGTTGTGCATGCAATAGAAACTTCTTGTGTTGATGTTTAAATGACTGTAATGTTTTCAGGCCTCGAATTGGTGGTGGAAGATCATTCCAGCAGCGTGTGGCCGCAAACCTGAAACTGCCCCTGAAAGCTGTGGTTTTGTGTCGCGTAGCCCTTAGCGGACCGACTATAGAACGAAGCCCATACTTGTAATAAGTTTCCCGCCAAGTGAGTTTTTCATATAAATAGTGCGGCTTATAGGTTGTTACAATGCCAAACATTAAACTTGCTAGATGAAGCTTTCGCCTGGCAGCCATTTTTAGCACCTTGAGCTGGTTTATGTATGGTGTCACATGATGCCTACGAGGAACATGCACGCAAAAGCGAACACAGGCATTCTGAATTCGCTGAATTAACCTATCTGTCCTAGCGAGCAGGCAAGGTCCATAGACAGTGTCACAGTAATTTAGCTTAGATAGGACCAAGCTGTCTACCAGTTGTTTTCTGAGAGGTACACTAAGAAAATTACGTATACCATATAATACCTTCAGCCTGTAAATATGAGCCTCGAATCGCAGCTCTGGATCTAAGATTAGACCCAGACTGCATGCCTGTTCTACTCGCTCGATTTTCTCCCCTTTAATCGCAATTTCCGGTTTGGCAGACAATATTGCAGCAACTTGTTTCTTTGTACCCAGCACCATGAATTTGGACTTTAGTCGGTTCAGAACCAAAGAGTTATCTTCAGACCAGGTAACTACTCGATGCAGGTCCTCATTCATCCTTTGCACTGCCACGGCCGTGTCTCTCCCCTTGAAGGACATGTACAGCTGGATATCATCAGCATACATATGATATTTACAGTTAACAAAAGATCCAATAACATCCGAACTGTAGAGGATGTACAACAATGGGCCCAAAATTGATCCTTGCGGGACGCCCCTGGACACTTGGAGTGGAGGGGATGACACAGTGGATCCATCTTCCTTGTGGATCTGCACATACTGTGACCGATTGGTTAAGTAACTATTAAACCAATCCACAGCGTCACGGTCAAAACCGTAGTACATTAGCTTGGACAGCAGTAGATTGGTATTAATTGCATCGAAAGCCCGTGAGAAATCCAGCAGGACCAGGATCGACCCCTCCCCCCGATCACGTGCCTCCAGGATATTGCCCACAACATCTATCAGAGCCGTCGCAGTGCCTCTCCCTTTACGGAAACCGGACTGAAGATCAGGGAGAATGTTATTAACCTCCAGGTATTTAATTGCCTGTAGATACACTACACGTTCCAGAATCTTTGACAGACAGGGCAGGATACTAATTGGCCTGAGGTCTTTCAAATTGCCTGGATCACTAATTTTTGGGATAGGGCGCACAATTGCGCGTCGCCAAAGGCCAGGGAATCTGCGCGATTCTATCGATCTGTTGACGATATCAGTGATGGCTTGCAGGGTATTTGGCAATGTGAGTGTTATCATGTCCAAACTGATACCGTCAACACCCTGAGCGTTTGATCCTAGACTCCTGATTATCTTCAGAACTGTCTCCTGGTTGGTTGTAGTGAGTGAGAACTCAGCTGGACTGTGCCTGTGAGAATTGAAATGGAACATTTGTGAGACATTATCATTACAATTTCCCGGAACATCCAAAAAAGCCGCATTGATTCTGTCTGGATTGTCAAAATGACTTGGCAGGAGCTTTTCCTTATGGTCCGGAAGTACATCAGACTTCAAATTGCGCCACAGTAGTTTCGGATCCTTACTTTGATTGTTAATACTTTTAGTAAAATATGCTGTCTTTTCCCTCACTAATGCGGCAGCAGCCTCATGTTTAAGATCCAGACAGTATTGTTTATGATGCGGTTCCTTAGTTTTGCGATATCTGTCCCTAGCTTCATCCCGCAGCCTGAACATGAGACGCATGTTTTCAGTGATCCAAGGTGTGGGCCGCTTATAGAAGGTCTTTTTCTTTATGGTAGCGTGGAGATCAAAAAGCTGGATCATGTATGAGTTGAAAGTGTATACCATGGTATCAACATCACTAATATCTCCAATACTGGACCATGGTATCATGTTCAGGTCATCTTGGAAGCGGTCCGGCAAGATGTCTGAAAGAGGCCGAAACTCAACCACCCTAGGTTTGACCTTCGGCCTCCTAAAAACAGTTTCACATGTAATGAAGGAGTGATGGCCGAGCTCACTGGTATAGTTTACCCCCACATTACGAGTTGAAGCATCAGTGCATACGATGTCGATGAGTGTACTGCTGTTACCCACAAAGTGCGTTGCAGTAGTTACTAATTGAACGAGGTTCAGGTAATCAAAAAAGGCCGTAAGCTGTTTGGATTTAGAGCTATTAGTATCCAAAAGATCAACATTCAGGTCACCCAACAACACCAGATTATCATATGGGGCTAATGCACTAATACTAGCGGTTATGGCATCAAGAAACAGCTCCAAGTCCTGCCAAGGCGGACGGTAAGCAGTCCCAATAAGAAGCTTTTTCTTGTTTATGGTCAAGCCCAGCCAGAGCTGCTCCACACTAGGGTGATCAGGATGAGTTCGTACACGCGCGTTAATACCGTTCTTTATATAGAAAGCAACTCCTCCGCCACGCCCACCTCGTGTAATCAATGGTCGAGGTATGTGCCTAAATTTGTACCCAGGTACACTAGGAGCGCGGTCTTCTTCACCCTTGCGTAACCATGTCTCGTTGATAGCCATGATGTCCACAGAGTGGTTGCCCATGGCGATCAAGAACTCATCCTGATTCGTTCCCAGCGAGCCCGCGTTTAATAGGCCAAACTTAATATGTCTGCTAGGAGCCATCAATGTCAGTAGGTGAAGGTATTAGACATAAAAATGTGTATATATGGTACCAATATAGATGAGAGTATGAGGGTGTCGTGCGGAGGTTTGGTTGGGCACTATTTACAACTGTGAGTAGCCAAAAGGTTATATGATAGAGTGGTATCTGAATTTTATATCTGGAATAAATGTATTTTATTTTGTTTTTTATAGTTTTGTAGTCGTAGTAGGAGTATGATATAGTTATAATTGTGAAAGATATGATGATTGAGAATACCTCTTTTACATAATTAGGATTAAGTAGGTTAAGTGTAAATAGACTTTGGACTTGTAATTTATGTAAATATGGTATAAGAGTTAAATAATATAAATAATAATATAGTGTGAGAGTAAAGTAATATAACATACGTATGTAGGTTCTATACCCATTCGGCCTATGACTGAGCTCACAGTACAATGGGTTGAAACGCCAATTTCCACAAGCACAAAAAAATAAGCTATTGACATATAGATAGACAAAATAATAATTAGGCAATTGCTTTTTCAGTTTCGAAAACACGGGATAAGTCCCCCTCAGTGCGGATCCTCTGCGCCTTGTCTCCTGGCATCTTCCTGGCGAGGATGCGGCCCTGTTTGGTCCACACAAACTTCCAGCCGAGGAGGCTGGCAGTGTCCCGCGTTCTCCGAAACAACTGACGGTTGGCTTTCGTCAGCCGCTCGTTAAGGAAGAATCTCTGCGCCGGGACGGACATGTCGAGGTCGGCAGTGGTCGCCCCACGTCGCACTCGCGCGCTTGCCAGAAGGTGATCGCGCAGGTCTCGACGGGCAAGGCGCACGACAATCGGCCGCGGACGAGATTCAATCGGCCCAGCTGAGCTTGTCGCGTTGAGGTGCCTTCCACCAACGCGTTCTGCACTAACAATATCTCGATCGTCAAGGCTGACCCCCAGCTTATGGCCTATGATTTTGACAATGTGAGCTGGATTTTCACTTTCTACCTCTGGAATGTTTGACACCTCTATGTCATTAGCTAGAAGATCCTGGTCCCTGTCATTAATCTCTTGCCTCAGCTCCTCCACAATCTTGTCCACGCTGGCTGAATTCGAGGGCCCGAAGTAGCACGCTGTTCCAGTGCGTCCACCCTTGCCTCCAGACCGTCGATGCGCGCGCTGCAGGTATTTAGCGTGGTTTTTAACTCAGCCATTTCCACCTCCATCTCCTTTCTGAACACCAGAATTTCCGCACGGACCGCCCTCAACTCCACAATGATCACCTGCAAGTCGTTATCAGCGACAGGCGACAATTCCTGGGTGGTGACATCATCACAAGACATTTCAGGCGGCGCCCCAGTGGCGGCAGCGTGAACTGGGCTGGCAGTCTGCGTGAGTTCCCTTCTAGAACTGTCCTCGGGGCTCTTAGGTGTACTTGAGCCCGTTATCAATGCTTTTCCAGTGTTTTCGGTGGGGGAACTCTGCGTGGGACCTCGGACAGGGGTTTCGGTCCTGTTGTCTCGAGCCACATTTTTTTTGCACTCGGGACAACGCCAGTTAACTGCTATGTTGACCTTTGCAGGGACACCCTCACACACTCTGTGATAAGATACCTGGCACTTTCCACACCTAGCGCCCTCCAACGCCGACACGAAGCGACCGCAACCTCCACACTTAATGCCCGGCATCCTTTGCGACAACAGTTTGTGTAGTTTCTAGTCAAGAGATATCGGGGATGTTCGCTACATGGCAGCAGCGATGATACTCGTCACGGATCTATAAAGTCGTTTGCGGCTAGCTGGACAGATGGCTCTGTTTTCAAGGCGACGTTACCAATTATTTGTTATTTTTGGCGGGTAACCATATAATTTTAGTAATTTTGGCTATAATGTTTATATGTTTTACGAACTTTAGACGCACTATTTAATGCACACTCCAATATATGTTAAGCGGAATACCACCAAGATCACTATTAAACTGTTTAAGTTGTACACTGACTTTTATTACTATTTTTATTTACTAAATAATTGGACAAAGAGCCACACCGATGCAGACGTCAAACGTCAACCGGTGTGCTGCAAGTGTGGCATGCCGGGCTATATCGCCAGGCGCTGCACAGCAAGCGGGTCCAGCGCTGCTGTACCGGGGGCGAAACGAGTCTACCTTTGCATAGTCGAGCCTCCACCAGGAACAATCTAAAGGTCAGAGTGTTGATTTGTTATCAAGTGAAAATAACCGTTGGTAACTTTTATTCGAAAGGCAGCAACGCCAAATAATGAAATCAATTCACGCGATTAAAGAATCTAGTTCAGAATAAATAAGCCATCTTTACCTGAATTTAATCCCGAGTTTCGAGATAGTGATACTAGAGTTTGGGGCAAAGCCCACAATTTGTGCATTAAAAAAAAATCTAACAGTTTGTTAATTATTACAATGAGTAAAGTCCTTAAGGGGTCAGCTGCTTTTGGTTAGCATGCACATGCAGATGCCAAGAAACTAAAGTTAGAACAGTCAAGGTGTTGCTACAACTGTGGCAATCTGGGCTATTTATTATGGCAAATGAATGATCGAATCAGTACGAGTTGCGAACTCGTTCCGTACGGGTGTGTACACGTATGCGGCTTGGTTAAAAAGTTTCGCACTTAGTGTCAATCAAAAAAATAAGTTTATTATATTAATATTATTATGGAAAGTGAAGTAGAAGAAAGTGATGACGATGTGGAAATATTACGTAACCGCGAAGGAGATATTGATAAATCGTTAGAACCAACAATTGTACGCCGTGAAGTAATCAAAGAAAATGAGAAGAAAGCAGCTGAAAAGAGTGAAATAAGTGAGGATGATGACTTTATTACTGTGAATAGAAGGAGACCTAAACGGTTAATTAGAAGCATATCAGCGGAGACACAAATCAAAAAGAGGGTAGAGGTAGAAAAAGATAACGATGTAAATAATACCACACAACACGAAGTATGTGTAACATCAATAGAAAGTATGCCTAAACAAATGGCATTAGCTAAATTATTAAGATCGGAAAACATAAAAAATGTGATTAGAATAAAATACAAAAGTTTTAATAAAGTTCTAATTCAGTTTAAAGAAAGAGAAGATGCAATCAAATTATTGGAATGTCAAAAATTTAAAGATATGGGATGTAGATGTCAGTTAATCGATGAGTTGTTCCTATCCTATGGTGTTGTAAAAGGAGTAGATTTGGACTTAAATGAAAAGGAGCTATTAAATGTATTTGAATGTAGTACTGAGGTGATATCTGTAAAGAGATTGAGACGTATAGGCTCTGAAGGTAAATGGGTTGACAGCGAATCTGTGAGAATCTGTTTTAAAAACAATAACCTGCCGGCTTATGTATATGCATGTCGGAGACAGTTTATTAATCACATTGTGGGTGTTAACTAAATTTGTTATGATTTGTGTTTCTTATTGTTAATTTATGTGATTTTACTATCAATTATTGTCTATTAATTCGAAACATGATTTATTGTGTGTGCACACTGATTTGTGGTTACTTTATTTCGATAATTATTATCGATGGTTTTATTCAAAACAATTGTTGACACATTACTTTGAATGTAAAACGAATTACTTTATGAAATCACTATTGTTTATTCATGACAATTATCATTGTGTTATTTGATTACAGATCTTATTAGATTCAGCACATTTTAGTGTCTTGTATCAAGTAAACGCGTGACGCACTTCCGTGCGCATGGACAGACTTGTATGGAGAGGTTGCAAGGTGGGGGGGCATCGCTTTATAAAAGAGCGTGCACTCCGTAAGTATGGCAGTCGATCCTCGGATTCGACTCAGTAAAGAGTTCCTGCTCCCGACAATACTGTCGGTTTACCTGGTACAGCGCTGCTGTATATTCACATAGCTGTATAGGCTTGCTGCTAGCGAGCGATACACTTTGTATTTGGGTGGCTTATGCTACTGTACGAACTATAGACCTTAAGGGTTTGTTCGTTTATCATTGGGTGGCTTAGGCTGCTGTACGAACTGTAAACCTTAAGGGTTTGTTCGTTTATCATTGGGTGGCTTGGCCACTGTACGAACTGTGGGACCTTAATGGTCTGTTCGATTAACTGTATTGTTGCTGTACCTTTAACTTACTTTATTCTTGTTACTGATTACCATTTGTATCATGTTTTCTTTACTAATAGTGTGTAATTGTTTTTACAGGTCTTGTTTACCGATAATGGGATAATGGGAACGCCTATAGTCCTAACGATGTACTATACCGCTCGACACTCCTCCTCGATCGCACCTGACGATCCGACATCAGAAGTGGGATTGCCTCTTAATGCTTCCGCATGGCTTCCCTAGTTATCGTATGTCTTTACCACTCTTGTTATGACAGCTTCCTCTCTTGGGATTACCTAGCGCTGAGCTAAGGCTGTTTTAATGGCATTCATAAATCACCTACCCACATTAATTTCATTGTTTACATACTCCAACAGTTACCGCTACCCTTATTTACCTACCTAAGTGTCAAACAAATTGCTGTTTGTACTGTACTGGCCCATGTTTCCAAATTTTATTTTCCGTGCTCATCTACTAGCATTCACTACCGAAGTACATGAGGTTTAAACTTTAACAAGAACTGAGTGTCTTGTCCCATCTTAAGAGAAAGTCTCATTTTCCTCTGACCTACACATTTCTTCTCAACCCTCTTAGGTTCAAACCAGGTACAATAGTATGTCACTTTAGTGACTACCGGAGAACAGCCGGGAGGTTCGAGTGAGTACTACTACTTTGAGTCAGTTTTCGAGCAACTGATAAGTTGAAGTCCGTGATAAGATAAGTGTGATGTACCCACCACTGATGTGATGTTCTACAACTATCTGGTGAGACGCTTCCCTTTTGTTATGACTCTGGGTTTGAATGTACCTACTTTCATTACTGATACATGTGTGGCAAACTCACTTGTATGGTCAATATAAAGTGAAGTTTCATGTAATACTGAATGCTTATTCAAATCATAGTATCATATTATGCCATGAGAGATTAAATTATCTGAAAAGTAACTGTGTACCCCCTGATTGTTGACATGTGTTGTGTGGTAATGTAATTACATGTGTTGTGTGGTAAGGTAATTACATGTGTTGTGTGGTAAGGTAATTACATGTGTTGTGTGGTAAGGTAATTACATGTGTTGTGTGGTAAGGTAATTACATGTGTTGTGTGGTAAGGTAATTACATGTGTTGTGTGGTAAGGTAATTACATGTGTGGTAATAAGGTAATTACATGTGTGGTAAGGTAATTACATGTGTGGTACATGTGTGGTAATAAGGTAATTACATGTGTGGTAATAAGGTAATTACATGTGTGGTAATAAGGTAATTACATGTGTGGTAATAAGGTAATTACATGTGTGGTAATAAGGTAATTACATGTGTGGTAATAAGGTAATTTACATGTGTGGTAATAAGGTAATGACATGACATGTGTGGTAATAAGGTAATTACATGTGTGGTTAATAAGGTAATTACATGTGTGGTAAGATACTAAACTTGTTTTGTGTTATCAGGTCTGTAGTGTTTGTTTTAAATTGATCAGAATGACCGAACGTTAAGCTGTTTACTTGAGCTCTTTTCTGATTGTTTACAGATGATGTGATAAACTATTCACCCAAGGACGTGTGAAGATGCAGGGTGACCGTAACGGCGCGTGGCGTGATTTAGTAATGAAAATCAGTTAATTTCGAGGGTTATGGTTTATTGTTATTTTTTTAATCATTGGGAATATTCTCACAATGCTGAGACATTTGCTGAAAAGTGGACTGGCAAACGTATTTTTGTACGGTTAATAATTGTGATGAACTATGATTAACTGACTCTTGGACAATACAACAGTGCCTGTAGATGGTTTAATTGAAATGAATGCTTTTACTTTGAGGGGATAATATATACCGAACAAATTCTAAGTGAAGTAGAAATAGTTGGTTGCTAGGGTTTAGAGCTTTCATGTGATACTGGATCAATCATAGGATTCTGTGAGATTTTTAATTTCATTTTTTGCAGTTAATATGACCGAAAAAATAGTGCTATCATTACACGAGTTAATGTTATTGACCAATGCTGTATTTCTTTGATAATATAGCTGTTTAATAGTTTAACAATTGTTTCAGCTTTTGACAGTGTGGAGATAGAAGTAAATCGGTCCCGTGCAAGAAAACAAGCAGCCCTGGGTGCCGAAGGTTAAAGTTGGAGACTTCGTTGGAAACTTCGTACTTTTTGCAGATCCAACATGATATTGGTTGAAATCTTTGAGCGCCAGTTTAGTCTTGATCATGTATGAAAAATGCCTGAATGTCCATTCAATTTTAATGATGTCAATGTTGACACTGATAATAATCATCTGCTGCTGACATACCATAGCTTAATTGACAAGATGTCTGTAGCAGCAGCGGTGAGGTTTGTGAAAACTTTGTGATGTATATAATGTTGAGGAATTTAAATAAGAAAACGATGCGTTGGTTTAACGAACAAAATCTGTAATGGTCTTTTTTACACTATTCGAGGAAGGGGGACTGGGCACAATATTTTGAAAAAACCAATCACGGTCGAGACATAGGTATGACGTGGAGTATTGTGTCGTTAATTGCCGCCAGATGTCGCTATCGGTCTTTATGTGCGTTTATGGAGTTGGAGTCCAGAACATGTCTATGTTGACTCTTGTTTGGATGTCTATGTTGACTCCTGGGTTTGGTTGTTGAACTTGACGCCTATGTTGGTTGTCTATTCAGCTCCAAACTACTTGTCGATTCCCATGCTGTGAATTCGGCTGGGAGACTATGTCTCTACTTTTGTTTGGATGTCTATGTTGACTCCTGGGTTTGTTTGTTGAACTTGACGCCTATGTTGGTTGTCTATTCGACTTCAAGCTACTTGTCGATTCCCATGGTGTGAATTCGGCTGGGAGACTATGTCTCTACTTTTATTTGGATGTCTATGTTGACTCCTGGGTTTGTTTGTTGAACTTGACGCCTATGTTGGTTGTCTATTCGACTTCAAGCTACTTGTCGATTCCCATGGTGTGAATTCGGCTGGGAGACTATGTCTCTACTTTTATTCGGATGTCTATGTTGACTCCTGGATTTGAATGTTGAACTTGACGCTTATGCGGGTTGTCTATGTTGACGCCTATGCGGGTTGTCTATTCAACTTCAAGTTACTTGTCGAATCCCATGGTGTGATTTCGGCTGATTTGTTGAGCTATGTATTGTCTGTAACAGTATGGTTATTTTGACTGGTTATGATGCAAATTTTGCTAATGATATTACTTCAGGACTAATTCAGGATTTTTCTTTGCAACATACCTTTTGCTAATTAAAGCTTTTTGTCAGAAAGGCCGATCGATATTTACCAAGAACTTTATAACTACACGAGGACGTGTAGAATGTCAGTCTGGCCGTGTCGGAGACAGTTTATTAATCACATTGTGGGTGTTAACTAAATTTGTTATGATTTGTGTTTCTTATTGTTAATTTATGTGATTTTACTATCAATTATTGTCTATTAATTCGAAACATGATTTATTGTGTGTGCACACTGATTTGTGGTTACTTTATTTCGATAATTATTATCGATGATTTTATTCAAAACAATTGTTGACACATTACTTTGAATGTAAAACGAATTACTTTATGAAATCACTATTGTTTATTCATGACAATTATCATTGTGTTATTTGATTACAGATCTTATTAGATTCAGCACATTTTAGTGTCTTGTATCGAGTAAACGCGTGACGCACTTCCGTGCGCATGGACAGACTTGTATGGAGAGGTTGCAAGGTGGGGGGCATCGCCTTATAAAAGAGCGTGCACTCCGTAAGTATGGCAGTCGATCCTCGGATTCGACTCAGTAAAGAGTTCCTGCTCCCGACAATACTGTCGGTTTACCTGGTACAGCGCTGCTGTATATTCACATAGCTGTATAGGCTTGCTGCTAGCGAGCGATACACTTTGTATTTGGGTGGCTTATGCTACTGTACGAACTATAGACCTTAAGGGTTTGTTCGTTTATCATTGGGTGGCTTAGGCTGCTGTACGAACTGTAAACCTTAAGGGTTTGTTCGTTTATCATTGGGTGGCTTGGCCACTGTACGAACTGTGGGACCTTAATGGTCTGTTCGATTAACTGTATTGTTGCTGTACCTTTAACTTACTTTATTCTTGTTACTGATTACCATTTGTATTATGTTTTCTTTACTAATAGTGTGTAATTGTTTTTACAGGTCTTGTTTACCGATAATGGGATAATGGGAACGCCTATAGTCCTGACGATGTACTATACCGCTCGGCACTCCTCCTCGATCGCACCTGACGATCCGACATGCATATGATTGTCGATTTAAAGTCGAGCCGTATGTGTTTCCTGTGACACAGTGTTCCGGTTGTTGGCAATTTGGACACATAGTAAAATACTGCCCAACTAAGAAACAAATATGTCCAAAATGTGGGGGCAACCATGATAACTGCGACACAATTAAAATATCATGCCTTAATTGCAAGGGAAATCACTTGGTTTTGGATAAAAGTTGTCCCTTGTTCATTGAAGAAAAGAATATAAGAAAAATTATGAGTACAGAGCAAGTCACATATAGAAAAGCCCTTCAACTATTTATTGAACAGCAACAGCATGATAATTATTTCCATAATACCTTGCAAAGTTCAATTGACGCGGATTTAAGAACCGAATCGGAAACATACAGCAATGTGCTTAAAAAATCCTTACATAAAAATGAAGCAAGCCGTAGTTCTCAGTTAATACGGGACGAAAACAAGAAGCCTTCAATGCAAAAAGAAATGCCTTGACAACAAGAAGAGGATCCTCAGAAAATAAAATATAGAAGAAATATTAATCAAAAAGAAAGAAAATCTACTAAGAAGAAACAGAATAGGATAGAAACATCGATAGAAGAAGACTTAGACTGTTTTGATTCACAAAATGAAGAACAAAGTTATCAGAGGGATGAACAATTATTGTATAAATTTGAATTGAAGAAATTCTTAACTAAATTAAGTAGAACATTGGTATCAGATGGAACATTTGAAGATAAAATATTATGGTTGTTTAAAACTGTATGTGAAGAATTAAGGAAGATTGTAGTAAGTTGTTTCATGAAAGGAAATTTATTAGACAAAATCATAAACTTTATAAATGGATAATTCAAATAAAAATATTAGAATTAATATAATTCAATGGAATTCACAAAGTCTTCAGCCTAAATTAAGTTCATTCACAGAAGTACTACATAAACTAAAAATTCACATAGCAATCGTGAGCGAAACATGGTTAGATAGTGAACGTGACCTTCATGTAAGTGAATATAACATTTATCGAAGAGACAGGTTCGATTCTTATGGCGGGGTGGCGATTTTTGTACATAAATCCATACGATCACACTTTAATTCACGTCAACTTTTAATAATAATAAATAATAATAATAATAAATCTTTATTCACATAAAACAGTGACAAATTCTTAAGAATTCCCTGAATTCTGCGCTAGGTTCAAAGACCTGTATTACAGAACTCAGTGACCTCTCTATACATAGTGACATAATTTTTATGTAAATAAATGCAGTAGTGTGGATGTTTGAGTGAGCATACAATTTGGTAAGGGAGTGTACAGGTGAGGAAGTGTGTCTGGTGACTGGGTGGGTGGGATTAGTGTGTGTGTGTTTGTTACTGTGTCGTGTGGGTGTGAATTATGTGTGTTAAAAGTATGTAGGTATGTGTTTCACAAGATTTTATAGCAAAATCAATTCTGTTTGCTCATAATCTAGTCCTAATAACCAATTCCTAACAGTAGATTTAGCTTCGCGGGTGGTTAAAGGGTGTACATTTTTTAATTAATTTATTTTATTGTAAAGGTAAACTGCTTTATAACCATGTTGCCGCCTGGCCGAGGCTGTTCGGCATACAACAGTTGGACATACATTTTTTATGACTCGCTGCCTCCAATATTCGTCCGCATTGAACAGGGTGATCTTGTGCTGTTGGAGGACAAGTTGATGAATATAAAGTTGCCTCACTGTTAGTACTTGTCATTTTTCATACAGCATGTTAGTGGGAAATCTGTACCTAGGGACTAAAAGTCATGACTTTTAGGATGGATCTCTGCGCTCTTTCCAATTTCAGCATAAAAGTCTTACAAGCGCCACCCCAAGCTTCTATACAATATCCGAGAACTGATTGTCCCAACGCAAAATATATTGTGCGGAGGAGATCTAAGTCAGCAACGTGCCTCAACTTCTTGAAAACCCAAACAAGTTTCCTGGTGCGCGCAGTTATGACATCTATATGAGAACGCCAGTTGAGCTTGTCGTCCAGAGTAACTCCGAGATACTTGACATTCGTGGATTTGGCTATCTCAGGGCAAGAGCAGGAAGGAGCAGAACCGCTTGGGTAGTCACATGCATGAATTTTAAGGTCGATGTTCTCTAGTTTAGATTTAACCAGGGAGAACTGCATGTATGAAGTTGTGGGTACCATATACAGTACCACATACTTACGTCAGCGCACCGTGCAGCAGTCGCGGCGCGTACAGACTACATACCGCAATTGGAACTGGACGCGCACTGAGGAGCTGCGCCGGCGACAGAGATTTTTATATCTCGAGAGCAGGCAGCGCTATACGTGCGCGCATGTGTACGAAAGAGATAGGTGTTCGAACATAAATTTTAGGTAAACCCGCTGTTTTAGAAATTAAGGAAATTGTGCTGTTCTCCCATTGGTCATTTAATTTATTATGATTCGTTCCCCGATAATAAATTGTAACCCCGTAGAATTAAGGTAAGGCAGGATTTTTATGAATAAATCAGTATTGGTTCTACAACAACGCGTATCATTTCCGAAGTCCCAACAACTGGTGACCCCGAACGCAGAAAATCATGACAGAGAACATAAGCGAAGGAAGTTCAATGAAGCCCGAACTAGACTTGGCCGCAGTCTCTGTCCAGTCAAGACTACTGCCGTTTTGGCGGGAGATTCCACGGGCCTGGTTTATTCAATTTGAAGCCGTTGTGGATCCGTTGAAGACTTCAGATGATCAGAGATACCGATACGTATTACAACAGTTGCAATGTACTGATCTACAGCATATCACGGACATCTTATACAATCCGCCTGCAACGGACAAATATGAAGCAGTGAAGAAACGACTGCTCACAGTGTACGACAAGTCCGACGTAAAGAACTTTCAGAAGCTCATCAGTGGCCTGGAACTAGGCGATCAGAAACCAAGTCAGCTGTTACGAAAAATGCGAGAACTTGGGAGCGGCATGATCACGGACGATGGGTTAAAGATTGAGTGGCTCAACCACCTACCCACACAGATGCGCGTCGTACTGTCGGTCAACACGGAATCGTCGCTGGACACACTTGCCGCCATGGCCGACAAGATGGCGGAATATTCAGAGCCCACGACGTCGATGGTCGCCGCAGTGACAACTACCACGACACAAGATCCCGTACTAGCCGCGCAACTTGACGTAATGTCAAAACAAATGGAAAAACTATGCCTAGAAGTGGCAGAGCTACGCGGACACTCATCACAACGTTACCGACGCCCGTTTCGTTCTCGGTCACGTTCACAATCACGGTCGCGACAAGGGAACAGGCCTACAGTCAAACCAGGCGATCCTACGTGGGAGTGCAAGTTCCACCATCGCTTCGGCGACAAGGCAAGGCGCTGCGAATCGCCATGTTGCCGAAGAAACAAAAATCAGCCGTCGTTAAACTAGCTCCGACATCGACCGTGGCGGACGTCGGTGTCCCGTGTGCTAACAACCGCCTATGTGTTTACGACCGCGATTCCAGAGAACGTTTTCTTGTGGACACAGGCGCCGACATTTCGGTGTTAGCCGCAACAAACAAACGAAGAATGAAAACTGCCAACGCCTACAGATTATATGCGGCAAACAATACGCCCATCAACACTTACGGTGAGAAAACACTCAGGCTGAATCTTGGCCTTCGTCGCAGTTTTCTCTGGCAGTTCATCGTGGCAGACGTCAAGACGTCTATACTAGGAGCCGACTTTCTACGTCACTTCAAACTGCTGGTAGATCTGCACAGGAAGAAACTCATAGACAATGTCACGGATTTATCGGTTGATGCGCTCGAGATAACAACAGATGAAGAAACAATACACGTCATTAGCTCCGATCAAGTTTACTATGACATCTTGAAGCAATATCCGGAGGTGCTACGATCAATGTCCCTGAAAGAACCCGCAAAACACGACGTCGTTCACACCATAACAACGACAGGCCCCCCACTCTTCGCCCGACCCCGCCCGCTTCCACCTGACAAATACAAGGCTGCAAAAGAAGAATTTGATCACATGTTGGAGATGGGCATCTGTAGACCCTCAAAGAGCCCGTGGGCGAGTCCACTACATGTCGTTAAAAAGAAGGACGGAGGACTCCGGGTTTGCGGTGACTATCGCAGACTAAACTCAGTCACGCTACCCGACCGTTACCCAATACCCCGCTTACAAGACTTCACCTACCAACTGAATAACATGAGGATATTTTCAAAACTAGATCTCAAGATGGCATACTACTGGATACCAATAAGTCAAGAAGACGCTCAAAAAACAGCCATCACCACACCATTTGGGCTGTTTGAATTTAAATGTATGACGTTTGGTTTACGCAACGCCAGCCAGACGTTCCAGAGGTTCCATCAAGTGCTACGGGGCATAGACAACTGTTTCTGTTATATCGACGACATTTTACTCTACTCGCACAATGAAGAGGAGCACAAGCATCTCTTACATCAAGTACTCGATCGTCTCAAAGAATACGGCGTCATGTTGAAAGTTGAAAAGTGCGAGTTTGCTAAGGAAAAGATAAATTTCCTTGGCTACGAAGTATCAACAAACGGCATCAAACCAACTGAAGAGCGAACAAAGGTGATATCACAATACCCGAAACCAAAGACAATCGCCGATTTACGACGTTTCCTCGGCATGCTCAATTTTTATCGTAGCTGCTTACCCCGTCAAGCTGAATCTCAAAATGAACTGAACAAATTTCTACATAACCGGAAGCGTAATGACAAAACACCGATCGAGTGGAACGAAGCAGCGGAAATAGCTTTTGAAAAGTGCCGCCAAAGCATTCTAAAAGCTACAGAACTGACACATCCAGTGCCTGGCTGTGCCCTTGCCATAATGACAGACGCTTCAGACTACAGCCTAGGCGCTGTATTGCAACAGAAAATCAACAACGTGTGGAGACCTCTCGCTTATTATTCCAAAGCGATGAGTATGACGCAGCGCCGCTACAGTGTATACGACCGCGAGTTGTTAGCGATGTATACCGCTGTGAAGCATTTCCGAACCCTCATCGAAGGAGCCGACGTTACGGTGTATACAGACCACAAGCCACTCGCCTACGCATTATCACGCCCAGCGAGTAGCAGCGACACACGCTGTAATAAAACTGGCAACACTGCCCGAGTGACATGTCAAAATTTTAATCCGTATTTAAAAATTAGTTTTAATTATTATTTAAGTATTTATTAAGGTGTATCAGTATATGTTTAAGCAAATAAGTGCATAAAAATTCAGGATTATTGTTTTTCCTGAAAAGTAACAAAGTAAACACAGTGTTTTGGTTATTCATCGTTACCGGTAACCTATACCGGTCAGCTGATGTCAACGTACGGATTTAAACGGGGAGTATTGTTTTACTTTTATTCCATCGTAGCCAGATATTAGCACACAAACAAGCGTCACTTATTGTATAACACGCTCTTGTTGAGTCCCAGCATCATTTATTCTGGGAGATTTGGTGGTACTTTGCAATAGGGCCTTGTCACTTTGTTCTCATACAAAAGACATAACTTATTTCGAAATAGAGTTAATCTTATAGTTTAGTAGAATACATTACAACAAACAATAACGTGTATTTTTCATAATTTGCATTGTAGTCTTGATATAAAACTACAACTTCAATCTTAGGATCCTACCCACATAGAGGGATAAATAAAATCACAAGACAATTTTGAATTAGTTAAGCTTTGCAATTAATGTGATTACAGCCTACCTCATTTATTCTCCTCAAGTACTAAATTTCCCATCTTTTTCTTTCATTTCTACCATTCCTTTTTTGTTTATTTGATTAGTTCTCACCGTTTCTTCAATTCTAATTTCAGTACTAATCCTGAAACCATGCCTGTGATGACCCGTAAGGCTACTGCTCAGGATTTGGAGCTCAAATTGAGAACGGCCCTACAAGAACTAAAGGCGTCTGACATCCAATGTCAACAATTATTACTGGAGAGAGAGGAAGGTGAAGAGGAAGTTAAAAAGATTGTTGACAAAAACACCAAATTGAAGCGGGAGCTTGTAGACCTTCATCAGCAATACCTGGATGTTGTTGAGGAACGGGATAAACTGCGGGTGGTCACAGATGGTTTCAACAGCTGTAGCAACCTATATGAGGAGGCCTTGAGTAAAGTTAGGGATCTAGAAGAAGAATTAATTCATGCAAATGTGCGGTATGCAAAATTAGAGAAGGAAAAAGAATGTACTCGGGTTATTGAAACTAACCATTTATATAATGAATTGTTGAAGAGTAATAGTAACCCAAATTCGTTAATAACAATTGACCTTACTGAAGATTCTTTACTGAAACAAAATACTAGTAATTATAAAATCAGTCACAATAAAATGAAAAAATATGTTAAGTTGAACAAAATTATTAAAAAATGTAATAAATTTAGGAAACAACAGAAACACTATTGCAATAACATAAAACTAAGGCGAGAACGTGTGTTTCTAATAAATAAATTAGACAATTTTCAAATAAAGTTAGAAGATAGTGCAAACATTTATAAGGTTGACACTCAACGGTTACAGTCAGAAATTCAGGTACTTGAAGAGTCACTACATTCTTTATATAGGAAGTATGTGCATTCTCAAAATCAAATAAAAGAACATATCCTTGCCACAAATGAGTTAGTAGATATGTGTAACTCCAATGCAGGCAGAGTGGACCCGCTGCCTCTCAGCACCTCTCAATGTACTTTCCAGAAGGAACCAATCTTTGGGGTTCTCCAATCGGAGGTACCAGAAGACCTGTCCCAATCTGAATGTACCAGTGAGTGTATGCTCAAAACAAATGTAACAACTGATATTGTACAAGCTTCATCTACTGTTCCACAGGCGGACAGTAGTTTACTCACTTGCAATAATGTTTCGAATAATGTTTGTTACTATCCTATTATGTTTTCGGACAGTTTAGGGAGAGGGTTAGGTAAATTAGTAAATAACAATCTGAGTCATTCTGTATTAAACTATTGCACCCCTGGGAATTCATACAAAGAAATAATATCTTCTGTAATTAAAAAAGAATACAACTCTAATACAATTATTACTGTATGTGTAGGTAATAGCTCAAATATTTGTATTAATGATATAACTAACAGTGTCACTGAACTTTTAAACGTTAATTGTCATAAAATAATAATATGCGCATTTCCATACTTTGAGCACCTGTCACATAGGGAAAATATTAAGATACATATTCTTAATAAACATATGCATTTCCTAGTTAGTCACTATAGTGACAAGCTTATGTTTTTAGACACCAACAGTTTTGTTGAAAAATTAAAATCGACTAGAGATACAGTGTATCTGCCCATTAGATTTAGGCGTCAGATAGCATGGCTATTAGCTTTTAATATTAACTCAGACATAAGTAATATGTCGAAGTCATCTGTAATTGACTCCACAGTAGTTAGTAATAATACTAATAAGGTGGTAAGCACAAATAATAGTTTAAACTAGTCAGTAAGACAACAGAAGTTACCAGTACCAATATAGTTAAATTTATCAAAAACAAGGTATCTTCTAGCAATCACTTAGTAAATTGTAAAAAAGGGTCAAAGCAACATTCCATGAAATTATTTCACCAAAATATTCAAGGTTTTTCTTCTAAGCAATTAGAAATTGAGCTGTTTTTAGAAAAGACAAAGCTCGACATTATTTGTTTCACCGAACACTGGCTGAAGGATTATGAAATGTTAATTAAGTATGATAATTATACTATTGGCAGTTGTTTCAACCGGATAACTATGATGCGTGGTGGTTCACTAATCTTAATAAAAAATAATATCAAATTTAAGTCTCGTAAAGACATAGTGGAACTATCGGTTGAACATACTATTGAACTGTCCTGTGTTGAGCTAGATAGGCATGTAATAGTGTGCGTTTACAGACCCCCTAATTATCAAAACTACTCAATTTTTGAGTCAATAATGGAAGATGTTTTGACTAAACTTACAAATGGCAATAAATCAGTAATCATTTGCGGTGACTTTAACGTTAATATTTTAGAAAACAATTCAAATAGCAGTAGATTAATAAGAAGTCTTTTTAAATCATTTAATTTGTCAAATGTGTTTTTAGAACCAACACGAGTAACTGCGACTACTGCTACATGTATTGATAATGTTTTTTGTTGCTGCGACTATTTAGAAAAGGCTATAGTGAATTATCTCCCGTCTGATCACAGCGGGCAAACCGTTACTTTTGAATTCAACGCTCCAATACAAAAAGTGCAGGTACTGTCAAGACCAGTAACATCTGGCAATTTAATTAAATTTAATAGCACTTTAATGAGTAAGTTAAACATTCAAGGCCTTAATATGAGTGATGGTAATGTTTTGTATGAAGAATTTTTTTTAGTTGTGCAAACAGAGTTTAATAATATTTTTAAGAAAATACCTAGAACTATTAGCCCTAAGTTTTTATTCAGTGACTGGGCAACTAAAGGTATCAGGAAAAGTAGGGAAAGACTTTTTGAGCTGTATGGCCTTAAGCCTTATATAAACACTGAAACTTTTAATAAGTATGTTGCTACTTACTCTAAAACTTTTAAAAATACTTGCAAGACAGCTAAAGCTTTATACATAAGCAACAAGGTAAAATCAGCAGAAAATAAAATTAAGACTGTTTGGAAAATTATCAATGATGAAACCAATAGAAACAAAAGAAATAAAACTGATTACACTCTGGAGACACCCTGTGGTCTGATAAGTACTAATATCGATGTTGCTCAGGAATTTGCGAAATTCTTTACCGATATTCCAATTAAAACTACTGAAAATTTAGCTTCCTCGCCCTCACTTGCTTTTGATTTATTAAAAACGAATGTTTTATCCTGCCCTTCGGAATTCAAATTTAAACATATAAACCCTGAGGTTGTTATAAAAACTTTTAAACAACTAAAGATCAAAGTTACTGAGGATTTGTGGGGAATGTCTACTAATGTTTGTAAATCGATTATTGAGACAGTAGCACCCTATTTAGCTTACATATTTAATTTGTGTATAGACCAAGGAGTTTTCCCAGATTTAATGAAGTACAGTAAAGTTATACCACTTTTCAAATCCGGCGAATGCAAGGACACGAATAATTATAGACCCGTTTCGGTTTTGCCAGTATTCAGCAAAGTGTTTGAAAAAGTAATGCTTAATCAAATGCTCAGTCATTTTAATTGCAATAACATCCTACATGATCAACAGTATGGGTTCACCAGAGGGCGTTGCACTACTGATGCCGGTATTAATTTGATTAAGCATATCTTTAACGCATGGGAGGAGTCACAGGATGCCATTGGCATTTTCTGTGACCTCTCCAAAGCATTTGATTGCGTAAATCACGAAACACTGCTTTTGAAGCTTGAGCATTACGGACTCGGTAAACTAGCGCTCAGATTAGTAAAATCGTATTTAGATGATAGGCTGCAGCAAGTTCAAATAAACGGTGTAAATTCATCGGGCTTGAAAGTAAAAATGGGTGTACCACAGGGCTCAATATTGGGTCCGTTCCTATTTCTAGTTTATATTAATGATTTACCGCATTTACTGAGAAATCAACCTCAAACGGTGTTATTTGCTGATGATACTTCATTGATTTTTAAAGTAAATAGACGGGCACAGCACGATGACGACGTAAATGACGCCATGATTAAAGTTCATAATTGGTTTACTGCAAATAACTTAGTGTTAAATGAGAAGAAAACCAAGTGCATAAGATTCGCTTTACCGAATGTTAAAAGTAGTGAATGTAACGTTTTATTAAATAAGGACGTACTTGAATTCGTCGAAAAGACAGTTTTCCTAGGGATTACGCTTGACTCAAAGCTGCAGTGGGGTCCTCACTTAACATCTCTTGCAGGGCGGCTAAGTTCGGCCGCTTACGCTGTCAGAAAAATCAGGCAATTGACAGACGTGGATACCGCTAGACTAGTCTATTTTAGTTACTTTCATAGTATCATGTCTTACGGTATTTTGCTTTGGGGACGGGCTGCAGATATAGATTCTATCTTTATTCTGCAAAAGAGGGCTGTAGAGCCATCTATAATCTCAGCAGACGCGAGTCTCTAAGAGAATTGTTTAAACAAATTAATATCATGACGGTACCTTGTCAATATATATACGAAAACATCATGCATGTTCGTAAAAATCTTCATCTGTTTAGTAAAATAAGTGACAGACATAACTTTAATACTAGAAATAGGAACAAATTATGTCAACCAAGTTTCAGATTGTCAAAAGTACATACTTCTTTTATGGGGTATTGTGTAAAATGTTATAATAAAATACCGCTCGATATTTTGCAATTAAATGAAAGGCAATTTAAAACATGCATTAAACGCACACTATGTAGGCAAGCATATTATAAGTTGGAAGATTATATCAATGATAAAAATGCTTGGCATAATGCTGGTCCTGCTCCACAGCCTCTTTAGGGAATTTCTTAATTGCAAGAAAATTATGTTGCTCACCCCTTATTATTGACATGAATAACGTGTACCGTTATTATTATATTTACTTATTATATTTTATCTGTCGAAT
The DNA here is from genome assembly GCA_947361185.1 of Charanyca ferruginea. Lineage (NCBI taxonomy): Eukaryota > Metazoa > Arthropoda > Insecta > Lepidoptera > Noctuidae > Charanyca > Charanyca ferruginea. The sequence goes on from OX376056.1 coordinate 1,590,779, forward strand.
GACATACTTACATACATTGGAAATTTTAGCTTTGTATAAATTAATAGCATTATTTCAATTAATATGTAAATGTGAGAACTATGGATCCATTTATTTATTCAATGTGTTTGACATAAATGAGCATGGCAGTTGAGAGCATTGTCATGCTCGCTCAAATGTCTCACTGATGGTGGCGTGCGGGTTGGATCATTCGGTTCCCTTCAAAATGGTTGAGCTAAGTGGTGCTGATCCGCGCGTCATGTTCGTGAACGGGCGCTGTCAGTTGAGATTGGTCATCTCTTAACTGCCATGGCTTTTATATTAATTTATTTTTAATTAGAATGTTTTGGATTTCTCTTCACTTACATTGTTTTCACATATAGAAGCAACAAGAATAATGTAGCCTGGATTTTGTAAAAGCTTGATTGAAAAGAGTGTCCGTGGAGTTTCTTGCTCGTTCTTCTCCATAGAGACCTACCCTACGTTTTGGAACGAGCAACTAGCTTCAATTTTATTTTGACTATTCAAAAGTGCCTGCAAATGGTTTAATTGAAATAAATGCTTTGACTTTGACTTTGACACCTCGTCGAGAGCGACAGTTGCACTTCATCAGCCAATTCTGCGCGAACATTAAGTATGTACGAGGTGAAGAAAACATAGTGGCCGACGCGCTATCCCGCATAGAAGACATTCAATGCCCAACTATTATCGACTATAACCAATTAGCGAGCGAACAAGCAAATGATCCAGTTTTAAAACAACTTAAAAACCAAGCAAACTTGAAATTCACTGACGTCACGATGCCTGGGATAAGCCGACCAATCACGTGCGAAGCTACAACTGGGACGCCCCGACCATATCTGCCGACTACATATCGTTTTGATGCATTCAAAGCTCAACATGATTTATGTCACCCCGGGGCAAGGACAACACGAAAACAGACGTGCTCGAAGTTCTTTTGGCCCAACATGAACAAAGATGTCAACAACTATACAAGAGCGTGCCTCAACTGCCAGCGAGCTAAGGTACATCGCCACGTCGTAACACCACTGAGTGAATTCCCGCCTTCTGAAAGATTTTCACATATTCGTCTGGATTTAATTGGCCCACTTCGACTATCAAATGATTGCCGTTACTGTGTAACTATCATCGACCGTTGCACCAAGTGGCCAGAAGCCGTTCCAGTGCTCGAGATTACCGCAGAGAAAGTCGCCAAAGCCCTTTATGAGAATTGGATAACAAGATTTGGCTGTCCCCTACGAATATCCACGGATCAAGGCCGCCAATTTGAATCACAGCTATTCGGTTCGCTTATGAAGAAATTCGGCATCTCACGAATACGCACCACAGCCTATCATCCACAGTCAAATGGCCAGATCGAGAGATGGCATCGAACATTAAAGTCAGCATTAATGGCTCGTGGAACTACCAATCAGTGGACAGAAGATCTACCCGCCGTGCTACTAGGACTGCGCACTGCATTACGTAACAACAATCTCAGCCCGGCAATGATGACGTACGGGACGACACTACGCCTGCCATCAGACTTCATCGTGTCTACAAAAACAGATATCAATGCGACTACGTACGACGTCTTATGGAAACAATGGCATCGGTCAAAAGTGCGCCGCGCTCGATCAACAGTCACCATAAGCCATTCATACACAAGGATCTCGCGACGTGCACACATGTTTTCGTGCGGAACGACACAGTACGGCCGCCGCTAACACCGCCGTACGAGGGACCTTATGAAGTTATTAAGCGCTACGACAAGTACTACAAAATCAAACAACCGCTACGCACAACAGTGATATCTTTAGACAGATTAAAACCGGCCTACATGTACAACGAGCCGTGTGAAGATAAAGATGACCATCGTGATAATGAAGCTATCCAGATCCACCCCTACACGACCAAATCTGGCAGAGTCGTGAAGCCCGTGGTACGCTTCACTTAGAGGGGAGTGATGTGGGTACCATATACAGTACCACATACTTACGTCAGCGCACCGTGCAGCAGTCGCGGCGCGTACAGACAACATACCGCAATTGGAACTGGACGCGCACTGAGGAGCTGCGCCGGCGACAGAGATTTTTATATCTCGAGAGCAGGCAGCGCTATACGTGCGCGCATGTGTACGAAAGAGATAGGTGTTCGAACATAAATTTTAGGTAAACCCGCTGTTTTAGAAATTAAGGAAATTGTGCTGTTCTCCCATTGGTCATTTAATTTATTATGATTCGTTCCCCGATAATAAATTGTAACCCCGTAGAATTAAGGTAAGGCAGGATTTTTATGAATAAATCAGTATTGGTTCTACAACAACGCGTATCATTTCCGAAGTCCCAACAAAGTTTTCGAAACGTTCAACGTCAATAGGTTTGCGCCAAGCCATTGGTTGACTTTGTGAAGTCCTTTTTTTTTTTTTTTTGGTACGGGGTGGAAAATCCTCATGGATGTCCTCCGCCCTGGGGCGGGCGGAGGGGTCTGTCAGACTCTTACTGACTAAAAACCACCCCGGTGTTCCATCTCACACCTACGTCGGGGGTCGCGGGAACTGGAGATACTTCCGCAACCCCCGGCTGGTGCCGGCCCGCTGCAGCGGGCCACTTCTCGGGTCAGGGGGGGAAGTGAGGTGTTAGACTCCCCCCCGGACATCTTAGAGGGGCGCGCGTGGAACACTACGCGCCGCCACCTCGGGTCCTCGTGTGTGTGGGGGGCGACAGACGTCCCCGAGTCTGCCGCCCCTGGACCCATTTAGGGGGGCCGGAAGAGGGCGTTATCCACCCTTCGCCGACGCCCGGTGCGCCTGCTGCGGGCAGGGTGGGAGGTCGAGATTTCCCTCTCCCTTTCCGCAGCCTCTTTCTGCGACATGACACTTTCGCAGAAGGAAACCACCGCGTCCCAGGACTCTGCGCTGTCGGCCATCGACTCGACCACGGCCGACAGCGACAGGTCACTGCCTACTTCTGAGACGAGGGCACGGCGCGGCACCTCCCAAGCGGCACACTCCGCCAGCGTATGCCGCGCCGTGTCCTCCCGGCAGTCGACGCAGTGGTGACACCGGGCGTCCGGCTCCCTGTTTATGCGACACAGGTACTTCCCGAAGCAACCATGCCCCGAGAGCACCTGCGTCACCCGAAACGACAGGGAGCCGTGCCTCCTCCCGAGCCAGCGCTCGAGCACTGGCCGGACCGCCTCGATGATGGCGAGGCCGGCGGTAGGGCGTGAAAGCCTGTCCCGCCATTCCGCCACCAGGACCTCGCGAAGCTGAGACCGACGCAGCTCTGTGTGTCGCTGCATCGGTCGCTCGCCCCGCGCCCGCGCTTCCTCGCGCCACCGGAACAGTGACGCGAGTACCTTCGCCTCCAGGTTCAAGGGCGGGGATCCGGCCAGTGCACAAGCCGCCTCGTAGGAGATCGTGCGATATCCCCTGATGACTCTGACGGCCATCGCTCGTTGCGGCTTTCGCAGCACGGCGATGCTTCCGGCCGTCAGGTCTGCCGCCCAGATCGGGGCCCCATAAAGGGCCATCGATCGCACGATCCCCACGTAGAGCCATCTGCAGACGGCGCTCGGGCCCCCCAGATTAGGAAGCAGCGTTGATAGCGCCCCAGCCGCGCCCAACAACTTGGGCGCCAGCCGCTGGAAGTGGGGGCCAAAATCCCACCGGCTGTCGAGCACCAATCCCAGGTACTTCATGGTGGACTCGACAGCTATCCGGGCCCCCCCGACCACGATGTGTGATCCCGGCGGCGGCGCCCGCCGGGGGCCGTGAAAGATCACGGCCTCCGACTTGTTAAGGGCCACCTCCAGGCCGAGGCGCCGGATGCGGCTCACCACCTGTGAGACCGCAGCCGTCGCCAGCAACGCTGCCTCCCTGTACGAGCTCCCCCGGGCCGTGACCAGCGTGTCGTCAGCGTAACAGGTCAGGTCCACGCCCGGCTGGAGCTCGCCCCTCAGCACCCAGTCGTACCCGATGTTCCACAGGGGCGGTCCTAAGACGGAACCCTGCGGAACACCGCACGACATGCGGCGCTGGTGTTCGCCATCACGTCCCACGTAGGTGACACACCTCTCGGACAGATAAGCCCCAACTATGCGGCGGAGGTAGGAAGGCACACGATGATACCGGAGTGCCTCCCGTACACAACTCCAGGTCAGGGCGTTGAAGGCGTTAGAGATGTCCAAGGACACCGCCAACATCACCCCGCCCCGGGACACCGCTTCCTCCGCCAGGACTCTAACCCGCGATACAGCGTGTATGGTGGAGCGCCCATGCCGAAAGCCATACTGGCTCTCGTCCAGGTCCGGCCCCTCTTCGCACAAGTGGCTGACGAGGCGGGCTGCGATTATCCGCTCAAACAGCTTTCCCACCTCGTTCAGCAGCACTATGGGCCGGTACGCGGACGGAGAGTCCGCAGGGCGCCCCGCCTTCTTGAGCAGGACCAGACGACCAGATTTCCACAATGTGGGAAACCGGCCCCGCTCAAGGCACGCTGTAAATAGTCCTCTTAGTTGGGGCTCTAGCTCCTTCAGAGCGAGGGCCAACGCTAGGCCGTGAATCCCGTCGGGCCCCGGAGCCACGTTCTTGGCCCGGAGCCGCAGCACGGCCGCCCCCATCTCTGCCTGTGTCACCTCTGGGACGCTGATGGCGTTCTCCTCTGTGGGACTTTGTGGAGACCTAACTGAGCATAATGGCAGACCTCGTTCCAAGTCTCTCCATAAAAAAAAAAAAAAAACCAGCGCAGTGTCATCGGCGTACGTGAATATTTTGCCGTTTATTAAAGATTGTTCACACAAATCGTTTATATAGATCAGGAAGAGACTTGGGCCGAGAATGCTGCCTTGAGGGACGCCACAGACGACTGGTGCATCTGAACTGACGTGCTCACCAATTCTAACCTGTTGTGTACGGTCGCTCAAGAAGTCCCTAAACATCATAAGCGCATTTCCACGAATACCTATGCGTTCAAGCTTGCTAACAAGAATGGAAATCGAGACGGTATCGAAGGCTTTGGCTAGGTCAAGGAATACACTTAAGCATTTTTGTTTACTGTCTACTTGAGCTGTAACAAATTCCGTCAATTTAATGACTGCGTCAGTAGTACTTTTCCCCGACCTAAAGCCAAACTGCGATTCAGAAAAGAAATTATTGTGATCTAGAAATTTTAATAGTCTGCAATTAAGTAATTTTTCCAATATTTTTGAGAGAGATGACAAAACGGATATCGGCCTGTAATTAGATACTTCGTCACGCCTCCCACTCTTGTGAACAGGAGTAATTAGTGATCGTTTAAAGACCACCGGAAAGACACCTTGTGTTATGCATAGATCGAAAAGTTTAATAAGAGGTGGAACTATAATGTGCTTAGCCTCTTTCAGGAGCTGAACAGGTATTAGGTCCCAACCAGTAGCACTACTGTTTTTGAGGTTCATTATTAATAGTTCTATTTCTGCCTCGTCAGGTGGTAGTAGTACGATGGAATTACAGACCGGAGGTATCAGGAAGTTATATGAAGTAGGGTTACTTTGATTAGAAGCAAGTTTAGCATCGGCTAGCTGTTTACCAATATTTGAAAAATAGTTATTTATAGTTTCAATATTCATAGTAGCATTATTGTTAGGACTCAATAGGTTATCAGCAAATGTTTTTTGGTTAGTATGGTTTATGATTGATTTAATGGCATTCCAAGAATCTTTAGTAGATTTAGCTGTACGTAATAGTGATTTTTCAAAGTTTCTTTTAAGTTTTCTCAGCAGAGCATTGCAGAAATTCCGGTAACGCTTGTATGTTACTTCAAGAATGGTGTTATTTAAATTATTTTTTAACTTTTTGTGGAGTTTGTCTCTGTTACGAATACAGCGTAAAAGCCCAGGAGTAATCCACGGTTTAAGTGTTCTTTTTTTGTTAGAAATATGTTTTATTACCGAATTAAGGTTGACAGCACCAACCAATATATCAACAAAATATGACGCTGCTGCATTAGCATCGCATGTAGAATTAATAAAAGAGAAGTCAATAGTCTCTAAGTACTTAATACAGGAGTTAAAATTGATTTTTCTGCGACGACTTAGTTGTATAGTCTTGTTTTGTGTAAGGCCCATACTAAGCAATACTGAGGCATGGTCAGTTATTGTTGAATTAACTACAAAGACTGATGCTGGAGAAACGGTTTTCAGCATGATATGGTCTAGACAGTTCTGTAGCCTGGTGGGGTATGTATGACCAGATAAAAGGCCTAGCTCAGAAGTAAAGTTTAGGTACGCGGCACAATTCCTATCAGTTGAACTAGACTTAATATCAATGTTGATATCGCCGGCAATTATTATGTTTTTTTTCTTGTTAACAGGGCGAATAATTTCATCAATAGAATTTAAAAAATTGTCTATACACTGTATTGATGGTGATCTATATACAGCCAGAATTAATATGTCGGGTTCTATATTAATACACATAAAGTTGGCTCCCACTGGTTCAGGTTCCGATATAGAACACTTAAGTTATTTTTTTTCACATAAATGACGATACCATCATTCTGATTGAGACATTTCTGCGAGTAATGGGCTTCATAATTGTCAAAACAAGGAATGGGGTTGTGGCTATTTAACCAGCATTCCGTTAGAATGATAATGTCACAATCAAATGTAAATCGAGATAACTGAGCTGTTAGACCATCTATATTTTTGTATATACTGCGGATGTTCTGACAGAAAATATTGAGAGAATTATTAGAATTTATATGATGCGAGTTGCATGTCTCGGTGTCACAAGCGTAAGCAAATGCTCCACTAATGCTATCTAACTCTGCTGAGATAATACGATTTGAGTCAATCATTGCAAAAAACTAATATGGTTTTCGTAGCAAATAAAGTGTTAAAATAACTTTGATTTAAAATTATCTGGAATGCTAAATGTAAAGATTTATGATTGCAGTTACTATTTGTGAGACAATATCTTGTTACTTGTGAGTGTGTTGTATTGTGTGCGTGTGGTAGTAATGTGTGTACTGGTAGTTGGTACATTAGATAGAATGTAGAAATAATGGGGTATAAACAAAAGATTAACCTGACATAAAAAATAGACTTATCGTTAAGAAGACAAATGAAAAATAAAAAACATATTTCCTTAAGGGGTCGACAAGAAGGGTAGGTGTCACGTGACCCTAGTCACTTTTCTTGACTTAATTTATGAAGATCTTCTTCGGTACTTATATAAACTTGCTTATGGCCATCCATATTGCGAAGGAATACCTTCCCGAAAGATGTCCAGCAGTATTTGTATTTATTTTCTTTTGCGAAGTTGCGTGCCAGGTAGTAGATGTGATGAGTTTTTGGAGTCAACTTTTCGGACAGGTACACTGGTTTGGCTGGGCCATCAATGTTAAGGTGATTCGTACTTAACTTGTTTTCCTTATTTTTGTGATTAAATTGCCGAGCGCCTTTGATCATATTTTCTTTCATATAAGCACTGTTAAAGTCAACCAGTATCATTTGCGCATCATCTTTTTTTCCCACGCGGAACACATCCTTAATGTCGTGCTGTTCGACTGGGATGTTTAAAACCTTGCCTATATCCTTCACGATCTCGCAGATATCCTTCTTACTTTCTTCTGATTTTTTTGGAACATTTTTTATCTCAAGTTTTATAGAATATAACTGACGTTCCAGTGTATCCACCTTTCCTTCGAGTTGCTGAATAAAGCAGCGGTCCGCTTTGCATTCGGACTCCAAGTTTTCAATTTTGACAATGATGTCATCATACTGTTTAGAGATAAAAGTAACATTTTTATTTATTTCAATATTTTGGGCAAGTATTTCGGACAGCATAGTTTCTAAGGCCGTGAATTTAGCATCGTTTTGTGAAGCGGATTTCGACAATAATACTCGTATGTCATCAAGGCAGCAGGAATCATCGTCACGTTTACGTTTTAAACGAGTAGTTTTCAATTTCAATGGCTGTTAAGTTCGGTGTAGATCCGGATTGTGTCAAAGTCCGGGGACCTAAGGTCGTTTCTTCACCCTGGTTATTTGGAGTTTTGGGCGGTGTACGGTTGAGCGGCATTTTAAGTTAGCGTAATCAAGTATAGAAATATAAATCAAATGTGTCAAAACAAAGCTCACGTTTCACGTTCAAACAGCTGTCGTCCTCTGCGGTGAGATCGCGAGAAGAACGTCGTAAGTGACCGGTATAAGGCGTCACTTACGCGTATCGCTGAGACACTTCACAATATCACTTAACGACGGTATTTTTATTGTTGTAGAATATTGTTCACTTCAAGAACTTGTTGATATTAACAGATTTGGTTCCCAGAGTTATTTAATTAGATTGTCACTGCTTATACTTAGATAATTCTCACAAAATAATAGTATAAGATAAACGGTTAAAATAAACGGAGTGAATTGACTGTGATGTTAACTGCACGGTAGACAGAGAGAGAATCCTGTAAAACTTTTAATACGTTAACTGCCAGGTCAAAAACGTTAAAGGTAAAACCTCCACTAGCGTCGGACACACGGTGTCCCCCATGGCGTTCAAAGTGTTAAACACAGGTATAGAGATAGTGAGTGTTAAATTAATTAACTGTAAAGATTTAGAAAACGTGGTTTCACTATATTGCCTATCTTCTGTCTCTACTCAATCTTCAGATTGGGAACAGGTATTTTCTTTATTTTCAAAAAAGACATTAATTGCTGGCGATTTCAATGGTCACCATGTCAACTGGTCAACTAAAACTGATACGAGAGGCACTCATATAATGGATTCATCCCTGGAAAGTTCTTTTATTTATCTAAATAATTGTAGTCATACAAGAATTAAATTAGTCAACGGGTTTTTACAGAAAACATCACCAGACATATATTTTGCTTCGTCTGACATTGCTATAGATTTTAACTGGAAAGTGATTAATGAAAATCTGGGTAGTGACCATTTAATGATTAAAATGACAATCAATATTGCTAATGATTTCACTGTTTCTAAAAAAAAAAAATATAAAAAAGCAGATTGGAAAAAATATCAAGACCTTTCATCAAAAATAACCCTTTCTGAAGCTAGTGGGGTGCAAGAAATGTACAATTTTTTCCTAAATAGTATAATGTTACAGCCGCTGATAAATGTATTCCGATGATTAAAAGTTGTTCTAACCCCACTCAAGAATTTAAACCAAAAAATTATTGGACGCCTGAGCTATCTCATGTAATCGCACAACGTAGATTAGCTTTATCAAAATTTCGACGCAACCCCACTCCTGATAATTTAACTGTATTGGAAAGAAAAATTGCAGAATCCCAAATAATTATACAAAAAGCGAAATCATTGGGATGGCAAAGATTTTGTGATTCCATGGACGAGACAGTGTCAGCTTCTGAAATGTGGCGCCGTATGCGATGAATAAAGGGCTATAAGCAATCAGTTAGTTATACTCCAATTGAAAAACAAAAAGAATTACTACGTTCTCTGACACCTGATTATGTGCCAAATAAAATCCCGAATTTTTATCCAAAAATGATATGTTAGAATGTGATTTTAATATGACAGAGTTAGAAAATTGCTTAAAGAAGAAAGACACCGCACCGGGTGAGGACGGGGTTTCTTACTCTATGATTTATAATCTACCCGACATAGCTAAAACCTGTTTACTCAACTTATATAATAATATTTTTAGATCTGGTATTTTGCCCACTCAGTGGCGTAATATACAAATAATACCAATTCCTAAAGCTAGCAGCACTTCAGAAGATCCCAAGCTGAGGCCCATATCTTTGATAACAATGTCTCAATTGATGCAGCAGTTAATATTTTAGATGAACTTCAGATCGGGTCACGGATCTGCTCTTACATTTGGACCTTTTTGAGTGAAAGATATTTAAAAATTAAATCAGATAGTAGTGACGCAATAACAGTTCGATGGACTAATAAGGGATTAGCTCAAGGAGATCCGTTGTCCCCATTACTTTTTAATTTAATTACACATAAAATTTTCCAGCTACCTCTTAATATTGTAATGTCACAATATGCAGAAGACTTTGTTATTTATATAAAAGATAAAGATATTAAAAAATGTGAAAGTTATATACAGAACTCATTAGATTATATTCTCGGGAATTTAGCTAATCTTGGTCTAGAACTATCTCCAACCAAGTCTTCATATTGTATGTTTAGCAGAGGTAGACGTAGAATATTGCCTTCTCTTAGAATTAATGATCAGGCACTTACCTTTTCAGAATGTACAAAATATTTAGGTATGTGGTTAGATCGTAGTTTACGTTGGGGAAAACACATAAATGAAATTGTAAGTAAGTGCCTAAAATAATTGAATATATTAAAAATATTAACAGGGAGTTCATGGGGTGTTCATACAAAGCATATACGAAGATTGTACATATCCTTAATTCGGATTCGATTGGATTATGGTTCCTTTATTTATGATTGCAGTGCGAAATCTCACGTTTCTAAATTAGATAAGATACAAAACCAAGCTTTACGTATTATAGGTGGTTATATAAAGAGCACTCCGATTCACGTCATGGAGTCTGACTTAAGTATTCCTCCATTATTTTTAAGAAAATAATTTTTGGCATACAAATATTGTTGGATATTGGACTTCCCTCCCCGCGTGCGATCGATGCAGATGTGATTTGTTTACGCTGCTGATTATAATTACGATTATCGTGTTCCGTGATCGATTTTTGGCTCGTGAGTTGTTTCTGGTTGTGTGCTATTGTGCTAAGTGCTGGTATCGTAAGTTTTTATACGTGTTTGCTTCCGTAATTACTGGTAATTAGTTAATTTTGTCAGTTATCGGTGAGTACATTTATTTTCTTTAGTGTGAGGGTATCGCGAAATAATTTATTTGTACGTTAATTTTCACTTTCTACTGATTTGTTTGCTCTAAATTGTTGATGTTATCCAATAATGATGACCCGCCTGATCGTGGCGGGGAAATATTCGGTAGAAATGCAATAACACCAAGGGCCGCCGCTCCCGCGTCAACCTCCGCTAATAGTAAACGTTTGTTTAGCGAAATGTCTCCATCCTACGTTTCGCCCGATGATAGGTCCAAACGGCTTCAAACGTCCGAATCTTACGAAAAGTCCTCGCCAATATTAAATGTAAGTAATGCGAGCAACGCCAGCAATGCGAACAAAACCGACTATTGTTATTTAGTTTCCGAAGCGTCTGCGTATCTGTCAAAAATAAACGACCTTGTCAACGATCAAGGGTCCCGCATTAATGTTGCAAATAAATCTGCTATCATGGATATGACTCAGCGAGTAACGGCCATCGTTTCTATGTTAGCATTAAAATCATCGTGCAACGAAACGAAGTTAGCAAATACGGAACGTGAATTGGACAAAATTAAATTGAATCCCGCTATCAATACTGTTAATAATAATTATGTCAATACCGAAAACAAAAAAGTGTCCTACGCGGACTCGTTAAAACTTCGCTTGCCTAAAGTGGCTCCAGTCTTAGAGTCGCGGGCGCCGCTGCCGTGTGTCGTTGCTTATCCCACGGCGGAACGCTCAGCTGATTATGCGTCATCATCCGCGACTAAACAAGCCCTTATGAAAGCGATTAACCCAAGTGATGACGGTTTTCAAATCGTAGGAGTTAAAAAAACCGCCAAGTCAGGCGTTGTACTGCGTGTCGCTAACGAAACTCAATTAAAAAAGTTAGAATCGGTCGATGCCATCAGGTCCGCTGGATTACGTTTAGAAAAACCAAAAGGCCGTATGCCACGCATATTAGTTAAAGATATTCCATCTTCAATGGAAGACAGCGCTTTTATGCTCGCTTTGTACCGTCAAAACATTAAAGACGAGCTGCCTATCAAAGAGGATGAATTCATAAAATCTACCAAAATAATTCGTAGGCGTTCTGCTTATAATGGTCGTAAATGGATTGGCATAGAACTCGAATCTGCCGTACGTAAACACTTAGTATCTACGAGGATAAGTTATTTATTGACTGGGCCACTTGCCGTTTTGTAGATGATATTGAGGTAGTTCGTTGTTTATATTGTCAACAATTCGGTCACGTTAAGAAATACTGCAATAATAAATCACCTGCGTGTGCTGATTGCTCGGAAGCACATGAAACACAGGATTGCCCTCATAAAGACAATTTAAATTTTAAACCGACTTGCGTGGCGTGTAAGCGTTTCAAAAAGCCGTTTGACCACCGGTGCGGGTCTGAAGATTGTGCGACCTTTAAACTCAAACTCGAACAGCTTATCCTAAACACTAACTACTAATAAGATGGATAGTTTAAGCATAGGTCAATTAAATCTTCACAATGATAGAGTGGCGACATCCGAGTTGGATAGATTAATTATCGATTACAAGTTAGACGTAGTACTTGTTCAAGAGCAATATCAAAACGCGCGCTTACGTCACAAAGTGGTGCAGCTGGATTGCAAAGCACGAGCCGGAATTTACGTTTCACGATCTTCTAACTTTACAGTAACATCTTTACGTAACCTTATGACTCATCACTGTGCCGTTGCAGAGATTTCTTCAGCTTCCTTTAAAGTCTACGTTGTGAGCTGTTACTTTCAATATTCTGATCCTGTTGCTCCTCATATACATAATCTCCGTCACGTCTTGCGGTCGCTTGCGGGCCACAAAATCATCGTTGGCGCGGATGTTAACGCGTCATCGTCCCTGTGGTATGGCAAGGTTCGGTCCACGGATTCCGAACGACGCTGCGCTGTCGAGGATTTCATTGCTGAAATGAACCTATCGATCCATAACACCCCTGACGCACCACCTACTTTTTGCAGCCCAATGGGCGAATCTTGTATTGACGTCACACTTTCTAGTGCAGATGTATGCTTGGATAGGTGGCGTGTCCTACCGGACGCGTCTTGTAGCGACCATCGCCTGATCGTGTACGAATTTGTTCCGATGTTTACTCAAGGTCCGTCACATATTAGTGGTAATTTTAGATATAAATGTAAAGGCGCGAATTGGGAATTTTTTAGCTCGCTTTTTGCGCGCCACGCCAAAGACTTCACTCACATCGAATTGTCAGCTGAAGAGAGTGCTGAAATTATGTCAGACACCTTTACTTACTGTGCTGACATCGCCATTGGTCGCGGATCTATGACCAACGTTCGGAGATGTGATTGGTGGAGTGACTATTTAGTTGAACAACGAAAAATTTATCGCAGAGCGCGTAGACAGCTTAATAAGCTTAAAAAACGTAAGGTTACCGGGGACCTGCTGACTTTTGCATTAAATACGTTTAGAGTTGCCAAGTCACGCTACAAAGCGTCGGTGGAAAAATCTAAGGGTAATTTACTGCGTAAAATTGTTGTAAAACTAGATAAAGAAGGTCCGTGGTCTCCTTTATATCACGAGTTTAAGGCTAATAGATCAGTCGACCTTGCGTATGTCCAAAACATTAAAGTAAATAATAAACATACCACCGGTATCGAAGAAACAACGGAAGTTCTACTTAATACTCTGATACCCGATGATTCACCTATGAACGACAACGAATACCACCAACAGATCAGAGCGTGGGCTTCGGTGCCACCTGAATCACCAGCGTCAGATCTACCATCCACTGATGAGTTCATAGACGTTGTCAAGAGACTACCAGTCAACAAATCATCAGGTGAAGATAAAATATCTAATAGAATGATTATAGAAGCGTGTAAAACAGCGGGTGACGCGATCTTAACTGTTTATAACCGGTGCATTGCGGAAGGTGTTTTTCCTCGTATATGGCGACGTGGCTTTATACGGATTATCCCAAAGAGTGGCGACAAGCCCCCGGATGACCCGAAGTCGTACCGGCCCATAACACTTCTACCATCTTTGGGAAAACTCCTGGAGCGCCTTATCGTTCCACGTTTGCTACCGGATGGACCAAAATTTCATAATAATCAATTCGGTTTCACCAAAGGGAAATCTACCGTCGACGCGGCACTATCTGTTAGGAAAATTGTTAATTCGTCCGAACATAAATACGTCATTGGGATCTTTCTGGATATCTCAGGGGCTTTCGATAACGCATGGTGGCCTATGCTACTACTTAAGATGAAAACCCGTGGTTGTTACAGAAACATCTATACTCTTGTTTACTCGTACTTTTTAAACGGCTCCGCGAAGCTCAAACTTGGACATCATTCTATGTCGAAGGCTCTAACCATGGGATGTCCTCAAGGTTCAGTTATCAGTCCATATTTATGGAATGTAGGTTTTGATGATTTGCTTGCGATTCCACTTCCTTGCGGTTGTTCATTAACTGGTTACGCGGACGATGGCCTTCTGCTTATTCAGGCAAGTACCCGGGCTGAGCTTGAGAATTTGGCTGACACTTGCCTTCGCTTAATATCTCAGTGGAGCGACCGAAACCGTCTAACCTTTGCACCTTACAAAACCTATCAACTTATTTTAAAAGGTAATCTTAAATCATGGCCTAGTATTAAATTTAATAACGTTCCCGTTAAAAGAAAACAATCAGTGTGCTACCTTGGTCTGGTCTTAGAGAAAAACTTTTCATTTATTGACCACATAAAAACAGTTGGTGAAAAAGCTAAAAAGAACTTTTATGCCTTGACGAGTATATCTAAAGCCACTTGGGGTCTATCATTTTTAACTTTAAAAACTATTTATGGGGCTACCTATTTGGGATGTATGTGCTACGGGGCACCTGTTTGGGCTGATAGGGCCACCATAGGGGCGGTACGACGTAAATTGCTTCAAAGTCAACGTTTGGCTTTAATATTTTTATGTAAAGCATATAGGACCGTTAGTACTGAAGCCCTTCCGGTTCTAGCAGGCGTGCTTCCAGTCGATCTTGAGGTGCAACGACGTGCTGCAATGTACTATTCCGCGCGAGAGACCATGGACGCAAACTTTTTAACTCAACGTGACCGCGCTAAGATCTCTAGATTATTTAAACCACAGACTGACGTCTGGGAGGAACTTTTATCCGAGTGGCAGTGTAGGTGGGATGATTCTAGCAAGGGCCGTCACCTTCATCAGTTCTTTCCATCCGTTCGTGAGCGGCTGGCTAGGACATGGCTGGAGGTGGACCACTGTGTTGCCCAATTTCTAACAGGACATGGCAACTTTAAAAGTAAATTATTTTCTTTCAAGCTTGTTGCTTCGCCTTTGTGTCAATGTTCTACATCTGACTGTGAATACGAACAATCTGCACATCATATCTTATGGGAGTGTATTCTTTGGCAGAAAGAACGCAATATTATGTTGGATAGTGTACAGGCTACATCCGGTGCGGTTTATTATGCGGACCTTGTGGAAACTAGAACTAATTTCCGTGCGTTCAAGCGATTTTGCCATACCTATTATTGGAATCAAATTTAATGTAACAGCTCACTTTTTAGGACCCATTAATTATGTCAATTATAATCCGTGGTGCTTAGCAACTGGGTTTCTCCCAGTTGTAAACGTCCCTTTGTGCCTATTGGCCTAGTTCTGTTCTGTCTCCTGCTTGATTTGGAGGGAAGTGGAAAATATGATTTTCTTACTCCTCTGCTGTTCTTTTCTGATTAATTTCGTTGCGGGATCCAAGACAGTTGAATCGTTTCTCTGGGACTCGTCGAGCTTCATTGCTCTGGCGCTTTTCTGGTGGTCGCCACTGTTGATTCTGGCTTACAGGAGTTACAGTGGTTAGGGAATCATAAAAAAAAAAAATATACAAATATTGTATTAAAACAATGTCATGGTCAAATAATGTTACAGTTGATCTTATGTCGGAATTGAGCGCGCTTTGCCTAACCCTATCCTACCCTTTCCTATTGGGAAAACAAAAAAAAACCCTTACTAGTAAAAGCATATAATGATACGAAACACTTAGAAATTATATCCTCAAATATACTTAGAATGTTTAGCTTAGAAATTTGGATTACTCGTTTAAAGACGAATGTAATTAAAATTGATCTAGAATGTTTGCGCAGTGCTAAATCAAATTATAACCCAAACATCCTATTGAATGATGTCATATTGGAACTAAATAATAATTTGTAACGTTGTATCGTTACTTTACCTGAAAACAATTAAAATCACAACCGAATATCAACAATTAACCACACCATAACAAATAAATGTCAAATCACACAACAGATTATTAATATTTAGGGTCGTCCAAAGTTACTATTAGCTATAGTACTAGTGAAGTCCGCCTAATTGTTGTATCCGAACGTGTGAAATGAGGAATGTTATCTATGCCAATTACCGTATTTAAGCCACGACGAAAGACATGACAGTCCTTTTTTCCGAATTCCGGCATCGGCAAAGATAGACAGAGGTACAGCTGCTACCCATTGTCGTATTCACCATTTTATTTTATTTGCCAGTTTAAATTGACTAATAATAGTCTAAAGTATTAAACTCAGTGAATTCATAACCCCATATTGGGTAAGTTTTGAACAGCTAACTATATTTTACATTTCGTGTTCCTACCTTATTGGTTATGTTAGGGCGTGCACCTATGTAATCGTTTAGTTTCTTCTTATTGCAGCTTAATACGCCTTACGCGTTATTTCTAATGCAGATGCAACCTATTTGCTCCTAGCTCAGTGCATTTTGTTACGCGTAGGTACCTATTTACCACGCGGTTCGAATCTGCAAATCATGCCTTGTTTCTTTGTTAAAGTCAAGTCATCCATTGCTCATTGTAAACTCCGTACTGATTGTGACAACCACACACACCTTCATTAGCGCACTAGTACATCTCGCTTTGCTTACGCTTTGGTGTCACAATCAGCGGAGATGACCTTCGGCCATCTTGTGACACGCTGGACGTTGCATTCCAGGGTCCAAAGTTCCGGCTGAACACCAGGATTTTTATTAATCCGCAATACATCAAGTGCATCCCAACGTTGGGTGCCGCACCACCGCTCGTCCACACCGCCGGACAACAGCTCCGCGCCCCCGGGTCACTATTTATCCCGCGTGGCCGCGTCGAGCTCACTTTGGGTCTGGCAACACCACCTGCCGACCGTCACCACACCTGGCGTCTCCAGCGTGGCACACCGCTGTTATCGTCGTGCCCAAGGCTGAGCCAGGAGAGTACTGTGCAACCCCCAGGGGAGGTTGAGAGGGAATTAGTGACCGTAGACTTACCCACACCTTTCTCTAATATATATTTTTTATGTTGACTGGTTACGTTGGTTTGATTTGTTGTTCTTTTATATCCTCCACGTAACCCCTACGTCACAAATTATTGTAGCTGGCACAAAATATTTACTGACGGATCAAAAAGCAGTCATGGCTTAGGAGCGGGTTTATATGATCAAAATTTAGGTAGTAGATTAGGTTTTAGAATAAATTGTAATATATCAATAATGTCACTGGAACTTATCGCAATTCTTCAAGCAGTGGAATACATTTTGGATCAAAATCTAAATAAAGTAGTAATATTTTCAGACAGTAAGAGTGCACTGCAACATATAGCTCGGTGCGCGTCTGGTTATAGCAGAGGTGCATCGATAGCGTATGATATTTTAAAAGGGTTAACTACTCTAATACAAAATAACATAGAATTTAAATTGCAATGGGTTCCAGCACACATAGGACCACGTGGTAACGAAGAGGCTGACCTTTTATCTAAATCAGCCGCAGTAGATGGTACAGTGGAACAACGTAATTAGTTTACACATTGCACGCACACGCGGTATGAAGAGTTACATACACAAACGTTAAATAAAACGAACGAGTTCTGCTTTTTATTAGTGTGCGTATGTTGCGTCACTAAGCAGTAACTATAATATCAATGTATGTATCGTCATCAGTAATCTGTGTAATTGAATAAGTTATAATATTTCGCACCCAATCATTGTAACAGGTTTGGCGCAATGGCTAACGTATCTGGTTAGTTATTAAGAAGTCTTAAGATCAAATCTCGGTTGCAATACATTCTTTTTGTTTTGTAAACATAATTTTCGTAAAACTTTCATTACCTAGTTGAATTGCTAACAATTCAATTCCGTTCACAGATGAGTAAAATAACGTTTGAGAAGTGCGCACGGAACTCTCAGCCAATTTATTTTGACCGTTTAGGATATAACTACCCACAATTTTTGTTTATTTTTTTATACTTCCACCTTAGTTTATAAAAAATGAGCATTCTTAGTTGTCAGTCTACGAATATAAATTGCAATCCTAAATACATAGATGAACACACATATTTCTGTGCGTTCTTTGTTTCTGATCCAATTGTGCTTCAACTTCTTCCAACCATGCAACAAGACGCAATTCATTGTTTTGCATGAGCAAAACGTTTTCATTAGTGAAATTGCAAGGTGATTATTAATATCGGTGAGTTACAAAGCTACTCGTGACAATGTTTTCATTACGTTAGTAATATTCCAACTCAAATTCTTAACTTATCTCACCTTTGACCTATGACTAAATTAATGTAAAATAATATTTAAATATATCAGAATTTGATTCTGATAAAATTTACTTATGCCAGTCTGTTTTTGTCTAACATAAAACATTTAGTCGAAATAAAGAAAAACTTTTAAATTATGTAATTAAAATAGTCATGAAACACGTTTATTATTTATCTAATAAATAAATAACGGTATTAAGTTTTATTACAACGAGGCAATATAAGACAGTCAGTTAATTTATCTATGATTAATTATCCACCATTTCACCATTGTTTATCTGCATTATTTTAAATATTATTTTGTTTTTATTCATTAAGGAGAACCGTGCAGTTATGTGTCCATCGAAGTGCGTATTCTGAAGAAATAGACCATCATCGACGTGGGCCAAAACCGAAGGCGAATTCTTCGGCTCGTTACCACGACATCGTGGCAAGGCTGTTTACGGAACTAATCCGTTTTTATCCACCCGCATAACTGCATCAACACATAATGACATGTGTGCTTATAAACAGTGCGATATCACCTGCTGACCGGCATGAAGCTGGTTTAAGTTGCAGTAAGCCACCACGGAAGATTTTTCTGTCCAACGCTCACCGGCAAAAACAAATTCTATTCGCTAGGTCATATTATTATATTCATTTTAATTGGGAGAACAATGTGTTTATTTTAGTGATGAGAAATGTTTAAAGTCGTTTATGGATGGCGTTAAAATACTGTAAATGAAGCCGAATTACTATTAATATACTTAGGTTTAAAAGCTACTTCATGTTGCCGTGATTCTCTTATAAACACCTAAGTTATTATGTATAGTCCGTAGTTGACAGTTATTTGCAGTATATATTTTGAAGTGTAAGTGATGTTATTGTTATTCAGTTAGAAGTTAAATTAATTTCTTACTA
Organism: Charanyca ferruginea; assembly: GCA_947361185.1. Classification (NCBI taxonomy): domain Eukaryota; kingdom Metazoa; phylum Arthropoda; class Insecta; order Lepidoptera; family Noctuidae; genus Charanyca; species Charanyca ferruginea. Next base: position 1,610,034 of record OX376056.1, read on the forward strand.
TCTAACATGTTGATTCACTTCACTTTCAATTCCACTTTGTTTAAATTTGTATACATTGAAAAAACAATTACGTCCATTCATATTCAATAAAAAGAAAACTTTGTCTTGCTTGTCTTATAAACTCTTAATGAAGTTGCCAATAGTGTTCTAATCATAAAAAAGTTAGGTATCAATAGCGATATAATAATAGTTTTACAATAGTTTGCGTTATATAAATAATTGTATTGGTTACACGTAGTTTTTTATTTGCTAATATTATAACCCATGCCAAATTGAACCCTAAGCCAACTCATGTAAGAAACATAATAGTCGAAACGAGCTGGCTCATTCACTAATGACCCAATAGCGCTATGGAACAATAGGATTCCGCATTCCATCTTTTATTAGTGATCGATGATTCCAACGCCTAGGTTATTTAATAAAATATTTTGATTTATTTTATTGGTTTTATTTAATTACCTTTTTATTTTTTTGTTTAAGTAATTTTATTTGACACAAAATATTAATGTTTTATAGGACAAAGGAAAAATAAAAACCCAAAACCATAACACCTGCCGGGGTTTGATCTTACGACACGAGGCTTATCTATGCCAAGTGCTTTCACCGACCGGCTACCTGGTCCTTATTTAAAAGGTTGAAATATTGGACTTCATTCAATTAAAATTGGTATACGTGGGTATATCATACGCACACAAACAGTTTAACTTCATAACCGACCAACCGACTAGTTCATTTACACACACAGTGACAATATCCCGTATGTGTGGCCTGTAAATCAATTACGTTGGCCGAGTGTACCCTTATTAATTATATACCTGATTATTGGGAATACATAACACAATTTAAAACAGTATGTTTTGATTCTTGGAAACAATATTTCAACAATATTTCACAAAATAAAGGTATTTGGTATCTAATAGAAGTATTCAAGGTCAACCATCTCGAGTGCCCTGGTTTGATAGTACTAGTTTTAGTAGAAAATATGTAAAGTAAATTTTAAGGCTCCGCTCCGGACACTATCCATCAGCAAAGTTTGCATTCCTTATGAAAAAGAACGATTCTCCGAATTGCACAGCGTGCAATAAAGTAGAGGATGTACAACATTTGCTGATGGATTGTGTCCGAAATAAAGATGAAAGGGAATCACTCATGATTGAGCTAAAATTAAATAGGTTAGATGTAGGATTAATACAGTCAATTTTATCATTACCATGTTCAGAGAAAACAAAAAAAAATTGTGAGTTAATGACAGCCCTTGTTGAGTGATTCAATTTTCTTTTGTTGTTGTTGTTAGTAGATAAGCATTATATTGATAGATCGTAAGATAAATCAAAATTGTATGAAGATATCTTGTAAAAGGGTACGATGGGGTTGACATATCTGAGATAAAAACCCCTAAATAAAAACGATAAAAAAATAAATAAATAAAAAATGATCGAATAAAAGCTACCGCGATACTTCTGCTAACTCTCTGTTTTCCGGAAATAGTGGATCTCAACGGGTCAAAGACAGCGTTTTTAAGAAAGTATCGACGCCGATGACCTGTGATGACCTTCTGCGGCAAGCCGGGGCACATCGCTACACGCTGTGCAAAGAAGGACGCTGACTCAGTTAACAGTCAAGTTGAAAAGCTAGTGGATATCTGTACCATCAAACAAGCTACTGATCTATTATCTGCCGAATCTGGTGAGTCGTATTATTTTTGTTTTGTTTCTGGTGCCGAATGCTCTCTTGTCAAGCAATATGTCAGTCGTAATTTCATAGGTAAACGTACCTATGAAACGTAAGCTAATGTAGATGGTACTGAACAAATTCTTTGTGACGTATAAATTGGTAGTAATCCTTTACGATTTTTATTTCACGTGTTACCTGGTTATTGTTTGAAATACAATGTGATGATTGGTTGACTTATTTTAAAACTTAGTTTTACAATTAACGTGTCTATTTCGTATACTAAGGGCAAGCCCATTTAAGTTGTAATATGGTGCGTAACTAGACACTAACAAGACAAGAGAGCAAGCGGCAACGAATATGAAAGTGAGTGTTTCAAATTTGATTTTGATTCTGATGTTCTTTAATGATGGAGAGTATTTCTTAAAAATTTAGAGTAAATGATGTGGTATTTTTAGTGGGTATGCAATAATAATGTTAATAGTACTTTGCAATTGCTTTGTCAGGTAGCAATTAATGATTTTGCGACGAAATTATTATTTCATGTTTTGTTTGCTGAATACCTACGTAACATACTTAGTGATATTTTATTAGGTCAATAGATAGTGGGTACCTAACGGTTTTCGAGTTAGTATGACCGAACTGAGTTTATTAACATTGTAAATGTTTGCAATTCGAGTAATGGTTACCTGTTACATAAAAATGATTTATAATTGCATTGTCATTTCATAAGACAAAAATGACAATAAACAAGACTGGTTACATAGTAAGTGCATAGACTATGGGGAGTTGAATAATACAGTTCGGGATCGTTTCCCATTGCCGTTATTTTCCGAATCAATTTCACGACTTCTGGTTCTTAGTTCATCTCGTGTGAAGGGCGAAATGAAAGGGATGATGAGTGTGCTCAAGGTCAAAGCCATGGTCAAAGTGAATGTCAAGGTCAAAGTGAAGGTCAGGGTCAAGGTCAAAGTCAAAGCATTTATTTCAATTGGACCATTTGCAGGCACTTTTGAATTGTCAAAGAGTGTTAGAACTGTAACCGTTCGTACAAGTACGCTCACGATAGACTAAAGATGGTGCCAGGTGATCAGAGTATTACAGACAATGTTGATGATGAATTTGATGGGTTTGTTGACCATACATGAAGTACAGATTGAGGATGTATGGTGATTGTGGGAAACCATGAAGTCATTCCATGACTTGGCGATCCTGTATGGGATGCAAATGAATGGTTGTGTAACTGGAGGTTACTGTTTGTCAATCACATGCGGCTCTTTGTTTGTACGCTTTGTTGAGATTTAGATACTGCTGTGAATAGTATAGTCGGTAATGATCTGATCTCTGAAACTAACTTGTAGTTTGTAAATGTTAATTCAATGTTTAAAATTATACTTTGTAATGGAATCTTGTTTTTTTTTTTATAATGAGTTCAGACTCCAATTGATTTCTGGTTTTCATTTTGGTTTTGATCTAGTAGTCGAGCTATGTGATACTGTGCGAATGAATATTGTTTCACACTTTCACAGGGACGCGTGTCCCATAGGATGACCGAGTTCGGAAGATGTCCGAAGGCCAAGTACAAATTGAGGTTGTAGACGAAATAGATGATGAGTTAAATGGTGTAAACAGGTTCTCGATTCAGTGGGTCGTAGACTATACCAGACTATCGTAGCCATAGCCCGTTGGAAAGCGGTATCTGCTCAATAAGTAGTCCGTGGGTACGCGGGATAAGCCGTAGCTCTGGGTGGTTATAGTTTGGTCTTGCCTAGAAGTAAAGACAGTGGAGTCAAGTGTTGACTTGGTATTCCCGTGGGGAATAGTGTGTGTTGTTGACCATGAATGAGATACCTGAGGTTTTGTTTACTTTGATTAATTGAATTTGGAATCGTTGTACTTGGTCTCGGTAATCTCAAAACTAGATAGTTTCAATTTGTAGAAGAGTCTAGTTTTTAGTTTCTAATTGTGTTATTTTAAACTACTTGTTAATTGAGACGGGTTTTAAAAGGCGTGAGATCCTTTTAAATATCTCATCAGTCATATGAGTCAGGATTGGACGAGCAGATACTGTGGTGAGATTTCGTATTTTCCAGATTAACAATAGACGAGGTAGTCGGTGAAAGCATTGCAGCAAGCATTGTGGTTGACGTTGGACAGGACGAAACGGAAGAAGTAAGCATGACGTTGAACAGGACGGAATGGAAGAAGAAAACATGTTGCGCCAACTCCAAGTAACATGGGATAAGGGCAGGAAGAAGAAGAAGAACAACACACGAGGACGTGTGTCACGCAGGATGGCCGTGTCGCATCCCGTCAATAGTATGAACGTGAAACGAACGAATCGCAAGCCGCCATTATCGAGACCACGTGATCAACCACCACCATTTTGGCGCGTTTCTACAGAGTCGTGATGTTTTCAGCCCACAGCGAGCAGGACATTCAGAATCCAGTGTCTGATCGCAACGGAGCTAATACGTCCCAAAACTGTACTTACGATTCGTTGTTAAGTGAAGTGCCTATGTCTATGTCTAAGTGAACCTATGTCTATGTTAATTGTAGTGTCTGAGTTTATTTTAAATTAATTGTGGTAAAATGTGGTTTTAATAAACGCCGTGTACTGTATCCTATACCCAGTGTGTTTTCATAGCACGAAACCCATATTCTGCCCACATGATGACTGAATCTAACGGACTAAATCCTGATTGATCCGACATGTATATACTGAGATAGAGTCGTCACTCAAACCTATGCTCGAACCTGCCATCAGCGCCCTCTGGTAATAACTGAATGCAACAATGCAGCAATATATATAGCTATACATACACATTAGGGGTATGCATACGTAGTAAAATATTATTATATTTTCTAGACCTAAACTATACAGTCTTTATTGTCTTTAACTATATACTTGTTACTAAATTCCAAAAATAAAACACAGGCAGTTATCAAAAATATTTTATTTTAATCTTTTTTTAGAATAATTAAACGCTAATTTTTGGATAAAATCTTCAGCATCAAAGTCCTTCCGTGATCCACATAATATTTTATTTGTGTCCTTACACCAATTATAAATAAAAATATTTATGCATATGTCTTCTATTTTTGATATGATTTCTTTTTTGTGCTCTTTGCATTTGATAAATTTGTAATAATAACAACTGAAAATATTGTTTTAATATAATTGTCTAATGTTATCTTTTTTACTATCGTTTCTTAAGATACAAGTGACAACATCTTGTATATTACAAAAGCAATTTATTAATGCTATGGAGGGATACGTCAAACTATGTTTATTTTTTACAAATTCCCTAACAGAAATTGCACAATCATCTCTAATTACGTTTTCATATAAGGATTTTGTGCAATTTTTACATTTCAAGTTTAATTTTTTCAAAACGTATCCCGTCACGTAATATAGTTTTGCTTTTATTTTAGGATCACTTCTTTTAATTTCTAAATTTACAAAGATGTTGTCACTGTTCACGTCATCAAAATTAACCTCCGTCGTAGAACTTGACGTCTCTGGTGTACTAAAAAATAATCCCTGCAGAGATTGAAAATTATTACAATTGTCATTTTCACAATTTGCCCCTGGTGAATGTATACTATTCAAATTATTAATCAGAAGTGATGCAAAGGCTGATTCGAAGCCAGCACAAGAAGGAGATATGTTACGATATCCGTGACTTCGAATGCAGCCAAAAAAAATTTCCAAGGGGTCTTGGTTAAAATGTCTCATCCAAAGCGACGACAAGTTATACTTTTCAGATAAAATTTTTACAATATATTCTATATTCTCAATTGTCTGCAACCAATGTTTTATTGATGGGACCACAGAAGACTTGTTATTATACTCAGGCTTCGTCCTCGGGATTAGCAAATAATACTTGTAGTGCCGCCTAGTGTGTCACCACTCACGCACTTTATTTGACGGTAGATAAAAAAAAAAAAATATCAGACATGTCACAAGGTTAGAGGACTACTGATTCGTGTCATTCGCTTATTAGTGCCCGCCACGAACGCACATCGTGTCTTCCCACAGTTTTTAAATTTTCTATACTTACACTGTTTAGATAATGCCGAAACGTAAAAGTGACGATTGTGAAAAATTATATAAGAAAATCAAATAATTTGAACGGTTATTGCGAAGACTGCGGAGCCGGTCCTCGAGTGGTTCATCGAGATCATCAGGAGGAGCTCAAGGTCAGTAAATAACTCTAATTACGTAATCGTGTGGCATTATGCCAATTATTTCAATCGGTTTAATTTTTGATGCTGACGATAAAGTTCAACAAACAAGTACTTACCTAATTAAATAATTCCTGCTATAATATATAACTTGACTTTAAGTTCAAATACATACCTACATTAATGCTATATTCTCATCCATAATTTCCTAATATGGTATTCTGCTGGTTTTGCGTGCTTCTCATCGGAGAAGTTACTACCCATATAAATTAGTTTTGCGAACAGTATGCTAGGACTGTTTCTTAACTAATGAGCAGATAAGGTGGCTGTGGCTTACATTATTTACAATGTGTAGGTACCTAGGCTGTAACCGAAATCAGCTTTATGACAACTTTTTAAATTCCTAATTCTTAATATGGTATTCTGCTGGGTTTGCGTACTTCTCTTTGGAGATGTTACTACCCATATATAGTTTTGCGAATAGTACACTGGGACTGTTTCTTAACTAATAAGCAGAGACAACCTGCCAGCCTAAGATAGCAATGTGCTTATTTTTTGTCGTGAATAATAAAGCACTATTTGTTAAACTACTGTTTTACGAACAGTACCTACTATGGTCTGTTTTATTAAAACATAACCTGAAATCGTTCGATTTCAAAACGAAAACATGTGGCTTTGAGCAAAGAGTACAAAATAGCTGACAATAATGTTGCCAAACTGCTCGATGCATGCATTGAGCTTGAAGTAAGTACGTGCGTCGATCTCGACGACGACGCGGAGGCCACTGTCGCACCCACCGCTACTATAGCCACAAATTTCCACCACAAAATTCCAGTGGTAACCCACTGGTGCGGAAACATTCACCAGCGCTGCATCTATTGAGAATACAGCGCAAGCTACTATTTGCGTTGAGACAATTCCAGACAGTAGGTATGATACTCGAAATACTAGGTGAAGACCCTACCATTTCTAATACATATGGAGATGAAATCCACAAAGTCTTGGCAGTGAGATTAGAACATTGCTCAACGAATGGATTGTCTAGAAAACTCCACCAGGAGTTAACTGAAAAGTACTTGGTGCCCAATAACTGCAATCTTATTACAGCACCTGCGTTGAATGCAGAAATAAAAGCGGCAATGACCGATATGACCATCAGACGAGATAAAAACATTGAGCAAAGACAAAGGCAGATGTCCATTGCAATCTCGTACATAAGTCAAGCAATAAACAAAATTATTTTTCTTAACCGCTGTGACGTTCGCGTATAGAAAATACGCCCAATAATTTCTCCTGGCGGTACGTTCCCGCAACTTAAAAAGCTACGTCGACTTTTTGGCCCTAAATCGCTTTTATAAAGCGGCAACACCACGAACGCTTCCAAAAAATATCTGTGGTCGCGCTGTATTTCATTCCGCGTCTGTCTCGGGGTCCCTTAATGTTTCCAAAGTTAAAAACCATGGACAAAATAAATTTTGAACGTGATGCTAAAATGTCAAAGTGAAATTTTTCGAAACGGTGGCGTGATCTGGATTCACAATGTAAGTACAATTTTATTAATAACTCATGGTATTTGTGTATCATATCAAAAAAATCCTCAAGATTCAAGCATTACGAATATCTAAAAATGTAATTGGTTCAAAGTCTGTTGAAAACGAAAGTCTCGAAATGCAAAACTTGGTCAGGACGCCGTGTTGAGTGTGGGCATTTTCGAATTATTATTGTATGATTTACTAAATAAACTTCTAATTAAATGCCCGTAATATGGAAATTAGTTCATTATTAGTATTTACACACACCTAGACAGTAAAAATATAACGAAATGAGGTTAGATTCGATGTGATATTAATTACGTTCCACAGGTCGTCAGTAGGGGCTTTCCTGGAAGCCGAAACACCAGTGGTAAGACTCGCAAGAAGGGCTCGTACAAACGTAAAAGCATGAGTGTGATTGATATTCATATTTTAGATTTGGAACCTGCAATAAAAGTGAATGTATCTATTTTTGTAGAACCACAAGTCAAGAAAATTAAGGGCAGATGCCAGGGCATGTCAGGGACAGACGTGGGACATAAAGAGGGTGTAGGAAAGGACGAGGCCGAGGTGCAGGTGCACAGGCGTACGTATCTTTTAATAACAAGGTATTGTATGCTGTATATTTTTAAAGATATATCTACAATGTTTTATATGTTTTGCCAGTGCCATTCTGGAAGACCCTCCGTCTCAAGCAAGAGCAGAGAGGCAGCTGACGCAGCGCAGAGTGAATGCGCTGCCAGCTAGCGTCCGGCAAGAGTTCATCCTCCGGGAGTGGATGCTCCTCCGAGGAAACGGCCAACAAGGTAAATTTTGGTTTAAGTTTTTTTCTGTATTGTCTAATCACTACAATCTACTTGATGTAATTTCACTTTGCTATTCTCTGAAGTCCAAACTGTAAGTCAAGTCTGTCAGTTCGTCTACCAAGTTTATGAATCATAATTATGTATGAATGTATAATTAATATTCTTTAAGTTTTATATGCGAATACAACTCGATACTGAGCTTTACAAAACTTGTTTGTTACAGTTGATGAACTAGAGGGCACGGCTACGTCTACTGCTTCTCCGGAGGATGAGGAGCTGCTGCGTGTGATCGAAATCAGTAAGTACGTATAATAATAATATGTGGAGACATTTCACATGCTACGAAGATCCTGTACTATGGGTGTCAGACCAGACACAATGGAAACACAAGTGCTCATCACACAAAGCTTTACCCCGGGCGGAATTTGAATCCCAATCTAGTTGTATTGTATGGTAATAAGAAACGTATTTGCTGGAACTTTGCTAACTTGGAGAGTTTTGTTCATGATTTTAATTATTAGCTTTTGTGTGTGTTTCAGTGGATTTGAGAATGGCTATACCATTCTATGGTTGGATGATTCTTTGATGGTTTTGCTGTGTCAAATTCACTATGTTAGCCTACATTACGTACTCCCACGAATAAGTTTCATTTGCAAATACAGCATGAACTTTATGAACTTGTTTGTTACAGTTGGTTTTTATTTTTATTTTCAGTGCATAACAATGTCAGCCGGGCCAGTCAGGTCAGGTCAGGTCAGTCTTTAACTGATGAAGAGCCAACTGGGCCTTCTTACTGTTGGAGATGTCACTGGTAAACAGCATTAAAAAAAGAGGGGATAGTATGGAGCCCTGGGGGATATAATTCTTCTGTACGTGTGTATGTCACTGAACTCCTCCTAAACGGCTGGACCGATTTTGATGAAATTTTTGTGTGTGTTCCAGTGGATTCGAAACTAGTAAAGTTTAGATTCACAATTCGGTCTACTAAAAAATGTAATATATCAAATAAATATTATAATAAAGATATTTTTAAATGTTTTATTTTTATTATTTAGAAATGTATATATATAATATTATATATTATATTATATAATGGATATATATAATATTATATATTATATTATATAATGTATATTTAAGAATAATTTATTTTGTGTTTTTAGTTGAAATGCCACAATTTTTTTTTATTTACTTATAAATTTATAAGTAAATAAAAAAAAATACACAAAATAAATTATTCTGTCATTTCAACTAAAAACACAAAATAAATTATTCATAACAAAATAAATCATGTGCCATCATCTCATGTGTGAGAGCCCTACGGGCGGCCATCTTGCCGTAATTTCACTAGCCATCAAATTTAGGTGGGTATGAGTTGTTAGTTTTGGTTTGTTGTGGTACTCAGAACATTCCAAAAAATGACTTGGGGGTATCAAAAAAAAGCTTATGTAGTCTAGTTTAATTTTATTTAGGTTTTATAGACACAAAGTACAAAATTATAGGTAAAAACTTAGTAAGAACAAATATTTTACTGATAATCAACACATATTCTCAAGTTTGACTTTTTTTTGAGTACTTTAACTGGTTGCTGTAATTAAATTTTCTCTTATGTCGATTCTATACAGTTTCTGCTATACACACGTATTTTTTACTTTGATGTAACTGCAGTAGTTTGCTAAACAATAAGGTTTAAGTTGAGGCGCATCCGCGGCGCTCACGCGGTCGCGCGGACTCCGCGCGGCTGGACGTTAGACGCGCTGCTTGGCTGCGCGCGCGAACGTGTGAGCGGTTAATAATGCTGACCCGGAACTAACAAAGATGTTAATGGACTCGTAATGCATATTATGTAATTCACAGTTTAAAGACTCCGTTATCAGAAGGAATTTCATTGTATCTTCCTTAAAAAAAGAGATCAGCTTCAAAATACAAAACCAGATAGCTTGTTTTTTGGTCAAAACTTATCAGAGACAATAAAAACAGCAAAATAAATTAGTAGATCGGGCGCCGAGTTAAAGACATCGATAACTAAGCCACAACCAATGGGTAAGAAACCACCTCGGCAGTCGAGCTCATCGAAACAATTGCGCTATCAGTCAACAATGCGCAGCCGCCGCTAGATGGGGCAAAATACACAGGCAGATTGAATTTATTTAATAAACATGGTCACTAGTCACTTATAACTTCTTAATACAATATTGTATATGTCTTATATACGTCCAGGTACTCAAGTGACCCCTCCGATAGTTAGATCATGTTCTGACACGGAAAGATGTTTATTTAATGAAGCTATAGATAATTTATTATCGATTGGTGCTATTTCTAATTGCATGAAGAAGAATTACATGAGAAGGCCAATTTACATCAAGTATCTTCCTAGTACAAAAGCCAAATGGTAAATAACGTTTCATTTTAAACTTAATTTTTTTTAAACAAATTCATTAAAACGGAGCATTTTAAAATTGAAGATTTACGAACAGTATTAAAATTAATAACTTAATATGGTTTTATGGCAAAAATTGATTTAAAGGATGCTTATTATAATAAAGATTCATGACAACTCAAGAAAATATTTAAGGTTCCAGTTCGAACAAAACTTATTTGAATTTAATGTATTACCATTTGGCTTGAGTACAGCACCATATTATTTTCACTAAGGTGATAAAACCTGTAGTTCGTTTACTACGTTCTGCCAGACTAATATCAACTAATTTCTTAGATGATTATTGTTTAATGGGACGGTCTTATAACGAATGTTTATATAACATAACACAGAATAAAAAATTAGTTACCTCTCCTGGTTTTATAATCAATAAGGAGAAAAGTTCCATGATACCAAACAAAATATGTACGTTTTAAGGTTTTGTACTGAATTTTGAAAACTTCCAGGTCACGTTAACTACAGAAAAGATTAATCGTGTTAAAACAGAAATTCAATAGTTTTTAACTCGAGATGTATAATTCGCCAATTTGCTCAATTTATTGGATTGTTAGTTTTAATTTGGTCCAACCGTCGAATACGGCTGGCTATATACGAAACTTTTTGAACGTATAAAATATTTAAATTTAAGATTAGAGGATGATTATAATAAAATTATGAATTTACCAGTAACATTACAATCGGGTGGAATACCACGATACAGAAACCATTCAGTAGGATTAAAGAAGATTTACATGACCTGGAGATTTTTACAGACAACGGGGTGGGGGGCTGCATGCGGAGAAGAAAAGGCCAGTGGGTTGTGGAGTGTTCGAGAGCGAACGCAACACATTAATTACCTAAAAATCCAAGCAGCCTTTTTTGGATTAAAGGTGTTTGCAAAAAACTTAAGAAATTGTCAAATCTTGCTTCGTGTTGATAATACAACGGCCATCTCTTATATTAAACCGCATGGGAGGTACTCCGTTTCCTCACCTTACTGATATAACCAAGCAGTTGTGGCAATGGTGTGAATATCGTAGTTTGTATGATAAAGCGTCTTATATTCGATCATCAGATAACAAAACCGCAGATGCAGAGTCCAGGCGCGTACATTCGGATATACAATGGGAGTTAGCCGATTGGGCTTACCAGGAAATAGTCTCGGCGTTCGGCACACCTCAAGTAGATTTATTCGCTAGCCAAATAAATAAAAAATGTAACGATTATATTTCCTGGCACAACGACCCAGATGCCATGGCTATCAATGTATTTACAGTTTTCTGGGCCAATTATTATTTTTACGCATTTCCCCCATTTTCCATCATTTAAAAAATGTTGCGAAAGATTGTTACCGATAAAACTAAAGGTATTGTTATTCTACCTTTATGGCCTACACAACCCTGGTATCCCTTGTTCAAAAGGCTTTGGTTATCTGACACAATCACGCTCAAAGCAAATATAAAACCGATTATTTATTTTCATTCTAGCAACCACAACATACACACCAAGAATACCCTGGTGACAGGGATCTTATGCGGACGGCGTGGTAAGCAGGAGTGTACCACCATCCGCAATTACCGTTATGACAGCCTCTCTGTTTGATAATTCATTTAAACAATACAATGTTTATCTAAGACGCTGGTTCTACTTTTGTAACAAGAACAATTTTGATTTGAACAATGCATCGGTCTCACAAGTTATCTATTTTCTTAATAAACTTTATGAAGAGGGATACCAATATGGAACTTTAAATTCTTGTAGCTCTGCGTTAGCCTTATTAATTGGTAATAATCTAGGAGATGACGACCGGATTAAAAGATTTTTCAAAGGGATATTCCATCTTCGTACCCCTTTGCCAAAGTATTCCATTACATGGGATACTTCATTAGTACTTCATCACTTGAGTCAATTATGCCGCAATGAATCAAATTTATAAAAAAATTATTACCCTCATAGCATTATTAACTGCACATAGAGTACAAACTCTGTCAAAAATCAACATTAAGAAATATTGAAATTTTCCCTTCAAAAATAATTATAAAAAATCCTGATTTTCTGAAAACAACTCGCAGAGGTTACAATCAACCTATTCTAGTATTGCTATATTTTGAACAAAGACCTGAAATATGTCCAAGTAAGGTTTTACTTTCCTATTTAGAAAAGACTAGCTCTTTTAGACAAGATTTTGAAACTCTCTTCATAAGTCTTGGAAAGCCATATAAGTCCGTAGGTTCCCAAACCTTGAGTCGAAGGATTAAACCAACTAGTCATAGTGGAATCAATGTCAATGTATTTACTGCGCACAGTACAAAACACGCAGCTACACCTTCGGCCCATCACTTAGGTACTAGTTTGGATCAAATCAGAAGAACGGCTGGATGGAGCGATTCTTCCAATACATTATACGGTTCTATTAGAACTATAAGTTATGTTAGTACTCATACAGATAATTCTTTTGCTCGAGCAGTTGTCGATGGAATATGAAATTATTTTTCTTGAAATTACAATAAGTACTGGTAACTGATTTTAATTTTAATATTCATGATAAAAGCGTTATATTTCACTCAATCTCTAAATCACTACAAGTATTATTTGCTAATCCCGAGGACGAAGCCTGAGTATAATTAATGATTAAACGAACTTACCTGTATGTGAAGTTCTATCATAATTATGCGAAGGCTTCGTCCGAAGGGATTAGCAACCCTCCCTCCCTACATTTACCCAAGTTTCGTGAAATATTCGAGACTCTAAACTAAATGACACGAATCAGTAGTCCTCTAACCTTGTGACATGTCTGATATTTTTTTTTTTATCTACCCTCAAATAAAGTGCGTGAGTGGTGACACACTAGGCGGTACTACAAGTATTATTTGCTAATCCCTTCGGACGAAACCTTCGCATAATTATGATAGAACTTCACATATAGGTAAGTTCGTTTAATCATTAATAATTACAAAACCTCATTGTATTTAAAACTTTTTTGGCTTCTAACCACACAGTTTTGTGGGTGGAGCTTGGCGTGACAGGGCCAAGTAGAGGCTTTCTTCTTCTTTTATTATAATTATTGTAGCTTCCATTGACAGAATCAAATAACTCGTCAAAAAAAATTAATACGTCAGCGGTATCTTCACACTCTTTCGGCAGAACCCCCACACCTAAAAATAAGAAAGTAAATTTTTCAATAATCATACATTTTTCTTGACACTTTATGAGTTACTTGAGCAGCCTTTCGCAAATTCCGAATATCTAAATAAATAATGCCTGAGGCACTGTTTTCGATACTAAATTTTATAATTTAGTATCTAAAATATATATTGGGCAATCATCATTACAAAATAGAAAAAATAGAAAATGACTTGTTAATTGATTCAGTAAAATTTAAGCCATAAGTACAGAGAGATACCATTTGCATTCTGTTATAATGTTTATGTGTAATGAACAGGGATTAGAGTATAAGGTAGTGTGATTTGACATGCAAGTATCAGAGTACCACAATTTTAAGATCAAACCATAATAAAATGAATTGTCAAAAGTATCATGAGTTATGCATTTATATTTTGATGGCTTTAAATTGTTAAAATAATGATTAATTGTAAACAGTACTTAAACTAATAAGGTTTAGGTAGTTAAATAATGGTAAACAATCTTGATGTCTTTTTATTGATATCTGCATGTTAAAATTCTCAAACATGTAGTACGTATTGCTTGTATATATAAAAATGCAAAACAAAAGTACCCATGTTTGCAAAAAATATCAGAATTTTAACATTATAATAAAATCACATCTCAAGATTGTTTACCTTTATTTAACTACCTAATTCAATGGAGTATACTTATTGATGTAACTTTATTATTAGATTAAGATTATTTATTACTAATATCATTTCATCACATATCCTGAGGCCGTTTGTACAAACTAGATTCAAATAATCAGGTCGGGTAATCGGTGAAGCTCCGGTTACGGCGGCAGTGGACAAACGGCCTTAGACATTTGAAGTTGTTGCAAGTACACTATTAAATTATACTAAGTTGTAGGGTCTTTACACCTTTCAATGATGATAATTTTGAGTGATATGCAAGAGTACGTAATTATACACTTTATTGATCGATGATGAAATTAATTGAATAATAATGAGTGCACGCGAGTTGAGTGATATTCGTGTAATAAAGTATAGACCACTCGTAGCAAGTAAAGTGCTGACACAATGAGGTCAAATTTGTACGTGCTTACACTGTACATGCTCCGGGGCCCGAGAAGATGTGAATGAGATGAACGCATTGCCATGCGTACAAACTGGCGCAAACCACGGCGACCCCAGCTAAGACGTAGATGGCCACATAATGGTGAATGTCATGGGATGTCATCCGATCCGCCAGTTTCTGGTTGAGCTTCATATCGTTGAGTGCTTTTTCAATCGCCTTTATGTGTTGCGGTTGCTCGGTAATATCATCTGTCTCGTTCAGTGGAGTGATGAGAGATATAGACAGATTAATGATGTGATTTATTGGTGGAATATCGATGTTCATGATATCGATTTTCGTTTTAATTGAGTTTGATAAAGATTTGTGTGCGTAAATCGTAAACATTCTGTCTTTGATGACACAACTGTCTCCGAGTGTAATGACATCTGTTTTGCTGAGTTGCTCGATCGTAATATCGTCATCGCATATGACTCGCACACTGCATTTTCCACAACAAAAGTATAGGTACGAATTAACTAAACTCAATTCAGTCCAGTAATCTCGACATTCTTTTGTTTCAGTCTGACATTGATTAGAGGCTTGATGTTTCAGACAAAGGTTGGTGTCTGATGTCATCTGATAGACGGGTTTTTTCAGTGGACAGATGTACTCGTCGGTGGCGTAGGGAACGTGTTAGATTTATATCGATGTAATTAATACATAACTACGTAATTTGTGTTATAATATAAAGTAATAATTAATTTCTGATTAAATGCAGTAAAAGTATAGTAAATAACATCATTTTAAATAGAATAAAGTGTGTTTAAACTTTGGATAGCAAATAAGTATGAATCATATTTGCTTGTCACCATTTATGGAAACATGAATCATACTTATTTATCGCCGCTTATAAAAGCGAGTGTTCCGACTTCATTGGATCACTTTTGATCGAAACGTTGATCGGTACGGAGCTCCCGAAGAAAATAATAGATAAGTATAACTATTATGATAACTATGAAATGCTATTTTAATCAACAAATGTGTAGTTATATGTATAATTTTAATATTAAATTATATATACCTATTTGTTATGACATTGAATGATGTAACCTAAATTTGTAAAATATTACTGATTTTAAAAGAGTGTTCATGGAGTTTCTTGCTCGTTCTTCTCCATAGAAACCTACCGTTTGGAACGGGCAACTAGATTCAACTTTCTGACTGACTCTGACAATACAAAAGTACCGGTAAATGGTTAAATTGAAATAAATGATTTTGGGTTTGAAATATTACAATAAAATATATGTTTCCTAAACAAAGTATTTTCATTTCACTATTCTGTTCTAAAATAATAATATTCTTTGAGTATATAAGTATGTGTGTTTAAAGTAGAGCTATTAATTGCTTTTTAATGTTGCTCTTTCATTCCTTTTATTCTAACAAACGCATCTTTATAAGTCGCTTACAGACACCGGAATGTAAGAGTCTTTGTGTGTGTTGATAGCTAGGTAGTTTGATACAGGCACTATGTTGACCATGCTTTCGTTGGCTTGTTGTGGAATCGGTATGAGGTTGTAAAGCTCATAGTCTTCCCTGCTCACAAGAGGAATTCTAACTTCAAAAATCAGGGACTCTCTGGTAGCTCTCGCTTTCACTTTCAATAGGTGGTATATCTTCGCCAAGTCAGTCTGAACATTATTAATCGGTAAGGCTAAGTCCTTTGAGGTTTGTCCGGTTATAGGTAATATTCAGTTCGTTTCTTAACTGTTCCGGTGTTAACAAGTGAAAGTTGAACTTCTCATAGAAAATGTTGGCCACTGTATCAACTAGCGTCTCCTGGATTTCTTTAAGATTGGTCATGATGCTGTTGGCTATGAATGTTGATAATGTAAATTCTGCTTTGTTGTCCGTGTGTTGGATCTCCTCTTTCAGTTTACTCATGCCCTAATTACGTAGGCTACGGCCGGAGGAGTCAAAGAAAACCAAAAATGATTTAAAATAAAACTGGATATATTGAATTAATATGAAATTACAATTAATTCCTAAGCCTAAGGTTAGTACCCTATCATTCGATGTTAGAACAATAAGTGTGTGGAAAAAATGGTATCTTTACAGAATTCGCGGCGTTGACGTCATGTGAACGTTGTGCTGACACGGCGCCTTGTAGCTATTACAAAGTCCGATGAAATCAGGTGATACAAGTCAGCGACCCCAGCATGTCAGCGACCCCGGGATTCAGTAGATATGGTATCCAGCCAGTGGATATGTAACACCTCCCCCCGTAAATCAGCAACTATGTGAGAAATTTTTCGAGAAAGTTGCTGAGATGTTTCCAGAATCAATTCTGATCTGCCTGGGAGGAATCTTTTTATCTTCAAGCACTTCAGTATAGGTATCATGGGTTGGATTGTTATCGGCGCTGTTGGTTTTCTGTTTCTTTAGGCTTTTTGTTCGTAAACGTCTGTACAGTAATCCAATACCTAGTGCGCTTACACTGAATAGTATAATATAGACTGGAATGGTCGTATGGTAGATAGAGTAGTCCATAATCTGGTTTATTTTTACAGGTTTCTGCAAGGATATCTTCGTGTTTGTGCGGTGCAGATTTTCAAGGTTCACAGTATTCAGTTGTATGACTGCGTCTTCGTTTTTCCAGCTGTCTTTCATGGATGGTAAGTCCAATATCTTCAAGGCTCGTCCTCTGATGTTGTTATTCGTATTGAAGATGGCGAAGTCAGGCGCTGAGAGAGAACACCCCTGTGGAATGATGGCTAGAAAACCTCCTTGTAATGTTCTATACTGTTCCTGTCCGCATGAAATTTTAATTTTGGTTGCCTCCGGAAAGCTGATCGTGTAGTGCATCTCGTCGAGTTCTTCAAGTGCAGCTCTGGTGAGTATGATTTTCGTTGATTTGCACGATGCATCGAGATGTTGTTGGGTGATGAGTTGGTGTACGCAGTCTGGATGACCTTGACCTCGATGGAACTTGTCCTCGCAGAGAGACCAAGAATTTGCCTTCGGGCATTCAGCCTCCATGTACATAGATTCGGTGCTATGGATTGCTATATAGGGTAAGGTGGGTATTAGGGTGAGATTATTTTTGTTGGGGACAACTGAAAGTTTGTAAAAATCATAGGTAAGGGTTAGGATGATTGGTACTTTATAAACTATAACTACTTGCTGGTCAAGATAAAAATAACCTAATTTTATTATATCGTAATAATCCCTAAGGTCTATGTCAAGGATTTGTTCCTTGCTATATAAAGTTCTTATTTTATCTAATATGTCTTTAAGCGACTCTAACCTAAGTATCGAATGACATGTGTTCGATGCACGGATGAAAGCCAGGGCATTTTCTACCTTATATATCTCGTCGGAGAGACTTTCTAAATTATCACTTAAAATTAAGAAATGTTGTGCCAGGTGGGCAAATTTGATTAGTTCCTTATCCCTATTGGTATTATTTTCTAATAAAGAATTTAGTGCCTTGGAGATTTTATTCTGATTGTCTACTATGTTATCTAAAATGTTAGAATGTTCTGACATCCATTCCTTTGTCAAGCTGACATGGTTATTAAGTTCGGATTCTAATGAATTTTCATTACTTTGCAGAGTTCGGATCGCGCTATCATATTTCAAGGCGTCCGTATAATCAAGGTTGCCTGATATACTTTTAATCACTGAACCTATGCCGTCTATTAGTCCCCGTTTACTACGATGCGATTCGAACGTTTCTAACCTGTCTGACAAGGTGTTGAGTTTACTCTCTAAGTAACGGACATGGGGATCGAATAGAGATGACGTTCTATTGTTTAGTAAAGGGTTTAATTCCGATAGTTGCAGTTTTACTGATGTAATTTGGGAGTTAATATCATTGAGTTTGACGTATTGCAGAAAGGAGTGGTAGTGGGATATTATTTTAGCTCGACCCAACTTGAAAGGTAGAAGGCCGGGGCCGTCCTGTAACGAGTCAATCGTTACATCTTGCGCGCTCGTCAGTTGAAGTAGTTGCAGTATTAGAAGTATCCTGTAACAATAAAGGATTCTTAGGGGCTCTTTTCAGACGAGACTTAGCCACTGGGCCACGTTTCTTCCTAGTATATATATGAATAGGCAGGTCCGCAAGGACAGTGTCCTGCGTATAGCGCGGCGCTAACTTCTGACGATTTGCCAAAGGATTACGCACGAAAACCTGCTGATCAGGTAGGTACTCTTGTTCTGGTTCCCGATCCTTATTCCTACTTTCGGTGAGTTGGGTTCGGTCGTGAAGCGAAGACTCATTTATAATGTCATAAACTTTGGCTAACTTTTTCCTATGATCCTGTATGTATTGTTGGAGTAAGTGCTCTGACAAGTTAATATCGAATGGGTCTCGTGGGTCGAAATGACCAGTTATCAACTCTATAGGCCTACATTTTGTAAAGCTATGTATGGAGCTATTATATCCTAGCACAGCATATGGCATGAGATTTACGACTGATTCGTTACGATGTTCTAATTTTAATATTCTTAAATGTTCCAGAATGGTTGAGTGGAAACGTTCTACCATGCCGTTATCATTTGGACTATGAGCAAGAATTTTATGATGTTGAAATTTGTGAACCTTCGTAAATTCTAAAAATATTTGATTCGTGAATTCCGGACCTTGGTCTGTAACAATCGTTATAGGTACGCTATGATGAGTGAAAAACTGTAATAGAGCTTGCACTACGCTTAAGGCGGTGCCATCTCTTAAATAATATGCTTGCGCATATTTTGAGAACGCATCTAAGATGGTAATATATTTTTCGCTCTGCGCCGTGAAGAGATCTACGTGAACTATCTCAAAGGGTTTAGTAGGTGGAGGTACTATACAGAACCTTTGTTTAACAGGGTTCCTGTCATACTTAGCCTGCCCACATATATTGCATTCGTTGATGTATTTTGCAATGTGATCTTTCATTTTAGGCCAATAGTATTTTTGAGATAGGGCGAGATAACATTCAGTGATACCGCGGTGGTTCGTTTTTCCTTCGTGGTATTTCTGAACCATTTCTTGCTGACGTAAGTACTCTTTTATATTCTCTACTTCAGTTTTTGTTAAAATTAAATTCATTGCAGACCCTTTAAATTCATTTTGAATAATTGGGATAATTTTGTACATAGCCAATGTAGGATGAATGATTAAACCAGTTTTTACCTTTGGATTTACAAATTCCTTAATTGCATTTATAACGTCCTGTTCCAGAGACGACTCCGACAACTGGATGGTAGTACGAGTATGTGTTTCGAACGGCTTGGTGACGGTTGGCCGTTTCTTAATATCACCTACAATCACGAAGCGAATCTGTCTGTTAAATTTATTAAGCGGCTCATCAGATAAGGGAATCTCCAGTATTGGGTTTTCGGCACTCGTATGGGCTGTAATTGTGGTAGAACCGGTAGCTGATGGCGCCTTTTCTGAGGGGTTTACTGCTATGGAACTGACTTCTTCGTTATTGATTTGTACGCGCGACAAAGCGTCGGCATTGGTATTGGTTTTACCCTGCTTGTAAACCACAGTAAAATTATATTCGCTTAATTTTAGCTTCCAACGGGTTAACCTTGAATTTGGCTCCTTTAAATTCATCACCCATTGAAGGGGTTTATGGTCGGTGATTATTTTAAATTTCCTTCCGAACAAGTAAGGTCGAAAATATTTGGTTCCCCATACGATAGCTAAAAGCTCCTTCTCTATTGTACTATAATTGGTTTCGCTAGTATTTAACGTTCTGGACGCATAAGCTATTGGTTTATCTGAACCCAAAGGACCTTGTGATAATATGGCACCTAAAGCGACATTCGATGCGTCCGTCGTTAAAATAAACTCTTTTTCAAAATCCGGGTATTTTAGTATTGGGTCGTTAATTAATAAGGTTTTACATTTTTCGAAACAGTTCAAGTAATTAGAATCGTGGATGTTAATTTTTGACCCTTTCTTAAGGCAATGAGTCATAGGTTTAGTTATTTTGGCGAAATCAGGAATGAATTTACGATAATATCCTAATAATCCTAGAAACCGTTTTATGTCTGTTGCAGTCTTTGGCAGCGGAAATTTCTGAATAGCAATTATTTTATCGGGGTTGGGTTTGATACCATCCCTGCTGATTACATGTCCTAAATAAGATGTTTCTAACTTCAGAAATTCGGACTTATCTAATTGTATTTTAAAATTTGATTCTCTAAGTCTGTTGAATATTTTTTCCAAATTTATCATGTGTTCCTGTAATGATACACTGAACACTATAATGTCATCTAGATACACTACGCAAATTTTATTTTGAAGGTCCTTAAGCACATTGTCCATAACTCGCTGAAAAGTTGATGGAGAATTCTTAAGTCCCATTGGCATACGCAAAAACTCGAAGTGTCCGTGCTCTACGGTAAAAGCTGTCTTGTGGATGTCGTTTTCTGACATTTGGCACTGATAAAATCCACTTGCGAGGTCTAGAGTAGTAAAATAATTACAGTTTCCGAGTTTGTCTAAGATATCCGAAATGTTGGGAATAGGATATTTATCATCAATGGTCTTTTCATTTAGTTTTCTAAAGTCTACGACTAACCGCCATTTTTGTTTCCCGGTGGCGTCGATTTTCTTTGGAACCACCCAGATAGGCGAGCTCCATGCGGATTCAGAAGGTCGAATAATTCCCTGCTCTAGCATTTTTGAAATTTGATCTTGTACCTCTTTTCTGTGAATGTAAGGATATCTGTAACTTTTGGTATAAATTGGGATTTCATCAGTGGTTCGAATGCAATGCTTAACTTTATTAGTGAAAGTAAGGGGTTCTCCTTCTATATAAAATACATCAGCATACCGAGCACATAACGTTTCTAAGTTAGCACGTTCCTCAGGATTCAAATGATCGGTCCTTAAACGCGAGAGCACCGCCTTAACTCGCGACTGCGATATGCGTTGTTCGGTGCACATGCACTCAGTATTGAATAACTCCGCGCTTACAGGGCGATCCATTGAAAACACTATGTCGTTCTGAGTCGGATTAAATACCTCTAAGTAACCTCGGCTATTGCTAATTTCGGTTATACATTCATTTATGATACAGTTACAACTAACTTGTTCTGGAATTAATGCTTGTCCGTCCTGGAAATTGATTGGAACTTTAATAATTTTAGAAGACTTAGCTGGTATTATGTCCTCGTAATAGTTACTATTTCGTGAGTTGTGCATGTGAATGGTATTTTGCGCGTTTCTAGTATTTAAAATTCTAGTTTTCAAATCTATATTCGATTCCCAATTTTGTAATAAATCATTGCCAATAAGTCCGTCAAAATAATTATGGAATTTATAAATGTATAATTTTATGCTATCGTTTTCGCTGAACTCGCGGAAGCAAGGTAATGTAATCGAATACTCGTGGCGACTCGTGCCATGATAATTGGATATTTCAAAAGGTTCATAATTTAATTCTATGTGCGCAAAATACTTCCTAACGATTTCAGGACTAATAAAGGATGAATTGGCACCTGTATCGATCAATAATTTAAGAGGTGGATTATCTATAACTATGTAAGGCAATTGTCGCTGGGTCTGTAAGTTGATCTCTATTTGAACTTTTCTAATGTGGGGTCTTTCTGAAAATCCTGAGGGGATTTCTCGCGCGAAGATGATGGGTTGCACGACGGTTCTTCTGAACATTCCTCTACGATGATACTAGAAATAGGCTCATGATAATATACTTCTGATTCGCAGTTATAATATTCGTATGGGTGAGCAATGTAATCTGACACGCACGAACCGTAATAATAGTCTAGATTGCTGAAATTGCGTTCGTCATCAAAATTATTAAAATTAACTTCTCTAGTTTTAAAATAATCATTTGGTGGCGGATTACCGAATTTTGACCAATCGTGACCCCGAACTGGCATGGGTTTTTGGACATAATGGCTTACCCCGCTCATTGGCTTTGGGCCATTATTCCCGTTAGACTGCGGATCACGTTGTGGCAGCCTAATGAAATTACCGGTAGGTTTATAAAAATGACTAGGCAACTGGGCACCAAATACCTGCTGAGTATGGCTGGGACCTCTGTACTGGTTATTCTGCGGAGGCCTCCACATTGGGAATCTTTGAGGTAGCTGCGGCACGAACTGTCGTGAGGGACCTGGCATATTTAACATAGGCGATCGCGGAGAACTTCCCTGATAGGCCTGGCTAATCTGTCCATGAGGGAGGTTATTTTTCTTTCCACTAAAATTATCATTTCTTTGTTGCAAGTACAAAGTATTAACTTCCTCGTGCACAAATTCGAGTGCCTTCTCGATAGTATCCGGTCGCATGCATCGGATGCGTGACCCAAGTGGATCCTTGAGACCACGTAAAAAGGCCTGAAGGGTTAATTTTTTATATAGAGTACGTTTAGCCTCGACTGTACTTCCCAAGGTTTCGTGCAAACTAATGTAGGTCATGATAGTGCTAAATAAATTCTGGCATTTCTCATAAAATTCTTGCGGTGATGATGATCCCTGAGTTAAAAGCGCTAAATCGTTATATAAGGACGTTTCATCGCGTTGATCCGCGAAACTATTAATTAGGGCACTACGAATACCTTCCCAACTGTCAGGTATCCCATTAGAGTTAATCAATCGAGCTGCGGGTCCAGTTACTTTGTTCAAAATTCCATTTATTAATGCAAGGTTACCTAATTCGCATCCCGGTGCGCTACTAATGAACTTTTTAACTAATTCGTCACATATTTTAATAAACCGGGTGAGAACGTAAGAATTCCCGTCAAATTCAGGGACTAGGCGAAGGGCCTTGTACACTGTCTCAACTTCAGACATATTATTTATAGAGCTAGAACTACTGGAATCTATATCTCTGTTTGCGTCTAGCAAATTATTCCTATTAATACTACTACTATCTAACCTAGGGGTACCAGATTTCCTTGGATGGAAAATTTTGGTGAATATTGGGGAAACTTAGGAAATTAAGGGAAAGCAACCATAGAGCGATTCTAAGGTACTCACATATACATTTTGGTTCTCTCTGCGTATCGATGGCTGGATACACCCCCTGCTGGTAGCGCTCGTAGATTCAGGATACTCGAAATCGGTTAGTCTCACGCACGGGACTTCGGTCCGATTTTAGGGGAAATCTTGACGCGACGCGAATCGAAACCTAATATACTCGAGTATCCTACCGACTGCGCCAATTACGTAGGCTACGGCCGGAGGAGTCAAAGAAAACCAAAAATGATTTAAAATAAAACTGGATATATTGAATTAATATGAAATTACAATTAATTCCTAAGCCTAAGGTTAGTACCCTATCATTCGATGTTAGAACAATAAGTGTGTGGAAAAAATGGTATCTTTACAGAATTCGCGGCGTTGACGTCATGTGAACGTTGTGCTGACACGGCGCCTTGTAGCTATTACAAAGTCCGATGAAATCAGGTGATACAAGTCAGCGACCCCAGCATGTCAGCGACCCCGGGATTCAGTAGATATGGTATCCAGCCAGTGGATATGTAACACCCTCGTTGCATTTGATAATGTATTGGTTGATTATTTTGTGTTGCTTATCCAGGGTATTTTCAATTCTTTTGATAACATTTAGCTCAGCCTCCACAACTGACGTCTGGTTTTTCCACAGCTGGCTAAGATGTTTTTGATTTTGTCTGATTAAGGCAATATCTTTTTGATATTGTTCGGCGAAAGTTTCGTCCAAAACTCCGAACAAACTATGTGCGACGTATCCAATGCCGTTGATAAGCCCGCGACGTCGGCGAACTTGACCTTGCTGACCAAGTAAAACGTTGTTGTAGTGTTCAAGTTCGTTGTACCCGTGACGTAGCTGTAATCGGGCTATGTCGCATTGTGATATTTGATCCCTCGAACATATGTTGTCCAGATGAGTGACAAACTCAGTAGGTTCATTCCTTGCCAATACGGAGCCATATCGCAATTATCGATGAGTTTCCATTCTTCGCGTTCCAATTTCATATTTCCTAGTTTGTCAAAAAAATATGTTTTTGTTTTCTGTGACTTTGGTAATTTTGTGTTCGCATGTTCCTGAACAAATAACCATCAGAAGCATGAGTGTTGTTATTATAAAGTTAGATAATTTTGAGGAAGTTAGCTTGGAATATTTTTTTTTTTTGTTGTTTGACCTTCTTGGTTTTCCTTTCCTGTGTTGTTGTGGCTTTGATTGTTGTTGTTGATCGACAAAACGGATATTTTTGTGATGGGTCTCTTGAGTGCCCCATTTTTCGTCCGTAGGGTCACTACTCTGACGTGTCCATCTTTCCCTGGATGAATATCAATGACTCTGCCCATGGGCCATTTACCCGGGGGCAGATTAATGTCGTGAGTGATGACGATGTCATTGATCTTCAAATTCTGATGAAGTTTGCGCCACTTACTGCGAGCTGATAATTGACACAGATACTCAGCTCGCCATCTCTTCCACAGATCGTCAAATATTTTTTGCGTGAGCTGCCATCTTGTCCGTAGATCTCTCTCTGTCTCAATGATAGTTAGCGTCGGATCGCTTGCCAAAAAGTGAGATGGTGTGAGACAGTCTAAATCGTCTGGTTCTTCGCTGAGTCGCATAAGGGTCGGCTATTCAAACAGCCTTCTATCTGAGCCAGCAACGTCGAATATTCTTCGAACGTCAACTTCTGTTCCCCTATCACTCGTTTGAGATGGTACTTCAAACTCTTGACGGCAGCTTCCCAGAGGCCTCCGGCACTGGGCCAAGAAGGGGCATTAAAATGCCAGGTAATCTCCATACTGGTAATAGCTTCTAAAAAATTGTCGTCTAAGGTGTCTTGAATGTTTATGAATTCTTCGTTGAGAATTCTGCTTGCTCCAACAAAATTCGTGCCATTGTCACTGTAGACATGGTCTGGGGTGCCTCTTTGAGCTGCCATTCTCCGCAAAGCCGTTAGGAACGATGAAGAGGTTAGGTCCGAGACTAGCTTGATGTGTACCGCCTTGGTTGCCATACAGACGAACACAGCGATATACCCTTTTGTTGTCTTGATACCTCGGCCCTTGCTTGCTTTTACGTCGACAAATCCAGTAAAATCAACCCCTGTGTGATAGAATGGTCGTGTCGGATTACTGCGTGATAGAGGAAGGTCGCCCATCAATTGTTCGTGTTTGATTGGATCGTGTCTTCTGCACTTGACGCAGTTTCGAAGGCGCTTCTTGACTGCTCGGTTTCCACCTAGAATCCAATATTGCTGACGTAGCCAGGCTTGAGTAACTCTCGCTCCCCCATGGAGTGTCATATGATGTCCTTGATCGATAAATAAGTCACTGAGATGAGTGCTGTTGGGAATAATGAGAGGATGCTTCATGTTATGGCTCATCTTCGCGTTGTTCAGTCTACCACCGACTCTCAGTAGGCCTTCTTGGTCCAAGTATGGGTTCAGCTTTAGTAACTTGCTCTTTGCGTCTATTTGCTTCTGATCTCTGAGGCTCGAAATCTCTTCTTTATATACCGACAGCTGCGTTTGTTTGATTAAAAGATGTTTAGCGATTTTTATTTCGCTGACAGTTAGATACTTTGGTTTGTGTTGATTGCGAGATATGGCGCGCAAAGTCCAAGCGAGTACGCGCGCTGCTCGATCGAAGTTGCTGTGTTTGTTTAATAGTTTTAAAACAATGTCCTCATTTTGTAGAATTACATTGCTTTTTACCGATGTCTTCATGCGTGACGTAAGTTGGTAGATCTTGATTGTGATTTTCTTTGAATGTTGATAGCCAAGTTGGTCCATGCCACCAAAAAGGATGATGTTGGTCCGCTGATAATCCTCGGCTCGCACAATCAGCTGGATTTTCAGCAGATTTCACATAGCGCCAGCTATTTGATGGTATTAGCTCCGTTATTTGTGCTACTCTGTTCGCCACAAATGGTTTCCAGCGATTCGGATCACCCTGGATCCAACCTAGTACTGCCGTCGAATCAGACCTGCCGTATATTTGGATGTTATTGCTTGATAAACTGTTCTGGACAACTTTCATCAGTTTTGATAACAAGTGCGCAGAGCAAAGTTCCAATCGAGGCAAAGATATTGATTTGTTGACAGGCACGAGCTTTGATTTTGACACTCCGCCTTTTCCTGATTTATAATTCTGACATAAATTACGCATGCGTAGGCCTTTATTGATGAGTCACAGAATCCATGCAACTCTATGTTTGCATTTTCTGGCGTTTGGAGCCATCTTGGGACGTTAATATTTTCGATTGCTGGTAACTCCTTCTTTATTTTGAGCCATTCTTCATTGATGTTTGTAGGTACTGCGTCATCCCATTGAAGATTTAATGACCAAACTTTTTGAAACAAAAGTTTCAGTTTGGTGGAGACTGGAGACAGCCAGCCAAGCGGATCGAATATCTTTGAAATGTCCGATAATAACGATCTTTTACTGGATGGTGTCAATGATGCTGTGTCTATCTTCAACTGGAACTTGAATTGATCGTTCTGGGGGTGCCACCGCAGTCCCAAAGTTTTGGTTGATTCATGATGCCTGAATTCAAATGTTTGTTCCTTGTCTGATATTGCGTCATGGTTTATGTTGATGTTGTTTGACGACCATTTTCGCAAATTAAAGCCACCAGATTTCAGCAATTTAATAAGGTCAGCCTTGAGTTGTTTGGCTTCCTTTAGACTGTGATGTCCAGCTAAAAAGTCATCCATGTAAAAACACTGTTCACGTACAGCTGCTGCTGTTGGATACCTTGAACGTTCGTCTTCTGCTAGGCGTTTCAACGTCATCATGGCCAAGAATGGAGCTTCTTTGATGCCATAGGTGATTGTTGTCAGCTCATACTCTTTTAACGGTTGGCTAGGTGAGTCACGCCATACGATTTTCTGATATTGCATGTCTTTTTCACTACAAAAGATCTGTCGGAATATTTTCTCGATGTCGGTTGTGATTGCATATTCATACTATCTCCATCTTAGGATTAATGTAAACAAATCCTGTTGTAGATTCGGACCGCTAAACATTCAATCATTTAGTCTGTAGCCTGTCGATGTTTTTGCTGACGCATTAAATACCACCCGCAACGCAGTTGTAGCTGAGTCCAGGCGTAAAACGCAATGGTGAGGTAAAATGCAATTCGGCAAATTCTTCCGTGTACACTCGCGCATGTGACCCAGTTTGATGTATTCGTTAATGAATGTTTCTGAATGTAATCTTCGGTAATATTTTTGTTTCTAGAAAATTTTCCTTCTAGTTGATAAAATTGAGCTACGGCTCTTTGTTTCGATTCTCCCAATTTTTCTTTGATGTCTGGCTTTAGTGGCAGTCTAACCACGTATCTGCCGTCATCCCAACGTACTGTTTCCGAATTATATTGTTGTAGGCATCGATAGTCTTTAGAGGACATGTTAGTGTCGGGATCGGTAATATCTTTAATGTTCCAATACCTTTGTATGTCTTCTATATTGTTCATGATAACGTTGCATTGATAGGACTTTACATTGCCGTTTAAAATCCAGCCAAGTTGAGTCTGTTGTGCTATTGGTAGAGATGAATTTTCCTTGATAATGCCTGCCATGATTATTTCCGAGTAAACCTCTGCCCCCAGTAATAAATCGATTGGTCGACAAACGTTGAAATCTGGATCTGCTAGCTGGATGGTTTTAAGATATTCCCATGATGGTTTTGAAAAACTATGATTCGGCAAGTTGTTAATTAATTTCTTCATAACAACAGCTTCTGTTTGGAATGTGTAATTGGAGTGTAATGAGGATGCCACAAGACTGAGAACTCCCTTACAATTGGTTTGATTATCACTGACTCCAACTAAGACGCCTTTGCATGCGCGGCGAGGGAGTTTTAAGACTTGAGCTGCGTTCTCAGTAATGAGGGAGGCTTGAGAGCCTTGATCTATGAGAGCCCTCATTATGTGATATTCTCCATTAGCCCCTTGTATACGGACAAGTGCTGTTGCTAGCAGGATTTCAATAATATTTTCCTTGGAAACATGCGTCACATTACTTCGTGTTGTGTCTTCACGTGACGTAGACGGTGACGTATACATGTAACTGGACACCGCGTTTGTCTGTAGGGCATCGTGTAACACAGTGTTATGAGTTCCTTGACACACCCTGTATTTATATTCAGAACGGCATGATTTATTTTTGTGATCCACCAGGCAATTTTTACACACCTTTGGACTGTGTTTCTTTTCTCTTCTGACCCAGATTCCAAAAATGGTATGCAGTAGAATAATCCGTGGCTGTCGACTTTGCATAGTGGGCAATACTGTGTCCTCATTGCACAACTTTTTACAGCGGACCTGCGTAAAAACGGTTTATTGAAATCGTTTTTATTATTGTTGTAATTATTAGGGGTGCGCCAAAGTTCACCTAAATTTTGAACTCCGATAATTGGAAATCCGAAAATGTTCTTCCTAACATTTTTCATCCGAACAATCACAATTCCTAACTACTCTGTCTCTAATATTCATAATCCGAAGCATTCAACTTCATAATGTCAGTAGCAATAAACATCTATTATACTTTTATTTGTTTTCCTATATTTTCTCAACATAACCATCTTTTACACTACTATTCAAAGTCATATCTTTTTTGTTTAGATTTCTTTTTATTCATAATAATCAGTACTATATACATTAATTTTGCGTAACTTTATTTTCACATAACATGTATAACGGTGTCCCCTTGTTTCGCAGACAGAAATTTCATAGAATTTCGTTTTCCAGAAAATGTTTCTTATCATATTTGGTTCTTGTAATTTTATTTCGACTATTATTGTTTCAAAGACTATTTACTTCAATGAAACATATTTCACAGAAACACAATTCAATGAATTTTTATTCACATTTTTTTGTTTAACATACTTATCAAACAGTAGAATTATTTCAACGAAAATATAGACAATAACTAAAATATTGTCTTAAAAAGTGAATATGTTGTGCTACAAAAGTTAATGACAGAAACGAATCGCTGCGAAACCGACTCCACGTAGTCTTGTCTGCCCTACCCCAAGAGTGTAATTTTAATCCGCGTAGGCGCGGAGGGGCGAGGCGGCCCGTGAGCTGAGGAGCAGGTGGTTTTAACGCCCGCCGCCGCGGCTGAGGCTGGCCGGCGAAGCCAGCCAGCAAGCCGAAGCTGCGGTGGTGAGCGTGAATACCATCTGCGACGATAAGCTCGCGTGGGACCGCCGGAGCCCTGCAACGCCGGAGCCGTGACAAAAATCATGCCTGCTGCATATTGCATGCTCGCTTGCATGATGCATGCTTGCTTGCACGCTGCATGCTTGCTTGCTTGCATGCTGCATGGTTGCTTGCTCGCTGCATGCTTGCTTGTATGCTGCGTGCTTGCTTGTAT
This sequence comes from Charanyca ferruginea, assembly GCA_947361185.1. Lineage (NCBI taxonomy): Eukaryota > Metazoa > Arthropoda > Insecta > Lepidoptera > Noctuidae > Charanyca > Charanyca ferruginea. The sequence goes on from OX376056.1 coordinate 1,640,185, forward strand.
GCTGCATGCTTGCTTGCACGCACGCGCAGTAGGTTTGAACTTAGCAATAGACACAACTCAGTACGTTATGTAAAGCATACCCCCAAATAATAATCATACCCTCAAATTAAAACTATAAATATCATCTTCTACCCACATATATTTTTTATTACACTTTGTAAATGTTTCTTTCCGAGTATGAGTAAAAATATTATGGTAATTATGTTTAGGGACAGAAGCGTTATGATAAAAAACAGTATGAGTTTAAATATATTTACATTAATGATACTATTAATAACAATTTTCGGAAACATGAGTGTTATGAACATCGCCGGTAGCACTATAAATAGTATGAATAAAAACTTTAGGATGAAAAATTTTAGGAAGAGTGATCATTCGGATTACAAATCCTTAGGAAGTACAATTTCGGGTAAAGAACTTTAGGTGAGCCAATATGGACCCAATTATTAGATTTTGCTTGATTCTTTTTGTTGAATGAATGTTCAGAATATTTGTTACTACTCGGAGATGACGACGATGATGACTTCAATGTATGGTGCTTGCGCCGTGTTGATTCGAGAGCAGTATATTTGTTCTCTAAAAATTTAAGAAAATCTGATAGAACAGGCAAGGCTCTAGGATTTTCTAATTATTGGGTGTATTCACTAAGTGTCTGTGTATCCAGCTTCAGTGTAAGTAAATGCACAACCGTTGGTCCCATGGCGGTTACGTCTATACCAAGATTTTTCAAGGCGTTCATGCATTCATTGATTGTGTCGAACATGTTCTTGATCTGTGTGTCGACTTGGGTTTGCATTGTAGGTATTGACAGCAGTATGTTCATGTGCGAGGTAAAAATTAGCCTGTCATTGTTGTACCTATGATTCAAGATGTCCCAGCAGATTTGGTAATTTTCAGAACTGATATTGAGGTGTTGAATGATCCTTTCTGCTTCGCCTTTCAGTTTACTTTTCAATAACTGCATTTTCTGGGCACTTGAGATGGATTTATTGTTATGGACTGCTTCTTGGAATAAGTCCTTGAATGAAATCCATTTGTGATAGTTCCCTGAGAAGGTCGGGATATCAATTTTCGGTGTAAAACTATCCTGATATGAAACAGAATACATCTTGCTATTGACTAACCTTTTGATGTCAACGTACAGTTGTTCGTACTTGCTATATTCCTGTTCATACTCCTCATCTTCCGAATACATTTCACTGTCAATTTCCCAGTGCAGGGAATCGATGGTTGACCATTTTGCTTGAGTGGTTCTGAGCACATCCTCGAATTCCCATTTTTCAGAGAGGCTCTCTACGTCCACGGTTTTGATTGCCCGTGATAAAGCTTTGAAGTTACTTTTCTGCTTGCGCAGCATTTCTTCTAATTTACTGGCGTTCCCCCGAGAGACAATCTTCTTGTATAATGATGTCGATTGACTCCCACTAGGCTTGATGTTCGGTTGATCTGGACAATGTGTCTGTTTGCCGTCGCTCTTCCGCAGCTTCTTGATTGCGAGTGTCTGACATACGAATTGATGAAGCGCTGGGCGACTTATCCCTCTTTTCCAAACTAGTAGGTGGTCTGTATTGTCGAATGATATCCTGAGCTTCATTGTAGATGATCATTGCCTTATTGTAGAAGTTTTCCGAAAAGTAGGTATAACCACGATCTTCAAACTCACATAATGTGACATGATTCTCTTGAAACTCAGTATGTATCCAAGGTTTGCAAACGTTACTTGATGTTGGCCGGAGTTTTGCGCTCCGCAGAATCCTTCTTAAAATTCCGCAGTTGCTGCTCCATGGCTTGAATGATCTGATCTTGATTGGCCAAAATGTCTTCCATGTTTGCGCTCATGATTGTAGTTGTGTGAGAAGTTTGCCGCTGTCCTGCAGTTCGTGCTATTGCAATTTCTCTGCGATGGATGAACGGATCCACGTAAGAAAAGTGATGGCACACAATCTGCTGAGACGGAGCAAACAGTCGTTGAGTTCCAGCAGACGGATGCTACTCTGTCCACAGGTCGTAGTTGCAGAAGCTACACTTCCGTGTCGATAGTTTATTCACACTGCCACGAACGCGAAGTAGTCCCGCTCATACAGAAGCTCGAAGGACCAAAAAGATGTAGGGTCTTTACACCTTTCAATGATGATAATTTTGAGTGATACGCAAGAGTACGTAATTATACACTTTATTGATCGATGATGAATTTAATTGAATGATAATGAGTGCACGCGAGTTGAGTGATATTCGTGTACTAAAGTATAATAAAAATAATAAAATAGATTTATTCACAAATAAAAGATACACAAGACCTATGAAGTCCCTGATTTCTGATCTAGGTTCAGAGACCTGTGTTACAGAAGTCAGTGTCTTCTCCCATCAGATGTCACAACAGTAATAATGTTTTGCACAAAAACTAAAAAAAAAAAGAGGAAAACAAATAAAAATATATGTAAAGTGTAAATGTGAAGTGTGGATGTAAAATTGTGTAGTGTGGATGCATGGATGAAAATTGTGTTTTATGATGTTATATGTATGAAAGTGAATGTGGAATAGTTCTTGTTACATTCCTAACATGGGGTGCGTTCATTGGAGCAATGTTTCGGTTTGGCCATAGTCTAAACCTAGCAGCCGTCCTTAAGTAGAATTTTAGCTTCACGACAGGAAAGAGGGTGGAAGTTTTTTAGTTTGTTTATTTTATTATATAAGTATATCGACATGTAGCCTTGTTGTCTTCTAGCAGATGCTGTATGACATTTGACTGATGGATATACATCTCTGATAGTACGCTTATTGTAGTAATCCGAGGCATTGTATGGGGAGATCTTGTGTTGCTTAATAAGGAGAAGAAGTAAATACAACTGTCTTACTGTGAGCACTTGACATGATTCGTACAAGATTTTTGTAGGAAATCTATATGTCCTGAATGTCATAACTTTCAGTAAAGATCGCTGTGCTCTTTCCAAGCGTAACATAAAGGTTTTGCACGCCCCTCCCCATACAACAGTACAATATCCAAGTACTGACTGAGCTAAGGCATAGTAAACGGTCCGTAAAAGTTGAAAATCGGCTACATGTCTCAGACGTTTAAACACCCATATAAGCTTTCTAGTACGAGCTGTCATCAATTCTATATATGGACGCCAGGTCAATCTTTCATCCAGTATAACCCCAAGATATTTAACATCGGTGGACTTTGTTAATGAACGGCATGAACAATCTGTATTAGGGGAATAATTACAAGAATGAACCTTTAGATCTACATTTGTTGGCAATGTTTTGGCAAAAGAAAACTGTATACACGTAGATTTTCCAAGATTTAAAGTTAATAAGTTTTTGTTGAGCCATAGACGTATTCGATGAAGTCCCGCCTCAGCAAATTCTTTGACCCCGTCCCAAGAATCACCATGACAAACTATAGCGGTGTCATCAGCATAAGTGAACATTTTTCCATTAAGAAGCTGTTGTTGTTCGCATAAGTCATTAATATAAATTAAAAAGAGGCTCGGGCCGAGGATACTGCCTTGTGGGACCCCGTACACCACCGGAGTAGCCTTACTAACATGATTTCCGTTTCTGACTTGTTGCAAAGGGCCGCAAAGAAAATCTTTAAAAAGCATTAGTGCATTTTCCCGGATACCAATGCATTCTAACTTGTTCACAAGGGCAGGAATCGAGACGGTATCAAATGCTTTGGCTAGGTCGAGGAATACACCTAAACATTTTTGCTTGGAATCAATTTGTGTAGTAACATAGTCCGTTAATGTACTAACAGCATCTTCTGTACTTTTCCCCGACCTAAACACAAATTGAGAATTTGATAAGATGTTATATTTTTTCAAGATATTTCATTAATCGACTGTTCAATATTTTTTCTAAAATTTTGGATAAAGATGTAAGGACTGAAATCGGTCTGTAATTTGAAACTTCGTGTCGAGCCCCACCCTTATGAACAGGGGTGATAATAGCCCGCTTAAAAACTTTCGGGAATATTCCTTGTATAATACAGAGTTCAAAAAGTTTCATTAGAGGAGGAATTATAATGTGTTTCGATAATTTAAGTAGTTGTGCGGGTATTGAATCCCAGCCAGCAGAACAGTTATTCTTAAGGCCCAGTACTAAAGACTCCAGTTCAGCCTCATCAGGAGGAAGAAGCACAAAAGAATTGGCAAGGCGGGGTATACAAAAGTCGTCTGATGAAGAACTGAGGTCGTTAGAGGCAGACACTGCGTCTGCTAGCTGTTTGCCAATATTTGTGAAATAGCCATTCACGAGTTCTAGTTCTTGTTCAACTTTATCCACAGAGGGTAACAAGTCTTTGGATGTGGTTTTGGGTTTATTATAATTAATTATGGTTTTAATGGCATTCCAAGAGTCTTTTCTAGTTTTAACACTAGTTAGTAACGATTTTTCGTACTGTCTCCTCAGTCTTTTAAGCAAAGAGTTGCAGAAATTCCGATATCGCTTATACGTTATTTAGTATAGACCACTAGTAGCAAGTAAAGTGCTGACACAATGAGGTCAAATTTGTACGTGCTTACACTGTACAAAGTACCTAATTCCGATTCATGTTAACATAAATATTGTGTTTACTTACGAGACAATAGTCCCATATATGCTGCCACTGTTCGGCAAAATATTTGAGTTGCACACTTGACTTTCATTTTGGCCATTTTTTGGGGAATAATGTGTCTGTCAGTTATTTTTGACATTAACCGTATAACCTTGTATGCAAGATTTTCATTATACACCTTAGTTAGGTGATCCCATTTTGCGGTAAATTTAATTTTTTTATTGATCAAATTATTTCTTATGCCTTTAATAAGATGTAGGGGGTCATACAACGGCACGATTTTATTTCCGTCTACTTCAAATATGTTATTTTTCAATATTTTTCCTTGCCGCAGATATTCGCCTTTTGTTGATTTAAGAAGCCAATTTATGGCACTTACATTTGTCGATCCCTGGTCACAAACAGTAGCTATTACATGTAAGCCAATCGACTGTAGTTTTCTGAGTACTGCTTTTATTTGTAATGCCAATTCAACAGCTGGTGTAGTGCTGGAGCAGAATGTGTAGGCAATAGGTTGCTTGTAATTTTTTTGAACTCCTCTCACCATGAAGACCAATGCGTGATCTGCAATTTTATTTTGTTTGTTTGTGCCATTATTGTCCTTCTATTATAATCAAAATGTGCAGTTAGTGCAACTTCATCAAACAACAATATGCACAGTTTTTCCAATGTTTTCATTTTTCCAACTTTTTTCTCAAGCTGTCAAAATAATGTTTCGTTAATTCCTGGATGCCAGGACGCTCGGGATATCATTCTGCTTAAAGTTAATGGAGAAGGAAGAACGAAAATTTTTGTAACCATCTATAGGCTCTAGGACCTTGTTTATATAAAGCTAAAGCCATGACTTTTTCCTGGTTGGAAAATCTGCATCCTTTTTACCCGACTGCGCCAGAAGGAGGGTTATGTTTTTCGGGTGTATGTATGTATGAATTTCTTTGGCACGCTCTGGATCTCAAACGGCTTAATGGATTTTGACTTGAGAGGTGTCGTTTCATTCGTCTTAATTGTGTAAGTGACACTGGGTACATCAAAATTAGAAAAATTACACTGGCCGATTTTTGGCGACATATTAGTGTTTTCAAAAAAAATATTTTTCCTCAAAACCTATCGAGTGGGATATCAAAATAAAGGGTTTTATAAATAGCTTACAAATATATAAACAACTTATATGTTTAAATGTAATTTGGAATGAGAAATGCCAAAAACAACAAATACATTAAGGTTCGTTCCCTTTAAGTTGAGTTCCTTAACGCTGAGTCTGAGAGTTTTTAGCATGAAAGGTGTCGTTTCAATCGTCTTAATTGTGTGAGTGAGACTGGGTACATCAAAATTATAAAAATTAAACTGGCCGATTTTTGGCGACGACATATTAGTGTTTTCAAAAAAAATATTTTTCCTCAAAACCTATCGAGGGGGGTATTAAAACAAAGGGTTTTTCAAATTCAAATTCTTTATTTCAGATAAAATAAATTCAATAAAGTATCCATATTTGGGTTACACAATTAATAAATAAATAATAACTTATAATAATAAATAACATTCAATAATAATATACATACACAGACACACTAGGAACGCCTGACATGCTGTCTTGTCCAGTACTCCATGAAGGAACTGTCAGTGTCCATTCTCTTCGCAAAAAGTTGCAAGAAGCTGTTGGGGCTGCCCCGCAAGCGGCGCATGAGGGACGCTATTCGTTTGCGATGTATTGCTGTAAAGCCATCCACTCGTGCGTCTGCAAACATGCCTGATGCGCTACAAAATCGTGGCAACCCCACCAAAATCCTGAACGCGTTATTGTATTGGACACGCAGGGCATTACATTAGTCTTCTGCGTATGCTTCACCCATAGGCTGCACGTATAAAAAGACTGACAGTACGCCTTAAATAAAGTTATTTCAGTGCAGCGTGCAAACCTACGGGCCAGCATATTAGCTCTGACTGACAATGCCCTGCGTTTCCTTTCTACATCAACGTCATCAGTAAGGGTCTCGGTGACCCAGTGACCCAGGTATTTGAACTGCGATACTCTCTTGAGAGCATTGCCGTTCAATGTAATTTGCGGTACGGTGTCATAGCTCTTTGTACCGGCCTTGTACACCATCATTTCGCTCTTGCTCGCATTATACCTGAGCCCATGGGCCTCCGCATAACTCTCACATACTTTTATTAGGCGCCTGAGGGCACTGATCAATGGGCTCAGCAGTACCATATCATCGGCGTAGCTTATGTTGTTAACAAAAACTCCATCAATTGAACAGCCTACCTGTGTACTGCTAAGCTCATGGACCAGCCGATCCACATATAGGTTAAAGAGCTTAGGTGAAGTCAGGCCACCCTGTCTCACTCCACACTGCAACCTATACGTGTCCGATAGTGACCCCGCCCACCTGACATTGTTATACTGATTGCCATACCAATATCTAAGAAGCGCCGTCAGTTCGTCAGAAAGTTCAGTGTCATACGATAACTTCTGCCACAGCTTGTCGTACACAACCAGGTCGAATGCCTTCGATAGATCTAGAAAGCACGCATAAACTGGTGTGTTCCTGCTGGTGTAGTACTGGATAGTGTGTTTGAGACTCAGTATTGCTGTTTCGGTAGAAAGCCCAGATCGAAAACCAAACTGAGCGTCATGTAGTTTAAGATGTTTATCTAAATGTTTGTCAATCACACTATCCAGTATCTTAGCTATCACAGTTGCGAGCGATATAGGTCTGTAGTTGCTCAAACTGGACGCGTCCCCAGTCTTGTTCTTTATAATAGGGACCACCACAGTCCTCATCAACGCCTCAGGCAGATATGAGTGTCCTACACAGAAGATGAAAAGCATGGCGAGCACCCTTGGCAAGTGGTGTCCTGCATGCTGCAAGTGTTCAATACTTAGTGAGTCATGGCCAGGGGATTTTCCTCTTTTCATGCTCTTCACCGCCTGCGCGACATCCTTACATGTAATCCGCACAATCTTCTCCCCGACACGCGCTCCATGCGGCTCGGCCCCACTATTCCCGGGAGTCAAAGGCGGTGGTACCTTAAAATGTTCCCTAAATAGGTTGGCGATCAGGGCGGGCTCACTATTACCCTCGACGCTCACTGGAACGCCCGACCTCGGACTCAGTTTACCGGTCTCCCTCCAAAACTTAACGAAGTCCTTAGCTGTGTGCTGTGTCGCCAAAACATTCATTTTTATTTGCGTCTCGTTGTTCTGACACCATTTAAGCTTGGATTTAAATGTAGCACGCGACCTACGCATATTCTCATAAAGAGGACCGGATGTGGGCTTTCCATTACCAACCCAATCCTGAAACCTAAGTCGAGCGTCTCCATGAGCCGTTTTCACAAATTTGTTCCATCCGGTAACGTACAGCTTTCTCTTTCTAAAATTAATTACTTTTCTATTATAACAATCTGAAGCAGCATCACTCAATATATTTACTATTTCATTATACATTTTGTCTATAATATTTCTATGTTCTAAATTATTACAAAATATATCTGCACAGTTTCTAAATTCCGGGGAAAAATCTACATCCCGTAGCTTACGCGTACATAATTGGTTATAATGTTTTGACTGCGACAAATCCCTATCCCCCCAAATAATACTGTTTTTCCCAGCCTTGTTACGGTTTACTTTAGGTTTTACAGTATTAATGTCGCATGTTATCTCTATAGGAAAATGGTCAGACCACGAGATATTATATTTAATCTCGATATTTAAAATTGACCGCCTCGCGGCATCAGTCACAACAACATGATCTAACCATGACCTACTACCATGATCGTCACTAATGTATGTGTAAGACTCCAATAATAGTCCCAAAAAGTCAATGTCCGCACACACCCAGCACTGCTCAGAACAAAAATTAATAAGTTCCTTACCGAATGATGCACCCGGATGAGCATTAAAGTCGCCCAATATGAAGGCCGTTTCTATACCACAACTGTCTATCACTGCACTAATCTCAGCCAAACAATCCGTAAAATCAGCCATATTTTCCATAGAGTCTGTTCGCATATAAACCGAGAATACTAAAAACTGTCGATCGTCAAGCACTACTTTAATGGCGGTGAGCCTCACACTTTGACACTCCACTACCGACACGTACGGGTACACACTCTTGCGCCATAGTATAGCGACGCCGCCATACGGCCTGCCCCGTAACATTCCCGTCGACGTATCCACCGCTGATTTGCCAGAATAAGCAAAATCCTGGTCTACTCCTCGTAGATATGAAATGTCATGAGGCAGGAGCCATGTTTCCTGCAGCGCCACTATGTCCGCTGTTTGACATAATGATCTTACACAGTCAATTGATCTTGTTATTGACCGACAGTTGAAACTGACAAATGTCGTATTATTTATTTTCTGTTGTGGTTTGTATGCCATCTCTATTTTTATATTCTACATACCTTCTAACGGAAACGCCTTCCGGCCACAAACTACTTTCTAAGAAAAGTGTAAGCTTTGACTTTGGCACACACATTTTGTATGCATTATATTGACGCGGTATCTTCGCTTTAATTCTTTGCAAAGATACATTAACCTGCGTTTTATTTAATATGTAAGCCTGTATATCACTTTCCGATGTACTTATATCTACATTATTTAAAAATAATGGTATTCTAATAACTGCGGCTTTAAATTTTTCGCTAGGATTATTTTGGGCTTTGCCCTCAATAGTATTATGGCTATTCCTCAACCTCTTTCGCTGTACCAATATCCATTCCTCAGTCTGCTTCTTATCCTTCCATTGTCCATCTTTAGATACAATTTGCGCTAATGTTTTATGATTTGCCGACGTCGGCGTCGATGCCATCCGATGATTCATACACGCGCCCGTTTCCGTACTGAGGCCCGCTCGCAGCTCAGTCGCAGGCGGGCTTCCGTGGTTCGAAACCACGGTGTTAAAATTGGCCTCCACGTGCCGCTCCTCATTAGCGTTTTGCACCTGTGTGAGCAAGACAGCGCCATCATCGATACCCGCGTGCGACAGAGTTGCCCGTACGCAAGCTTCGTCTTGTACCGCACACACAGCTGTGTCATGAGTCACGTAATGTTCTTCAATGTGAGGTAGTCCCAACGGGCCGCTGTCCATCATATAACAGCTGTTCGACATACCGCCACCGCCACGATTTTTGTTTACATTTAGACACTCATAATTATTTACCAAAGACGCTTGTTTGAGATTTACTAGATCTTGTTTCACCTCATGAAGTTGATGCGATGTTACATAGGTTTCCTTTAATAATTTTAGGTCTTTCTGTATCACAAGTATGTCGTTGCGTCTATGTGATCGAATGTAACAGGTGGTAATTTCTGCAATTCTCTGGCAACAAATATCGGAGTTTCCTCAGGGTCTGTCTCCTTAAAAACAGCAATAACATCATAGAGGTCTCGCTGAGATCTCCCATCCCCCTTCCGTGTTACTTTGCGTTTCTTAACGGTTACCGATTCAAACAACAAATCTTTTGCACCACATATGTCTTCCGCTGTGAACGAAGTTGAACATATCCTCACTAAGCTCTCCTCGTCCATGACGTCTATTTTATTTTGAATAAACGCCAGAACTTCACTAATAGCTATGTTACAATAACTGCACTTCACTTTACTAGATGTCATCACGTTGGGATGCGCCATTCTCGATACGTTCGCTCGCTAGCGCTCGCGTTCGCAGACTGATACTCGCGTTCGCAGTTTTATAAATAGCTTACAAATATATATATAACTATTTGTTTAAATGTAATTTGGAATGAGAAATGCTAAAAAAACAACAAATAAATTAAGGTTGGTTCCCTTTAAGTTGAGTTCCTTTACGTCGAGTCTGAAAGTCTATTGCTCTTGCAAAATATTGCTATTTTACGCTACCTAATTCCGTTACGTCGAGTTTATATAATAAGTACAGTCAGGATATAAATTAAAAGCCAGTATCATTAAAATATTGTTACCCGACTGCGCCAGAAGGAGGGTTATGTTTTTCGGGTGTATGTATGTATGTATGTATGTATGTATGTAAATTTCTTTGGCACGCTCTGGATCTCAAACGGCTTAATGGATTTTGACTTGAGAGGTGTCGTTTCATTTGTCTTAATTGTGTGAGTGACACTGGGTACATCAAAATTAGAAAAATTACACTGGCCGATTTTTGGCGACATATTAGTGTTTTCAAAAAAAATATTTTTCCTCAAAACCTATCGAGTGGGTTATCAAGGGTTTTACAAATATATAAACAACTTATATGTTTTGATGTAATTTGGAATGAGAAATGCTAAAAACAACAAATACATTAAGGTGCGTTCCCTTTAAGTTGAGTTCCTTAACGCTGAGTCTGAGAGTTTTTAGCATGAAAGGTGTCGTTTCAATCGTCTTAATTGTGTGAGTGAGACTGGGTACATCAAAATTATAAAAATTAAACTGGCCGATTTTTGGCGACGACATATTAGTGTTTTCAAAAAAAATATTTTTCCTCAAAACCTATCGAGGGGGGTATTAAAACAAAGGGTTTTATAAATAGCTTACAAATATATATATAACTATTTGTTTAAATGTAATTTGGAATGAGAAATGCTAAAAAAACAACAAATAAATTAAGGTTGGTTCCCTTAAAGTTGAGTTGCTTTACGTCGAGTCTGAAAGTCTATTGCTCTTGCAAAATATTGCTATTTTACGCTACCTAATTCCGTTACGTCGAGTTAAAAGCCAGTATCATTAAAATATTGTTTTATTATTTGTTTTTTAACGTTTCTCTACACTATAATTTACTTACTATGATGATATCAGTAGGAGAAAAAGATGAAATGTTTTCGAAATGTGTTCGGCGAACACGATACAAAAGTTTCAGTCGGTAGAAGCAGTTACGTACAGCTTCCATGACATGTGTCTCAAAACTCAGTTGGCTGTCGAAGACTACCCCCAGGTTACGTGCTTCTTGTACCTGCTCCATGCTACAACCATCTATACTCAAGTCCAATCTGGAAGCCAGAGTTTTGTTAAGAAAATCCCTGGAACCCAACACAATAAATTTGGACTTACTTGGATTAAGAACCAGAGAATTTCTTTTTGACCAGTCAGAGACCAGAGACCTTTTCCAAAATATTGTTCATTCTGTTCACAGTTTCAACAGTATTCTGGGGACGAAAAGGGGAGGTATATTTGCAAGTCATCAGCATAGAGGTGAAACTTTGCATCACCCAGACATTTGGTGATATCAGCACTGTATAAAATAAATAAAAGCGGACCCAAGATTGATCCCTGTGGCACACCCCTATCCACGCGCTTAGGGTTGGAGGACACAATATCGCCATCACTATCCCTCGTCAACTGTACAAGTTGCGAACGGTTATTAAGGTAACTGCTAAACCATTTAATTGTATTTGCATCGCAACCATAGTAAGACAGCTTAGAGAGAAGCAATGACACATTTATAGAGTCAAAAGCGCGGGAAAAGTCCAACAGGACCAGCAGGGTTCCCATACCCTGGTCTCTAGCCTCCAGTATATTCCCAACCACATCCAGTAGGGCTGTCGCTGTGCTGTGCCGCTTGCGAAAACCGGATTGAAACTCGGGCAAAATACTGTTCCGTTCTAAATATGCTCTAAGTTGGTTACAGACAACCTTCTCTAGAATTTTGGAGAGACACGGCAACAGGCTAATAGGGCGAAGGTCTTTTACACTGGTAGGATTAGGTACCTTTGGGATTGGTCTAATTATTGCCATTTTCCACAGATTCGGGAAGGAAGAGGTAGCGATGGATTTATTAATGATTGTCGTAATGACCGCGAGTGTACGAGGAAGTGTCATCATCAGCATTTCTAAAGAGATGTGATCGGAACCCTGAGCCCTGACCACTATGTCTGTGTCGCTCAAAGTATGTTAAATCTGTAGCCGCAACATTCCCTGTGCCAGGTACATCCAAAAAGTGTTGATTTATAGTTTCCGGGTCATTGCAAAAATAGGGCAGCCTGTGTTCTGATTTTCGTGCAATGTCTATAGTTGACTTGAGATTTTTCCACAATTTCTTAGGTTGTTTAATATTTTTGTTTATGTAGTTCTTAAAGTATGCACATTTCTCGCTATGTAATGCGGCTCTAACCAGATGTTTAAGTTCTTTGTAGGACTTTATGAGGCGCTCTGATTGAGTAGCTTTGGACTTAGTATGGCACTTGTCGCGCAGCCTCATCATATCTTTAACAGTATCAGTTATCCATGGGCAAGATTTTTCTTTTATTAAAACTCTTTTAAGGGGTGCATGTAAGTCAAATAGTGTAGTAATATAATTATTAAATGTCATCACCATTGTGTCCACATCATCAAGACTTTCAATATATTCCCAGTCCATTTTGTGTAAATCGTCATTGAAGAATTCAGGCAAGATGTCTCTAAGCGGCCTATATGTAACCCATTTTGGAGTAGGCTTCTCTATTTTAAAGTTCAAATCGACCGAAATAATTGCATGATTACCGAGCTCCGGTATGTGTGACACTGACACCCCACACACTCGGGCATCGGTACATACCACGTCAATTAAAGTTCGACTATGATCCGTAAAGTGTGTTGGCTCATGTACAATTTGATTAAGGTTGCAGTAATTTAAAAATGTTTTAAGTAATTTGGTTTTGTTATCATTTATATTTAGGATGTCAATATTGAAGTCACCAAGTAAGACAACCTTGTCCGCGCTGGCGAAGGAGGCAAGGGAATCGGTAATCGCATCAAGAAATACGTTCACATCCAGCCACGGTGGCCTGTATGCAGTACCGATGATGATCGAGTGTGCATTGATGCTCATTCTGAGCCACATCTGCTCGACCTGCGGCGCGGGCGGGTGCGGCGCGGCGCGCACGCGGACTCCGCGGCGCACGTAGAAGCCGACGCCGCCCCCGCGGCCGCCACGCACGGAGTCGGGGCGCGGCACGTGCCGCAGCTGCTAGTTCGGTACCCTCGGCGCGCGACCCTCCTCTCCCTGCCTGAGCCAGGTCTCCTTTATTGCCATGATGTCAACTGCTAGGTTACTCATAGCCACCATAAACTCATCCTGTCGCGTGCCTAGTGACCCTGCATTGAACAGTCCAACTCTTAAGTTTTTAGTTTTATTCATTTTTGGGGATTTAGATGTATGTAAATAGTGTGATTTATATGTATAATAATATGTAAAATAGTTTGTAAAATAAAATAAAGCATAATATTTAATGTATATAACCCTGTATAATAATTGTGATAGGTATTAATAAGTAAAGTTTGTAATGATGGGTAGAGTATTGTAAATATTGTAATGTATATAGATGATAATAGCTGATCCATAAAAATAGAAGTGATAATGATAGGAAATTTTGTATATAATTTATGATTACTCGGGCAACTTGGCTAAAAAAAAGTACTGCAATACATTGAGACAGGAAGATTGCTGGTCTCGCACTTAAAAAACTTGAACAAAAACAAATAAAATTACCAAATACATTGTAGCCTAAATGGTTATACATACAAGGGTCAAGAAGTCTACACAACATTTTCAGGCGATACTTCCAGACCAAAAACCCGAGAGATATCCTCCTCCGAGCGGATGCAGTGAGTGGTCTTGCCACGCCCGAACTTCGTCCACGTGTATCTCCATCCAAGACACATTGTAATAGTTACCTATGACACTAATGTCTTTTGATATTGAAGGCACTGGTTGTTTAGAAGTTGATGGAGTAGGTTGAAACGTCACTGTTCCCAGAGAAGTTTCTTTTAGCACATTCGTAAGTTCTAGCAGAGCTGGTCTTTGGATGATTAAATCTGGAATTTCATTTATTATATTATTGAGTGAAAAAAGAACATTATATATATGTAGGATCGTCACTGAGCGATCGAGGACGAGTGCCGAGCGGTATAGTACATCGTCAGGACTATATGCGTTCCCATTATCCCATTAGGGATAAACAACATACCTGTGAAAACAATTACACACTATTAGTAAAGAAAACACAATGCAAATGGTAATCAGTAACAAGAATAAAGTAAGTTCAAGGTACAGCAACAATACAGTTAATCGAACAGACCATTAAGGTCCCACAGTTCGTACAGTGGCGAAGCCACTCAATGATAAACGAACAAACCCTTAAGGTTTATAGTTCATACAGCAGCCTAAGCCACCCAATGATAAACGAACAAACCCTTAAGGTTCATAGTTCGTACAGTAGCATAAGCCACCCAAATACAAAGTGTATCGCTCGCTAGCAGCAAGCCTATACAGCTATGTGAATATACAGCAGCGCTGTACCAGGTAAACCGACAGAATTGTCGGGAGCAGGAACTCTTTACTGAGTCGAATCCGAGGATCGACTGCCATACTTACGGAGTGCACGCTCTTTTATAAGGCGATGCCCCCCACCTTGCAACCTCTCCATACAAGCCTGTCCATGCGCACGGAAGTGCGTCACGCGTTTACTTGATACAAAACACTAAAATGTGCTGAATCTAATAAGATCTGTAATCAAATAACACAATGATAATTGTCATGAATAAACAATAGTGATTTCATAAAGTAATTCCTTTTACATTCAAAGTAATGTGTCAACAATTGTTTTGAATAAAACCATCGATAATAATTATCGAAATAAAGTAACCACAAATCAGTGTGCACACACAATAAATCATGTTTCGAATTAATAGACAATAATTGATAGTAAAATCACATAAATTAACAATAAGAAACACAAATCATAACAAATTTAGTTAACACCCACAATGTGATTAATAAACTGTCTCCGACATATATATATATTTTTTTTATTATTATTTTAATTTTAAGATTTTAATTTGATTTTGATTTGATTTTATGATTTTAATTTAATATAATGATTTTAATATAATATTTATGATTTGAATTTGATTTTAATGGTTTAATTTTAATCATGATAATAATTTTAAATTTTATTTATGTTATTTTATTTATTATTTTTATTGTAATGAAATTTTATTTGAAATTGTATTTTATGACCTGGAAGTGGTTGAAATAAATGATTTTGAATTTGAATTTAAAAAACCCCTGAGTTATATAAATAAGCCTTGAGAGGTATATGTGAACCCGGGATTTCAACCACC
Source organism: Charanyca ferruginea (assembly GCA_947361185.1). Lineage (NCBI taxonomy): Eukaryota > Metazoa > Arthropoda > Insecta > Lepidoptera > Noctuidae > Charanyca > Charanyca ferruginea. The sequence goes on from OX376056.1 coordinate 1,655,823, forward strand.
AAACATGGTTGAAGTCCCGGCACAAGTCACAAAAAGACAACGTTAAAATTATCCCACGGGCACATGCTACTGAGACAAAAGTATCCTACCTATATAAGGTGACTGGTAATTAGTGTACGATACTTAAACACGGGATTGTGTTCATGATAATAAACAACTTTCCCGAAGATAAAAATATTTTTGTACTGGTTCAGTACAAAAAAACATTTTTTCTTCGGGAAAGTTGTTTGTTATCATGAACACAATCACGTGTTTAAGTATCGTACACTAATTACCAGTCACCCTATATATTATTTTAGTCCATTGTATACCTGTGTATCAAAGTTTAACCAAACTTGTTCAGGCATTAAAGTGTGATTGAGTAACAAACTTTCAGGTTCGTAGTAGCTAAACCATATCACGCTTGACTGTGGCTCAGTCTTTTAGATCTTGTGAAAGTCTACAGATTTCGTACTCCCATTGAAAATTCGGGATTAAAAGACTAAGAATACAAACATACAGAAGCTGTTTTTTTTAGAAATAAAGCTTACTCTCTGTCCACGGGTTTAACCGTTTTTTGTCAGCTGAAAATAGTGATTGCAGCTACGTAACGTTTTGATTATTTACTTTGATTTGTATATGGTGGTATTTTTATTGATTATCGATTTATTGAAACAAGCAAGAAATCGTGATAAAGGACATTGATCGGCCCCCATACATTATTTGCCCTAGAATCCATTTTAAAAAAAGTATCAGATTTTGAGGTGACAACACAGGCGAGGACAGTGTTGCCAACTCCAGAAAATATATTATGCTAAATCTACGTTAAAAAAATGCTAAAAAAGATGCTAAAAAAAATTCACTACTATGCTGTTTCAGTTTTTGTCCTGTGGCGGCTTCTAATTTGTTTCGCATTAGGAGACTTCAACACACTTACTCGTAAATTGAGTCTAATTGCATCTGTTTTAGGATCATAATGCGTACATTATGACCCTAAAAGTGGTGCAGTATAATTGTTGCTGTGCGTACACAACAACAATTACCTATTTTCCAGAGAAAGACGCCGAGTACTGATTGGACGTATTAAAGAGATAGGAGCATCACTGGGAGAAGTGTATGCACACTAAATACAAAAAGTGGCCAAATGCTAAACTGAATTTTGGAAAAATGCTACATCTTTCCATAGTAATGCTTAATGGACAACACTGGGCTAGAGAGTGACAGTGACCATTTAGTGACGTCAAAAATAGGAGTGGCAAATAATTATGATACGATTTATCGATATTTCCTAAGATTTACTATAATACACACGGTAATGTCATGATACATAAAGTCATGATAATGGGGGTTTCTTTCTTCAGGCTGACTGTATAATATCTAAATTTGGTTAGAATAACAAAAAATAAGAGGAAAATGCGGTAGAATTTGACAAAATTGCAATTTGAATGGACAATGACCTGAAATCTTCTTCCGCTGCGTTACACATTAAGTACTCCCGGTTATAGGATAATTAAAAGAAAAGTACAATGAACAATAGTTATTTATTAAAGAAACTAAACATATTATTTTAAATTATCTCTAAAATTTCTGTAACATTAAACAAACATAAAAAAAAACATAATTTTCTATCCTCTGAGTTATAGTATGATTAAATTAACATAATAAAGTTTTGTTTATTTGGCAAAAAACGATATCTGCATTAATACTTAAACAAATAACGAAAGACTGGTATCGAGTAGGTTAATCTTAATTAAATATATGAGATCTTCTTTATTTAACAATAAAAACATGAGCTAAAATAATTTGCTTTAACAAGGGGACCGTCACTCAGCGGAAGGGTATGGAAAAAGTTAGGCATAGTTTACAATAAACACTTTAAGTACCTACAATAAAAAATAAACGGAAAACGAAGTTGTGAAAGGTCTACTCACCAAAACAAATATCACAAATAAAATCGTTGTAACAATCTTTGGGTATACCTAACATTACTATCTTTTTATAACGATATAGGCATTTTCTTGACGTCTCAAGTGCTGTTTTCAAATTTTGTTTTTTTTTTAATTGCGGCGTTATTTTTACGGGCTAACCTATATCTTAACGTCCTCTTCTTATTTCGAGTATTCACAGTAGATGATAATTATTATATTTTGTTATTTTTTACCCTCAGTTTTATTTTTCTTCTGCTTCCGTTTCTGCTCTCTCCATTTTTTCCGCCTTTTTTCCTTCCCGTGTTCTGTTAGCTCAAAAATAAAACTAAAAATCTATCTGAGCTAACAGATATCTTTTTAGTTTTATGTTTAACTCGTGCTGCATATTTTTCTTGACTTCTTCGATTTTTTGTGGATCTGCTTTCAACTTCTCTCTATATACTTTTTCATGCGTTCCGCAGGAGTGAGAGTCATTTTGAAACCTAATAAGCCAATCTATATGATTAAATTCTACTGGTATAATAAATCAATCACGCTGAAAAAGCCGCAGTCTGCCGCTTGTTTAAATATAAATTTAAAATTACTGTTTAGTGATCGCCTGCCTACTATCAATTCAAGTACCTACGTACGTACATAATACAAAAAAAGAACATTACGGTTATGTAACGTTAAAAGTATTACTTAATCTGTCAGCTTTAAAACAAACATACAAGCAACTTCGCGTTTATAGAAACAATTTAATAAAAAACAAATAGCTTGAAGCCTCGGCTGGTGCGCAGAATGTATAAAAAATATGCAAAACAAAATTATGTTCATTGATACTTATGAAATTGTTTTACTAGGTAGGTACTTAATAAAACTTACGGTGTAAACGAGGGTTTACGTTCCACTGAGTTACGAAAATCTATCCACTGAGTGAATGTTTCTCAGCTGACGTAACGGATTTTAAGTTTAGGTTGGTTTTTTATAAAATTTTCATCAAAAGACACGTCTAATTCAGTCAAATTGTTGTCTTATTATCAAATAGTAGATTATACGTCTAATAAATACTTTATAAAACAGTAAAACAAGTGTACTTACTATGAAATCTTCGTAAATCAGCTGAATTTTTAAGACGCATTGACGGTACCCACTTGTCCTAGCGATGTTACATTCGAATTGTGCATTTCAAAATGGCAGTTTAGTTGTGAACCAACCATTGTAGGGTTGCTAGTTTATGAAAATAATACTATTATAGTAGGTTTCAATACTCTTCTGGAAATAATAGCGTAACTCAGCTGAATTTTCCACCAGGCCCAATTTTTATACCATTCACAAAACTATTTATTTCATTATATTTTAAAATATTGAATAAAACTTCATTAATTAAATTTGAAAGTTGGCTTTGCGCTTCTTTTAATGACACCATAAATATAAAAATATCGTGATTCTACTTGAAACGGCGAGGTAAAATATCTGACATGAACAAGATGGCACAGTGATAAATAATAGGAATTGCCAAACCAATTTTAATATTTTGCTTAATATTTATGGTAAAATTACAATAAAAAACGGTAATTTAAAATGCCTAATATTCCTATTTTTTAAGAAATAAAACTCAACCAGAAAGCGGGCTTCAGTTTTAGGTAAGAAAATATAAACTATAGTGGACAACGTGAAATTGACCACTACAATCAAATAAAAAATGCCCATATCGTTATAAAAAGATAGTAATGTTAGGTATACCCAAAGATTGTTACAACGATTTTATTTGTGATATTTGTTTTGGTGAGTAGACCTTTCACAACTTCGTTTTCCGTTTATTTTTTATTGTAGGTACTTAAAGTGTTTATTGTAAACTATGCCTAACTTTTTCCATACCCTTCCGCTGAGTGACGGTCCCCTTGTTAAAGCAAATTATTTTAGCTCATGTTTTTATTGTTAAATAAAGAAGATCTCATATATTTAATTAAGATTAACCTACTCGATACCAGTCTTTCGTTATTTGTTTAAGTATTAATGCAGATATCGTTTTTTGCCAAATAAACAAAACTTTATTATGTTAATTTAATCATACTATAACTCAGAGGATAGAAAATTATGTTTTTTTTTTATGTTTGTTTAATGTTACAGAAATTTTAGAGATAATTTAAAATAATATGTTTAGTTTCTTTAATAAATAACTATTGTTCATTGTACTTTTCTTTTAATTATCCTATAACCGGGAGTACTTAATGTGTAACGCAGCGGAAGAAGATTTCAGGTCATTGTCCATTCAAATTGCAATTTTGTCAAATTCTACCGCATTTTCCTCTTATTTTTTGTTATTCTAACCAAATTTAGATATTATACAGTCAGCCTGAAGAAAGAAACCCCCATTATCATGACTTTATGTATCATGACATTACCGTGTGTATTATAGTAAATCTTAGGAAATATCGATAAATCGTATCATAATTATTTGCCACTCCTATTTTTGACGTCACTAAATGGTCACTGTCACTCTCTAGCCCAGTGTTGTCAATTAAGCATTACTATGGAAAGATGTAGCATTTTTCCAAAATTCAGTTTAGCATTTGGCCACTTTTTGTATTTAGTGTGCATACACTTCTCCCAGTGATGCTCCTATCTCTTTAATACGTCCAATCAGTACTCGGCGTCTTTCTCTGGAAAATAGGTAATTGTTGTTGTGTACGCACAGCAACAATTATACTGCACCACTTTTAGGGTCATAATGTACGCATTATGATCCTAAAACAGATGCAATTAGACTCAATTTACGAGTAAGTGTGTTGAAGTCTCCTAATGCGAAACAAATTAGAAGCCGCCACAGGACAAAAACTGAAACAGCATAGTAGTGAATTTTTTTTAGCATCTTTTTTAGCATTTTTTTAACGTAGATTTAGCATAATATATTTTCTGGAGTTGGCAACACTGTCCTCGCCTGTGTTGTCACCTCAAAATCTGATACTTTTTTTAAAATGGATTCTAGGGCAAATAATGTATGGGGGCCGATCAATGTCCTTTATCACGATTTCTTGCTTGTTTCAATAAATCGATAATCAATAAAAATACCACCATATACAAATCAAAGTAAATAATCAAAACGTTACGTAGCTGCAATCACTATTTTCAGCTGACAAAAAACGGTTAAACCCGTGGACAGAGAGTAAGCTTTATTTCTAAAAAAAACAGCTTCTGTATGTTTGTATTCTTAGTCTTTTAATCCCGAATTTTCAATGGGAGTACGAAATCTGTAGACTTTCACAAGATCTAAAAGACTGAGCCACAGTCAAGCGTGATATGGTTTAGCTACTACGAACCTGAAAGTTTGTTACTCAATCACACTTTAATGCCTGAACAAGTTTGGTTAAACTTTGATACACAGGTATACAATGGACTAAAATAATATATAGGGTGACTGGTAATTAGTGTACGATACTTAAACACGTGATTGTGTTCATGATAACAAACAACTTTCCCGAAGAAAAAATGTTTTTTTGTACTGAACCAGTACAAAAATATTTTTATCTTCGGGAAAGTTGTTTATTATCATGAACACAATCCCGTGTTTAAGTATCGTACACTAATTACCAGTCACCTTATATAGGTAGGATACTTTTGTCTCAGTAGCATGTGCCCGTGGGATAATTTTAACGTTGTCTTTTTGTGACTTGTGCCGGGACTTCAACCATGTTTGGTGGTTGAAATCCCGGGTTCACATATACCTCTCAAGGCTTATTTATATAACTCAGGGGTTTTTTAAATTCAAATTCAAAATCATTTATTTCAACCACTTCCAGGTCATAAAATACAATTTCAAATAAAATTTCATTACAATAAAAATAATAAATAAAATAACATAAATAAAATTTAAAATTATTATCATGATTAAAATTAAACCATTAAAATCAAATTCAAATCATAAATATTATATTAAAATCATTATATTAAATTAAAATCATAAAATCAAATCAAAATCAAATTAAAATCTTAAAATTAAAATAATAATAAAAAAAATATATATATATGTCGGAGACAGTTTATTAATCACATTGTGGGTGTTAACTAAATTTGTTATGATTTGTGTTTCTTATTGTTAATTTATGTGATTTTACTATCAATTATTGTCTATTAATTCGAAACATGATTTATTGTGTGTGCACACTGATTTGTGGTTACTTTATTTCGATAATTATTATCGATGGTTTTATTCAAAACAATTGTTGACACATTACTTTGAATGTAAAAGGAATTACTTTATGAAATCACTATTGTTTATTCATGACAATTATCATTGTGTTATTTGATTACAGATCTTATTAGATTCAGCACATTTTAGTGTTTTGTATCAAGTAAACGCGTGACGCACTTCCGTGCGCATGGACAGGCTTGTATGGAGAGGTTGCAAGGTGGGGGGCATCGCCTTATAAAAGAGCGTGCACTCCGTAAGTATGGCAGTCGATCCTCGGATTCGACTCAGTAAAGAGTTCCTGCTCCCGACAATTCTGTCGGTTTACCTGGTACAGCGCTGCTGTATATTCACATAGCTGTATAGGCTTGCTGCTAGCGAGCGATACACTTTGTATTTGGGTGGCTTATGCTACTGTACGAACTATGAACCTTAAGGGTTTGTTCGTTTATCATTGGGTGGCTTAGGCTGCTGTATGAACTATAAACCTTAAGGGTTTGTTCGTTTATCATTGAGTGGCTTCGCCACTGTACGAACTGTGGGACCTTAATGGTCTGTTCGATTAACTGTATTGTTGCTGTACCTTGAACTTACTTTATTCTTGTTACTGATTACCATTTGCATTGTGTTTTCTTTACTAATAGTGTGTAATTGTTTTCACAGGTATGTTGTTTATCCCTAATGGGATAATGGGAACGCATATAGTCCTGACGATGTACTATACCGCTCGGCACTCGTCCTCGATCGCTCAGTGACGATCCTACATATATATAATGTTCTTTTTTCACTCAATAATATAATAAATGAAATTCCAGATTTAATCATCCAAAGACCAGCTCTGCTAGAACTTACGAATGTGCTAAAAGAAACTTCTCTGGGAACAGTGACGTTTCAACCTACTCCATCAACTTCTAAACAACCAGTGCCTTCAATATCAAAAGACATTAGTGTCATAGGTAACTATTACAATGTGTCTTGGATGGAGATACACGTGGACGAAGTTCGGGCGTGGCAAGACCACTCACTGCATCCGCTCGGAGGAGGATATCTCTCGGGTTTTTGGTCTGGAAGTATCGCCTGAAAATGTTGTGTAGACTTCTTGACCCTTGTATGTATAACCATTTAGGCTACAATGTATTTGGTAATTTTATTTGTTTTTGTTCAAGTTTTTTAAGTGCGAGACCAGCAATCTTCCTGTCTCAATGTATTGCAGTACTTTTTTTTAGCCAAGTTGCCCGAGTAATCATAAATTATATACAAAATTTCCTATCATTATCACTTCTATTTTTATGGATCAGCTATTATCATCTATATACATTACAATATTTACAATACTCTACCCATCATTACAAACTTTACTTATTAATACCTATCACAATTATTATACAGGGTTATATACATTAAATATTATGCTTTATTTTATTTTACAAACTATTTTACATATTATTATACATATAAATCACACTATTTACATACATCTAAATCCCCAAAAATGAATAAAACTAAAAACTTAAGAGTTGGACTGTTCAATGCAGGGTCACTAGGCACGCGACAGGATGAGTTTATGGTGGCTATGAGTAACCTAGCAGTTGACATCATGGCAATAAAGGAGACCTGGCTCAGGCAGGGAGAGGAGGGTCGCGCGCCGAGGGTACCGAACTAGCAGCTGCGGCACGTGCCGCGCCCCGACTCCGTGCGTGGCGGCCGCGGGGGCGGCGTCGGCTTCTACGTGCGCCGCGGAGTCCGCGTGCGCGCCGCGCCGCACCCGCCCGCGCCGCAGGTCGAGCAGATGTGGCTCAGAATGAGCATCAATGCACACTCGATCATCATCGGTACTGCATACAGGCCACCGTGGCTGGATGTGAACGTATTTCTTGATGCGATTACCGATTCCCTTGCCTCCTTCGCCAGCGCGGACAAGGTTGTCTTACTTGGTGACTTCAATATTGACATCCTAAATATAAATGATAACAAAACCAAATTACTTAAAACATTTTTAAATTACTGCAACCTTAATCAAATTGTACATGAGCCAACACACTTTACGGATCATAGTCGAACTTTAATTGACGTGGTATGTACCGATGCCCGAGTGTGTGGGGTGTCAGTGTCACACATACCGGAGCTCGGTAATCATGCAATTATTTCGGTCGATTTGAACTTTAAAATAGAGAAGCCTACTCCAAAATGGGTTACATATAGGCCGCTTAGAGACATCTTGCCTGAATTCTTCAATGACGATTTACACAAAATGGACTGGGAATATATTGAAAGTCTTGATGATGTGGACACAATGGTGATGACATTTAATAATTATATTACTACACTATTTGACTTACATGCACCCCTTAAAAGAGTTTTAATAAAAGAAAAATCTTGCCCATGGATAACTGATACTGTTAAAGATATGATGAGGCTGCGCGACAAGTGCCATACTAAGTCCAAAGCTACTCAATCAGAGCGCCTCATAAAGTCCTACAAAGAACTTAAACATCTGGTTAGAGCCGCATTACATAGCGAGAAATGTGCATACTTTAAGAACTACATAAACAAAAATATTAAACAACCTAAGAAATTGTGGAAAAATCTCAAGTCAACTATAGACATTGCACGAAAATCAGAACACAGGCTGCCCTATTTTTGCAATGACCCGGAAACTATAAATCAACACTTTTTGGATGTACCTGGCACAGGGAATGTTGCGGCTACAGATTTAACATACTTTGAGCGACACAGACATAGTGGTCAGGGCTCAGGGTTCCGACCACATCTCTTTAGAAATGCTGATGATGACACTTCCTCGTACACTCGCGGTCATTACGACAATCATTAATAAATCCATCGCTACCTCTTCCTTCCCGAATCTGTGGAAAATGGCAATAATTAGACCAATCCCAAAGGTACCTAATCCTACCAGTGTAAAAGACCTTCGCCCTATTAGCCTGTTGCCGTGTCTCTCCAAAATTCTAGAGAAGGTTGTCTGTAACCAACTTAGAGCATATTTAGAACGGAACAGTATTTTGCCCGAGTTTCAATCCGGTTTTCGCAAGCGGCACAGCACAGCGACAGCCCTACTGGATGTGGTTGGGAATATACTGGAGGCTAGAGACCAGGGTATGGGAACCCTGCTGGTCCTGTTGGACTTTTCCCGCGCTTTTGACTCTATAAATGTGTCATTGCTTCTCTCTAAGCTGTCTTACTATGGTTGCGATGCAAATACAATTAAATGGTTTAGCAGTTACCTTAATAACCGTTCGCAACTTGTACAGTTGACGAGGGATAGTGATGGCGATATTGTGTCCTCCAACCCTAAGTGTGGATAGGGGTGTGCCACAGGGATCAATCTTGGGTCCGCTTTTATTTATTTTATACAGTGCTGATATCACCAAATGTCTGGGTGATGCAAAGTTTCACCTCTATGCTGATGACTTGCAAATATACCTCCCCTTTTCGTCCCCAGAATACTGTTGAAACTGTGAACAGAATGAACAATATTTTGGAAAAGGTCTCTGGTCTCTGACTGGTCAAAAAGAAATTCTCTGGTTCTTAATCCAAGTAAGTCCAAATTTATTGTGTTGGGTTCCAGGGATTTTCTTAACAAAACTCTGGCTTCCAGATTGGACTTGAGTATAGATGGTTGTAGCATGGAGCAGGTACAAGAAGCACGTAACCTGGGGGTAGTCTTCGACAGCCAACTGAGTTTTGAGACACATGTCATGGAAGCTGTACGTAACTGCTTCTACCGACTGAAACTTTTGTATCGTGTTCGCCGAACACATTTCGAAAACATTTCATCTTTTTCTCCTACTGATATCATCATAGTAAGTAAATTATAGTGTAGAGAAACGTTAAAAAACAAATAATAAAACAATATTTTAATGATACTGGCTTTTAACTCGACGTAACGGAATTAGGTAGCGTAAAATAGCAATATTTTGCAAGAGCAATAGACTTTCAGACTCGACGTAAAGCAACTCAACTTAAAGGGAACCAACCTTAATTTATTTGTTGTTTTTTTAGCATTTCTCATTCCAAATTACATTTAAGCAAATAGTTATATATATATTTGTAAGCTATTTATAAAACTGCGAACGCGAGTATCAGTCTGCGAACGCGAGCGCTAGCGAGCGAACGTATCGAGAATGGCGCATCCCAACGTGATGACATCTAGTAAAGTGAAGTGCAGTTATTGTAACATAGCTATTAGTGAAGTTCTGGCGTTTATTCAAAATAAAATAGACGTCATGGACGAGGAGAGCTTAGTGAGGATATGTTCAACTTCGTTCACAGCGGAAGACATATGTGGTGCAAAAGATTTGTTGTTTGAATCGGTAACCGTTAAGAAACGCAAAGTAACACGGAAGGGGGATGGGAGATCTCAGCGAGACCTCTATGATGTTATTGCTGTTTTTAAGGAGACAGACCCTGAGGAAACTCCGATATTTGTTGCCAGAGAATTGCAGAAATTACCACCTGTTACATTCGATCACATAGACGCAACGACATACTTGTGATACAGAAAGACCTAAAATTATTAAAGGAAACCTATGTAACATCGCATCAACTTCATGAGGTGAAACAAGATCTAGTAAATCTCAAACAAGCGTCTTTGGTAAATAATTATGAGTGTCTAAATGTAAACAAAAATCGTGGCGGTGGCGGTATGTCGAACAGCTGTTATATGATGGACAGCGGCCCGTTGGGACTACCTCACATTGAAGAACATTACGTGACTCATGACACAGCTGTGTGTGCGGTACAAGACGAAGCTTGCGTACGGGCAACTCTGTCGCACGCGGGTATCGATGATGGCGCTGTCTTGCTCACACAGGTGCAAAACGCTAATGAGGAGCGGCACGTGGAGGCCAATTTTAACACCGTGGTTTCGAACCACGGAAGCCCGCCTGCGACTGAGCTGCGAGCGGGCCTCAGTACGGAAACGGGCGCGTGTATGAATCATCGGATGGCATCGACGCCGACGTCGGCAAATCATAAAACATTAGCGCAAATTGTATCTAAAGATGGACAATGGAAGGATAAGAAGCAGACTGAGGAATGGATATTGGTACAGCGAAAGAGGTTGAGGAATAGCCATAATACTATTGAGGGCAAAGCCCAAAATAATCCTAGCGAAAAATTTAAAGCCGCAGTTATTAGAATACCATTATTTTTAAATAATGTAGATATAAGTACATCGGAAAGTGATATACAGGCTTACATATTAAATAAAACGCAGGTTAATGTATCTTTGCAAAGAATTAAAGCGAAGATACCGCGTCAATATAATGCATACAAAATGTGTGTGCCAAAGTCAAAGCTTACACTTTTCTTAGAAAGTAGTTTGTGGCCGGAAGGCGTTTCCGTTAGAAGGTATGTAGAATATAAAAATAGAGATGGCATACAAACCACAACAGAAAATAAATAATACGACATTTGTCAGTTTCAACTGTCGGTCAATAACAAGATCAATTGACTGTGTAAGATCATTATGTCAAACAGCGGACATAGTGGCGCTGCAGGAAACATGGCTCCTGCCTCATGACATTTCATATCTACGAGGAGTAGACCAGGATTTTGCTTATTCTGGCAAATCAGCGGTGGATACGTCGACGGGAATGTTACGGGGCAGGCCGTATGGCGGCGTCGCTATACTATGGCGCAAGAGTGTGTACCCGTACGTGTCGGTAGTGGAGTGTCAAAGTGTGAGGCTCACCGCCATTAAAGTAGTGCTTGACGATCGACAGTTTTTAGTATTCTCGGTTTATATGCGAACAGACTCTATGGAAAATATGGCTGATTTTACGGATTGTTTGGCTGAGATTAGTGCAGTGATAGACAGTTGTGGTATAGAAACGGCCTTCATATTGGGCGACTTTAATGCTCATCCGGGTGCATCATTCGGTAAGGAACTTATTAATTTTTGTTCTGAGCAGTGCTGGGTGTGTGCGGACATTGACTTTTTGGGACTATTATTGGAGTCTTACACATACATTAGTGACGATCATGGTAGTAGGTCATGGTTAGATCATGTTGTTGTGACTGATGCCGCGAGGCGGTCAATTTTAAATATCGAGATTAAATATAATATCTCGTGGTCTGACCATTTTCCTATAGAGATAACATGCGACATTAATACTGTAAAACCTAAAGTAAACCGTAACAAGGCTGGGAAAAACAGTATTATTTGGGGGGATAGGGATTTGTCGCAGTCAAAACATTATAACCAATTATGTACGCGTAAGCTACGGGATGTAGATTTTTCCCCGGAATTTAGAAACTGTGCAGATATATTTTGTAATAATTTAGAACATAGAAATATTATAGACAAAATGTATAATGAAATAGTAAATATATTGAGTGATGCTGCTTCAGATTGTTATAATAGAAAAGTAATTAATTTTAGAAAGAGAAAGCTGTACGTTACCGGATGGAACAAATTTGTGAAAACGGCTCATGGAGACGCTCGACTTAGGTTTCAGGATTGGGTTGGTAATGGAAAGCCCACATCCGGTCCTCTTTATGAGAATATGCGTAGGTCGCGTGCTACATTTAAATCCAAGCTTAAATGGTGTCAGAACAACGAGACGCAAATAAAAATGAATGTTTTGGCGACACAGCACACAGCTAAGGACTTCGTTAAGTTTTGGAGGGAGACCGGTAAACTGAGTCCGAGGTCGGGCGTTCCAGTGAGCGTCGAGGGTAATAGTGAGCCCGCCCTGATCGCCAACCTATTTAGGGAACATTTTAAGGTACCACCGCCTTTGACTCCCGGGAATAGTGGGGCCGAGCCGCATGGAGCGCGTGTCGGGGAGAAGATTGTGCGGATTACATGTAAGGATGTCGCGCAGGCGGTGAAGAGCATGAAAAGAGGAAAATCCCCTGGCCATGACTCACTAAGTATTGAACACTTGCAGCATGCAGGACACCACTTGCCAAGGGTGCTCGCCATGCTTTTCATCTTCTGTGTAGGACACTCATATCTGCCTGAGGCGTTGATGAGGACTGTGGTGGTCCCTATTATAAAGAACAAGACTGGGGACGCGTCCAGTTTGAGCAACTACAGACCTATATCGCTCGCAACTGTGATAGCTAAGATACTGGATAGTGTGATTGACAAACATTTAGATAAACATCTTAAACTACATGACGCTCAGTTTGGTTTTCGATCTGGGCTTTCTACCGAAACAGCAATACTGAGTCTCAAACACACTATCCAGTACTACACCAGCAGGAACACACCAGTTTATGCGTGCTTTCTAGATCTATCGAAGGCATTCGACCTGGTTGTGTACGACAAGCTGTGGCAGAAGTTATCGTGTGACACTGAACTTTCTGACGAACTGACGGCGCTTCTTAGATATTGGTATGGCAATCAGTATAACAATGTCAGGTGGGCGGGGTCACTATCGGACACGTATAGGTTGCAGTGTGGAGTGAGACAGGGTGGCCTGACTTCACCTAAGCTCTTTAACCTATATGTGGATCGGCTGGTCCATGAGCTTAGCAGTACACAGGTAGGCTGTTCAATTGATGGAGTTTTTGTTAACAACATAAGCTACGCCGATGATATGGTACTGCTGAGCCCATTGATCAGTGCCCTCAGGCGCCTAATAAAAGTATGTGAGAGTTATGCGGAGGCCCATGGGCTCAGGTATAATGCGAGCAAGAGCGAAATGATGGTGTACAAGGCCGGTACAAAGAGCTATGACACCGTACCGCAAATTACATTGAACGGCAATGCTCTCAAGAGAGTATCGCAGTTCAAATACCTGGGTCACTGGGTCACCGAGACCCTTACTGATGACGTTGATGTAGAAAGGAAACGCAGGGCATTGTCAGTCAGAGCTAATATGCTGGCCCGTAGGTTTGCACGCTGCACTGAAATAACTTTATTTAAGGCGTACTGTCAGTCTTTTTATACGTGCAGCCTATGGGTGAAGCATACGCAGAAGACTAATGTAATGCCCTGCGTGTCCAATACAATAACGCGTTCAGGATTTTGGTGGGGTTGCCACGATTTTGTAGCGCATCAGGCATGTTTGCAGACGCACGAGTGGATGGCTTTACAGCAATACATCGCAAACGAATAGCGTCCCTCATGCGCCGCTTGCGGGGCAGCCCCAACAGCTTCTTGCAACTTTTTGCGAAGAGAATGGACACTGACAGTTCCTTCATGGAGTACTGGACAAGACAGCATGTCAGGCGTTCCTAGTGTGTCTGTGTATGTATATTATTATTGAATGTTATTTATTATTATAAGTTATTATTTATTTATTAATTGTGTAACCCAAATATGGATACTTTATTGAATTTATTTTATCTGAAATAAAGAATTTGAATTTGAAAAACCCTTTGTTTTAATACCCCCCTCGATAGGTTTTGAGGAAAAATATTTTTTTTGAAAACACTAATATGTCGTCGCCAAAAATCGGCCAGTTTAATTTTTATAATTTTGATGTACCCAGTCTCACTCACACAATTAAGACGATTGAAACGACACCTTTCATGCTAAAAACTCTCAGACTCAGCGTTAAGGAACTCAACTTAAAGGGAACGAACCTTAATGTATTTGTTGTTTTTGGCATTTCTCATTCCAAATTACATTTAAACATATAAGTTGTTTATATATTTGTAAGCTATTTATAAAACCCTTTATTTTGATATCCCACTCGATAGGTTTTGAGGAAAAATATTTTTTTTGAAAACACTAATATGTCGCCAAAAATCGGCCAGTGTAATTTTTCTAATTTTGATGTACCCAGTGTCACTTACACAATTAAGACGAATGAAACGACACCTCTCAAGTCAAAATCCATTAAGCCGTTTGAGATCCAGAGCGTGCCAAAGAAATTCATACATACATACACCCGAAAAACATAACCCTCCTTCTGGCGCAGTCGGGTAAAAAGGATGCAGATTTTCCAACCAGGAAAAAGTCATGGCTTTAGCTTTATATAAACAAGGTCCTAGAGCCTATAGATGGTTACAAAAATTTTCGTTCTTCCTTCTCCATTAACTTTAAGCAGAATGATATCCCGAGCGTCCTGGCATCCAGGAATTAACGAAACATTATTTTGACAGCTTGAGAAAAAAGTTGGAAAAATGAAAACATTGGAAAAACTGTGCATATTGTTGTTTGATGAAGTTGCACTAACTGCACATTTTGATTATAATAGAAGGACAATAATGGCACAAACAAACAAAATAAAATTGCAGATCACGCATTGGTCTTCATGGTGAGAGGAGTTCAAAAAAATTACAAGCAACCTATTGCCTACACATTCTGCTCCAGCACTACACCAGCTGTTGAATTGGCATTACAAATAAAAGCAGTACTCAGAAAACTACAGTCGATTGGCTTACATGTAATAGCTACTGTTTGTGACCAGGGATCGACAAATGTAAGTGCCATAAATTGGCTTCTTAAATCAACAAAAGGCGAATATCTGCGGCAAGGAAAAATATTGAAAAATAACATATTTGAAGTAGACGGAAATAAAATCGTGCCGTTGTATGACCCCCTACATCTTATTAAAGGCATAAGAAATAATTTGATCAATAAAAAAATTAAATTTACCGCAAAATGGGATCACCTAACTAAGGTGTATAATGAAAATCTTGCATACAAGGTTATACGGTTAATGTCAAAAATAACTGACAGACACATTATTCCCCAAAAAATGGCCAAAATGAAAGTCAAGTGTGCAACTCAAATATTTTGCCGAACAGTGGCAGCATATATGGGACTATTGTCTCGTAAGTAAACACAATATTTATGTTAACATGAATCGGAATTAGGTACTTTGTACAGTGTAAGCACGTACAAATTTGACCTCATTGTGTCAGCACTTTACTTGCTACTAGTGGTCTATATTAAATAACGTATAAGCGATATCGGAATTTCTGCAACTCTTTGCTTAAAAGACTGAGGAGACAGTACGAAAAATCGTTACTAACTAGTGTTAAAACTAGAAAAGACTCTTGGAATGCCATTAAAACCATAATTAATTATAATAAACCCAAAACCACATCCAAAGACTTGTTACCCTCTGTGGATAAAGTTGAACAAGAACTAGAACTCGTGAATGGCTATTTCACAAATATTGGCAAACAGCTAGCAGACGCAGTGTCTGCCTCTAACGACCTCAGTTCTTCATCAGACGACTTTTGTATACCCCGCCTTGCCAATTCTTTTGTGCTTCTTCCTCCTGATGAGGCTGAACTGGAGTCTTTAGTACTGGGCCTTAAGAATAACTGTTCTGCTGGCTGGGATTCAATACCCGCACAACTACTTAAATTATCGAAACACATTATAATTCCTCCTCTAATGAAACTTTTTGAACTCTGTATCATACAAGGAATATTCCCGAAAGTTTTTAAGCGGGCTATTATCACCCCTGTTCATAAGGGTGGGGCTCGACACGAAGTTTCAAATTACAGACCGATTTCAGTCCTTACATCTTTATCCAAAATTTTAGAAAAAATATTGAACAGTCGATTAATGAAATATCTTGAAAAATATAACATCTTATCAAATTCTCAATTTGTGTTTAGGTCGGGGAAAAGTACAGAAGATGCTGTTAGTACATTAACGGACTATGTTACTACACAAATTGATTCCAAGCAAAAATGTTTAGGTGTATTCCTCGACCTAGCCAAAGCATTTGATACCGTCTCGATTCCTGCCCTTGTGAACAAGTTAGAATGCATTGGTATCCGGGAAAATGCACTAATGCTTTTTAAAGATTTTCTTTGCGGCCCTTTGCAACAAGTCAGAAACGGAAATCATGTTAGTAAGGCTACTCCGGTGGTGTACGGGGTCCCACAAGGCAGTATCCTCGGCCCGAGCCTCTTTTTAATTTATATTAATGACTTATGCGAACAACAACAGCTTCTTAATGGAAAAATGTTCACTTATGCTGATGACACCGCTATAGTTTGTCATGGTGATTCTTGGGACGGGGTCAAAGAATTTGCTGAGGCGGGACTTCATCGAATACGTCTATGGCTCAACAAAAACTTATTAACTTTAAATCTTGGAAAATCTACGTGTATACAGTTTTCTTTTGCCAAAACATTGCCAACAAATGTAGATCTAAAGGTTCATTCTTGTAATTATTCCCCTAATACAGATTGTTCATGCCGTTCATTAACAAAGTCCACCGATGTTAAATATCTTGGGGTTATACTGGATGAAAGATTGACCTGGCGTCCATATATAGAATTGATGACAGCTCGTACTAGAAAGCTTATATGGGTGTTTAAACGTCTAAGACATGTAGCCGATTTTCAACTTTTACGGACCGTTTACTATGCCTTAGCTCAGTCAGTACTTGGATATTGTACTGTTGTATGGGGAGGGGCGTGCAAAACCTTTATGTTACGCTTGGAAAGAGCACAGCGATCTTTACTGAAAGTTATGACATTCAGGACATATAGATTTCCTACAAAAATCTTGTACGAATCATGTCAAGTGCTCACAGTAAGACAGTTGTATTTACTTCTTCTCCTTATTCAGCAACACAAGATCTCCCCATACAATGCCTCGGATTACTACAATAAGCGTACTATCAGAGATGTATATCCATCAGTCAAATGTCATACAGCATCTGCTAGAAGACAACAAGGCTACATGTCGATATACTTATATAATAAAATAAACAAACTAAAAAACTTCCACCCTCTTTCCTGTCGTGAAGCTAAAATTCTACTTAAGGACGGCTGCTAGGTTTAGACTATGGCCAAACCGAAACATTGCTTCAATGAACGCACCCCATGTTAGGAATGTAACAAGAACTATTCCACATTCACTTTCATACATATAACATCATAAAACACAATTTTCATCCATGCATCCACACTACACAATTTTACATCCACACTTCACATTTACACTTTACATATATTTTTATTTGTTTTCCTCTTTTTTTTTTAGTTTTTGTGCAAAACATTATTACTGTTGTGACATCTGATGGGAGAAGACACTAACTTCTGTAACACAGGTCTCTGAACCTAGATCAGAAATCAGGGACTTCATAGGTCTTGTGTATCTTTTATTTGTGAATAAATCTATTTTATTATTTTTATTATACTTTAGTACACGAATATCACTCAACTCGCGTGCACTCATTATCATTCAATTAAATTCATCATCGATCAATAAAGTGTATAATTACGTACTCTTGCGTATCACTCAAAATTATCATCATTGAAAGGTGTAAAGACCCTACATCTTTTTGGTCCTTCGAGCTTCTGTATGAGCGGGACTACTTCGCGTTCGTGGCAGTGTGAATAAACTATCGACACGGAAGTGTAGCTTCTGCAACTACGACCTGTGGACAGAGTAGCATCCGTCTGCTGGAACTCAACGACTGTTTGCTCCGTCTCAGCAGATTGTGTGCCATCACTTTTCTTACGTGGATCCGTTCATCCATCGCAGAGAAATTGCAATAGCACGAACTGCAGGACAGCGGCAAACTTCTCACACAACTACAATCATGAGCGCAAACATGGAAGACATTTTGGCCAATCAAGATCAGATCATTCAAGCCATGGAGCAGCAACTGCGGAATTTTAAGAAGGATTCTGCGGAGCGCAAAACTCCGGCCAACATCAAGAAACGTTTGCAAACCTTGGATACATACTGAGTTTCAAGAGAATCATGTCACATTATGTGAGTTTGAAGATCGTGGTTATACCTACTTTTCGGAAAACTTCTACAATAAGGCAATGATCATCTACAATGAAGCTCAGGATATCATTCGACAATACAGACCACCTACTAGTTTGGAAAAGAGGGATAAGTCGCCCAGCGCTTCATCAATTCGTATGTCAGACACTCGCAATCAAGAAGCTGCGGAAGAGCGACGGCAAACAGACACATTGTCCAGATCAACCGAACATCAAGCCTAGTGGGAGTCAATCGACATCATTATACAAGAAGATTGTCTCTCGGGGGAACGCCAGTAAATTAGAAGAAATGCTGCGCAAGCAGAAAAGTAACTTCAAAGCTTTATCACGGGCAATCAAAACCGTGGACGTAGAGAGCCTCTCTGAAAAATGGGAATTCGAGGATGTGCTCAGAACCACTCAAGCAAAATGGTCAACCATCGATTCCCTGCACTGGGAAATTGACAGTGAAATGTATTCGGAAGATGAGGAGTATGAACAGGAATATAGCAAGTACGAACAACTGTACGTTGACATCAAAAGGTTAGTCAATAGCAAGATGTATTCTGTTTCATATCAGGATAGTTTTACACCGAAAATTGATATCCCGACCTTCTCAGGGAACTAGGTATCACAAATGGATTTCATTCAAGGACTTATTCCAAGAAGCAGTCCATAACAATAAATCCATCTCAAGTGCCCAGAAAATGCAGTTATTGAAAAGTAAACTGAAAGGCGAAGCAGAAAGGATCATTCAACACCTCAATATCAGTTCTGAAAATTACCAAATCTGCTGGGACATCTTGAATCATAGGTACAACAATGACAGGCTAATTTTTACCTCGCACATGAACATACTGCTGTCAATACCTACAATGCAAACCCAAGTCGACACACAGATCAAGAACATGTTCGACACAATCAATGAATGCATGAACGCCTTGAAAAATCTTGGTATAGACGTAACCGCCATGGGACCAACGGTTGTGCATTTACTTACACTGAAGCTGGATACACAGACACTTAGTGAATACACCCAATAATTAGAAAATCCTAGAGCCTTGCCTGTTCTATCAGATTTTCTTAAATTTTTAGAGAACAAATATACTGCTCTCGAATCAACACGGCGCAAGCACCATACATTGAAGTCATCATCGTCGTCATCTCCGAGTAGTAACAAATATTCTGAACATTCATTCAACAAAAAGAATCAAGCAAAATCTAATAATTGGGTCCATATTGGCTCACCTAAAGTTCTTTACCCGAAATTGTACTTCCTAAGGATTTGTAATCCGAATGATCACTCTTCCTAAAATTTTTCATCCTAAAGTTTTTATTCATACTATTTATAGTGCTACCGGCGATGTTCATAACACTCATGTTTCCGAAAATTGTTATTAATAGTATCATTAATGTAAATATATTTAAACTCATACTGTTTTTTATCATAACGCTTCTGTCCCTAAACATAATTACCATAATATTTTTACTCATACTCGGAAAGAAACATTTACAAAGTGTAATAAAAAATATATGTGGGTAGAAGATGATATTTATAGTTTTAATTTGGAGGTATGCTTTACATAACGTACTGAGTTGTGTCTATTGCTAAGTTCAAACCTACTGCGCGTGCGTGCAAGCAAGCATGCAGCATACAAGCAAGCACGCAGCATACAAGCAAGCATGCAGCGAGCAAGCAACCATGCAGCATGCAAGCAAGCAAGCATGCAGCGTGCAAGCAAGCATGCATCATGCAAGCGAGCATGCAATATGCAGCAGGCATGATTTCTGTCACGGCTCCGGCGTTGCAGGGCTCCGGCGGTCCCACGCGAGCTTATCGTCGCAGATGGTATTCACGCTCACCACCGCAGCTTCGGCTTGCTGGCTGGCTTCGCCGGCCAGCCTCAGCCGCGGCGGCGGGCGTTAAAACCACCTGCTCCTCAGCTCACGGGCCGCCTCGCCCCTCCGCGCCTACGCGGATTAAAATTACACTCTTGGGGTAGGGCAGACAAGACTACGTGGAGTCGGTTTCGCAGCGATTCGTTTCTGTCATTAACTTTTGTAGCACAACATATTCACTTTTTAAGACAATATTTTAGTTATTGTCTATATTTTCGTTGAAATAAATTCCATGGAAAAATACACTGAACAAACAATATTCTTTAAAAAAATAATTCTACTGTTTGATAAGTTTGTTAAACAAAAAAATGTGAATAAAAATTCATTGAATTGTGTTTCTGTGAAATATGTTTCATTGAAGTAAATAGTCTTTGAAACAATAATAGTCGAAATAAAATTACAAGAACCAAATATGATAAGAAACATTTTCTGGAAAACGAAATTCTATGAAATTTCTGTCTGCGAAACAAGGGGACACCGTTATACATGTTATGTGAAAATAAAGTTACGCAAAATTAATGTATATGGTACTGATTATTATGAATAAAAAGAAATCTAAACAAAAAAGATATGACTTTGAATAGTAGTGTAAAAGATGGTTATGTTGAGAAAATATAGGAAAACAAATAAAAGTATAATAGATGTTTATTGCTACTGACATTATGAAGTTGAATGCTTCGGATTATGAACATTAGAGACAGAGTAGTTAGGAATTGTGATTGTTCGGATGAAAAATGTTAGGAAGAACATTTTCGGATTTCCAATTATCGGAGTTCAAAATTTAGGTGAACTTTGGCGCACCCCTAATAATTACAACAATAATAAAAACGATTTCAATAAACCGTTTTTACGCAGGTCCGCTGTAAAAAGTTGTGCAATGAGGACACAGTATTGCCCACTATGCAAAGTCGACAGCCACGGATTATTCTACTGCATACCATTTTTGGAATCTGGGTCAGAAGAGAAAAGAAACACAGTCCAAAGGTGTGTAAAAATTGCCTGGTGGATCACAAAAATAAATCATGCCGTTCTGAATATAAATACAGGGTGTGTCAAGGAACTCATAACACTGTGTTACACGATACCCTACAGACAAACGCGGTGTCCAGTTACATGTATACGTCACCGTCTACGTCACGTGAAGACACAACACGAAGTAATGTGACGCATGTTTCCAAGGAAAATATTATTGAAATCCTGCTAGCAACAGCACTTGTCCGTATACAAGGGGCTAATGGAGAATATCACATAATGAGGGCTCTCATAGATCAAGGCTCTCAAGCCTCCCTCATTACTGAGAACGCAGCTCAAGTCTTAAAACTCCCTCGCCGCGCATGCAAAGGCGTCTTAGTTGGAGTCAGTGATAATCAAACCAATTGTAAGGGAGTTCTCAGTCTTGTGGCATCCTCATTACACTCCAATTACACATTCCAAACAGAAGCTGTTGTTATGAAGAAATTAATTAACAACTTGCCGAATCATAGTTTTTCAAAACCATCATGGGAATATCTTAAAACCATCCAGCTAGCAGATCCAGATTTCAACGTTTGTCGACCAATCGATTTATTACTGGGGGCAGAGGTTTACTCGGAAATAATCATGGCAGGCATTATCAAGGAAAATTCATCTCTACCACACATCTCTAATAGCACAACAGACTCAACTTGGCTGGATTTTAAACGGCAATGTAAAGTCCTATCAATGCAACGTTATCATGAACAATATAGAAGACATACAAAGGTATTGGAACATTAAAGATATTACCGATCCCGACACTAACATGTCCTCTAAAGACTATCGATGCCTACAACAATATAATTCGGAAACAGTACGTTGGGATGACGGCAGATACGTGGTTAGACTGCCACTAAAGCCAGACATCAAAGAAAAATTGGGAGAATCGAAACAAAGAGCCGTAGCTCAATTTTATCAACTAGAAGGAAAATTTTCTAGAAACAAAAATATTACCGAAGATTACATTCAGAAACATTCATTAACGAATACATCAAACTGGGTCACATGCGCGAGTGTACTATCGGCAAAACTTAAGCAAGCTCACTTAAGAAATTTTTTCTGCGGAAGCGCAGTTAGTGACAGACCACGCCCTTTCCTTGCTCTACCCAATTAGAGACAATAAGTATTTGTGTGAGTGCTTACTTACTGCGTGCGTGCGACAAAAAATATTAACAACCATTAACCAGTGCCAATTTGCATCTCGCTAATTGTTCACGCTTCCTGTTCTCGTTTCGCAATTTTATTTTACTACGACCTGTTTATTTCTATCGGACTGATTGCCTGCCCAACTGTGACCTC
This sequence comes from Charanyca ferruginea, assembly GCA_947361185.1. Classification (NCBI taxonomy): domain Eukaryota; kingdom Metazoa; phylum Arthropoda; class Insecta; order Lepidoptera; family Noctuidae; genus Charanyca; species Charanyca ferruginea. The sequence goes on from OX376056.1 coordinate 1,678,782, forward strand.
TGCTTTGTATACCGGACTGTGATCGTGGAACTCTTTTTGACCTTTGCTCGTGTCCTGGACTGTGTATTGTGACTACTGTGGGCTGTGTTTTGCTGATAACCATGACAACCCGAAACCTCAATCAAGACGAAAGGAATGAGATCATTGTCTTGCATAGACAAGGATTAAATATATCCCAAATTGCGCTGGAGTTGAATTTACAAGTAAGTTATATTTTTTATAAATCCAGAGAGAGTTAATAGAAATAAATTAAGGGCAAGTATAGGTTTCGTTCACTGTGCTATATTTTCATTGTTTGCATTATTATATAGATCTCAATTTTTTCTTCAGTTACCGTAATTACAGAGGCAATTAAAAGTTATTATTTCTAAAGCCGACATCGGCCCGACGACAATGCTTGACAGATTAAATTGTTGTTTACAAACAAAATGTTTAATAATTCATATTATTTTGGTTCAGAAAAAAATACAATGCTAAACCTAAAACTTGTGACAAAACATTGCTAACATCGCTTGTAATTCAATTCATAAATATTATATTTGAATGTTTTACGGATTTTGATATGGTTTTCACTCATCAAATACTTATATCATTTATCACATGCATATTATTTTAGAGCAAAGGCAAGAATTTTAAAGATGTGTAACACCTGTGCGAAGTCGGTGTGGATCGCTAGTTAATGATAAATATAAATAAAACATAACATGTTATTACAATTTTGAAATAATTAAATAAGAAATTACGTTTAGATATTCCAAATATTTTACTTTCAATATAATAAGTGATGCAGTCAAGAAGTTTGTTTTTGTCCTGTCTTTTTTTTATATCGGCACATTCAAAGACATTGTTCGGGCCTTTTATGACCCGATAACAAATCTTTCAACACCTAAACAATGGCTCTTCATTTCAAGTCATCACTGCATTTTCAAATTGGGTTACCGCACTTATGGTGTTAAAAATAAAGCTTAAATTTGCTTGGGAGAGTTTCACACAACATTGGAATTTACTATAATGCCGTAGATAAATATTTGTTTGTGGTTTACTACCCATACAAAATACAGATAAGAATGTGTGAAGAAGAACAATAGATATTTAAAAAGTTAGGGTTTATTTGTTATGAACTAGTAATCCTTTTGTGTGTGCAAAAGGATTAAGTTAAGACTGCCATAATATTTTATGTAACAATATTATGTGACAATTTGATGCTAATTATTATAATTTTTTTACAGAGAACCACGGTGCGCCGTTGGGTGCGAAGATATGAAGAAGGAGAAGATATGACGCAGCGCGTTCGTGCACCTCGACCTCGGGCTATAAGCGAAGGTCAGTTAGGAAATATGCTAGCTACATTTCAAGAATGCCCTTTCACACCTACTCGCAATTTCGCACAAGAGTATGGCGTATCAATGCAAACTATCCGGAACGAGTTACATCGAGCTGGAGTCCACCACAGACGGCCCGCAAAAAAAATTATTTTGACACAGGAGCAAAAAGCTGCTCGTGTACGATTCGCTCGGGACTACAGAGACTTCGATTTTTCTTACGCCATATTTTGCGATGAAAAGAGCTTTAGGTCTAGTCAACAAGGTCGTCGGAATTTATGGCGTATAGATAACACAAGATACGAACCTCGAAATGTAACCCCAAATGCTGAATCAGGAAGAGTTGTTGTAAATATCCACATATTTACAACAACTCTTCCCGATTCAGCAGCCGACTCATCCAGCCCCACGGCTGGATGAGTGCTGCTAGACCAGGCGAGCTTGCTTTTATACCGGGGAGGGCAAACGGCCACACATATAAAGAAGTCCTTCAAAATATTATGTTGCCAACTGTGCGCACGGTGTATCCAGAAATGGAGGTGCCAGAATTTTATTTTTTTCAAGATAATTGCCCGATACACCGTGCGCTAGTTGTCCGAGAGTGGTTGCGAGAGCAACCACAAATTAAAACAGTGCCATGGCCCCCCCGATCGCCAGACTTAAACCCCATTGAAAATTTATGGGGTTTAATGGTCCAGAAATGGGATAATAGGGCAGAAAGAACCAAAGAAGCACTCGTCACCCATTGCGAACAAGCTTGGGAGACATTAAGGGGTTCCAATTTGTGCGAAGTCCTGGTTAGGTCGATGCGTAACCGGTGCGATGCTGTAATAGACGCGGGAGGAGCAGCGACGAAATATTAGTTTTCGTAATAATTTAATTTTAACATACAGATGGTCCAAATAGTGACCTTAAAAAAATTGTCTCTTCATGCACAGAGGTATTCGAAAATACCTCATGTATGATTTGCGATTCTTGATAGTTTTCGAGTTAAGGGGTCCACTTCAAAAAACTCTTTTATTTATGCGATTATTTTAAAAAGGCGTGTAAAAAAGACATTTTTTTTAAAGCTATACCCATAAATGTTTTCAAAAGATTAAAAAAATATATATAACTCGTAACAATCAAGAATCGGGAAACATCCGTGGAATATTTTTGAATAAGCCTGGGCACGACAAACCTAATATATTAATCTATGACGTCACTATTGAGACCACCTGTATAATATATTACACATTCTGAAATGTTAATGGTTGTTTCCCCGCGGCAGAATGATTTGCTCTCAGTTAAGTACTATCAAAACATACAGCAAACTTTAAACATTAAAAATGTTTTTGTTTCCAAAAAATAATTAAAAAATACACCTATTATCATTTTAATAATAAATGGTTCAAGAGATCACTTTGAATTTTTTTTTAATCACAATTTTATTTTTTATTTTAATAAAAAAATGAATTTTTCTAACAAGATAATATCATTTCGCTGCAGGAAAAACACATTAAAATTTCACAGTGGTGTAAAGGGTGTAAAGAGATATTTAATGAAACCGAAAGATACCTACTTGTATCTACCAATATTATTATATATTATTATATTGTGTTCTACCAATATTATTGTGATAATTTTTTAGCCTTGGTCCATACCTGGAAACCTTCTGGTTCCGGAGATATTATAGGTCAAAGTTACAACATTTTTGTAAGTTTTTTTTTACTAAAACAAAAACTACAACGTTTTGAATGATTATAGCAATGCTCTTGTGCTACCACAAACTGATTTTCCGGATCAAAAAATAAAAGTCAGTAATGCTAATGTTACTAAGTTTGATGCGCATGCGTAGTTAACGGCTATGTGATGTGTTTTTTTACACCCCGTATTTTAGTGTATATCATTCTAATTTGTATTCTAATTCCATAATAATGATTGTCATCATGTTATTTTGTCAAATGATTGTGCCAATTATTTTTAAGTCACCTATATAATTAATATAAATGAATGTGTATACTAATAATATTGTAAAGCTAAAGATTTTTTTGTTTGTTTGTTAATCGCGTTAATATCTGGAACTATCAGTGCTATTGTGATAATATAATATAGTCATTATTTTTGTATAATATATGATCGCTAGATTTATGAGGAATATTATAAACTATACAACGTGTTCCATAAATGCGTGCTCATACTTAACACATACACAATACGTCTATACACATATATATCAAAATAAACTGTCCTAAGTTTTCGATAACTTTCCGAATATATCGATTTATTGGATGAGGCAAAGTAACACCAAAACTCAGTATAGTTTGATATGTGTATAGGCTCTCTATCAGATACTGCAGATCATCACCTTTAAATGTGACTACGCATTTCTGGAACACTTTGTAAATATCATGCTCATCACGGAGCAGTAACCAAAGACACGGGTGAACCGCGGGAGACAGCTAGTATTTGATAAATAATGTAATAAAGTAAGAGTAATGTATAATATGTGTATGTGTGCTAAAATAAAATAATTTATTAATAAAAGATATGTATGATTTAAAAAATATATTTTAATATTTTTATGTTAATAATTAGATATTATTATAGTTGTGTTATTTGTTACCTCATATGAACAATCTGTTAGGCTGATTGCGTGGCAAGACAAGTATGTTAAATAATATGTAAATTTTTATTTAATGCTAATTTTTAATATATCTGTAGTTATAAAATAAATTATAGTTTGAATTTGAATTGTTTTTTTTTTAAAGGCACATCCTAAGTGAATTTTAAACAACCCACAAGCAACCAGTGCATATATCACACTAAGACTAAAACCGGTAGCCTATCATACAAACATTTCTTAGTATACAGATGAAATATTTAAATACATAACTATATAAAATAAATAATCCCTGAAGGATTAGGCAGAGGTGTACCCATTAGTGTATGTATAAAAAAAAAATTCAAACCTAAAAAAACACTCTTTAGTTTACATATCTTAGTACAAAATATTTTTTTGTGGAATGTTGATACTTTCTAATTAAAATAAAGTTATACCAATAATACATTTTCTACGCCAAACATATTATATTACTATGAGTACGAAATTACTTCTTGTCAACAATCATAATAATATTATAAAGAGAAAAGATTTGTATTTTTGTTTGTTTGTAACGAATTAACTCAAAAAGTACTAAACCAATTTCTTTCACCATTCATTAGAATGCTACATTATCCCTGAGTAACATAAGCTATATTTATTCGTTGAAAAAATTAGAGATCCCAACTAAAACTTCAATAAGGTATCCTAGGGCCGAGTCACACCGGAATGGCAGCACAGCGGAAGGCAGTTTCGCTGTTAAACCATTTTCAACTTTATCTGTAAATGTCAAGACATAGTATCGCTTAAAGATTTGCATACGTCGACTGGCAACTCGTGACGCCGCGCGGCTCTGCGAGCCGATGACCTCCGAAGCGATACTATGCCTTGACGTTTAGAGATAAAGTTGAAAATGGTTTGCAGGCAAGCTGCCGGCCGCTGCGCTGACATTCCGGTGTGACTTGACCCTAAGGTGTAAAAAAAATTGCCCTAAAATGTTTTCCAACGCATGCGCTGCGGAAACTACTGATGATAGAACAAAAAAATGTTCTACAATATTAAAGAACATACAAACATTTTACAAAATAAAATAATCTACAAAATACTTCGCGAAAATGTCCAAATATTATAGTTATACTACTATATAACTATAACTACTTTTTTACATGTTAAAAGTTGATAGAAATCACCGACCAAAATCAAACCATGTTATCCATACCTTTTGTATTAATACTTATTCAAATAAAACATCTCGTATTGAAGACTGTTTATATACCTGTAGATTAGTTTTTGAATTATTGAAATCGGACATTCCATTCAAAAGATATTACGGATTTAAAAATGTCAAGCTAAACAAAATACTAATAGAAAAAAAACGCCGTGAAAAATATAATGGTAATTAAAAAAAAAAAAAACTACTTATTTCCTGCATAAAGACATTTACTCTACGTTTATCCCAAAATGTATAAAAATAAACGTCCACCCTTGCGAAAGCGGCAAGAGCCGCTAGTAATTTATAAAGAGTTCACGCTGGCCGTATCATAGTTTGAAACCGATACGACAATTAGAATTTGTGTCCATTGAAAAAACATCCCACAAACTAGGGAACGCAGCTCACTAATGTGCGCCTCTGCACACTAGTGTGAGTGTCAACTTCTACACATCATTGTATTCCGATCAACACAACTAAAACACGCTTCCTTTTTATTGGTCAAAACGCATGCATACGGCGATCGAGTTCAGAGCCGTGCCAGGCGATTATCGCCTTAAAGGTGAGCTTGCGGAAGTTTGCTCGATAGAATTTGCCGAATTGCATTTTACCTCACCATTGCGTTTTACGCCTGGACTCAGCTACAACTGCGTTGCGGGTGGTATTTAATGCGTCAGCAAAAACATCGACAGGCTACAGACTAAATGATTGAATGTTTAGCGGTCCGAATCTACAACAGGATTTGTTTACATTAATCCTAAGATGGAGATAGTATGAATATGCAATCACAACCGACATCGAGAAAATGTTCCGACAGATCTTTTGTAGTGAAAAAGACATGCAATATCAGAAAATCGTATGGCGTGACTCACCTAGCCAACCGTTAAAAGAGTATGAGCTGACAACAATCACCTATGGCATCAAAGAAGCTCCATTCTTGGCCATGATGACGTTGAAACGCCTAGCAGAAGACGAACGTTCAAGGTATCCAACAGCAGCAGCTGTACGTGAACAGTGTTTTTACATGGATGACTTTTTAGCTGGACATCACAGTCTAAAGGAAGCCAAACAACTCAAGGCTGACCTTATTAAATTGCTGAAATCTGGTGGCTTTAATTTGCGAAAATGGTCGTCAAACAACATCAACATAAACCATGACGCAATATCAGACAAGGAACAAACATTTGAATTCAGGCATCATGAATCAACCAAAACTTTGGGACTGCGGTGGCACCCCCAGAACGATCAATTCAAGTTCCAGTTGAAGATAGACACAGCATCATTGACACCATCCAGTAAAAGATCGTTATTATCGGACATTTCAAAGATATTCGATCCGCTTGGCTGGCTGTCTCCAGTCTCCACCAAACTGAAACTTTTGTTTCAAAAAGTTTGGTCATTAAATCTTCAATGGGATGACGCAGTACCTACAAACATCAATGAAGAATGGCTCAAAATAAAGAAGGAGTTACCAGCAATCGAAAATATTAAAGTCCCAAGATGGCTCCAAACGCCAGAAAATGCAAACATAGAGTTGCATAGATTCTGTGACTCATCAATAAAGGCCTACGCATGCGTAATTTATGTCAGAATTATAAATCAGGAAAAGGCGGAGTGTCAAAATCAAAGCTCGTGCCTGTCAACAAATCAATATCTTTGCCTCGATTGGAACTTTGCTCTGCGCACTTGTTATCAAAACTGATGAAAGTTGTCCAGAACAGTTTATCAAGCAATAACATCCAAATATACGGCAGGTCTGATTCGACGGCAGTACTAGGTTGGATCCAGGGTGATCCGAATCGCTGGAAACCATTTGTGGCGAACAGAGTAGCACAAATAACGGAGCTAATACCATCAAATAGCTGGCGCTATGTGAAATCTGCTGAAAATCCAGCTGATTGTGCGAGCCGAGGATTATCAGCGGACCAACATCATCCTTTTTGGTGGCATGGACCAACTTGGCTATCAACATTCAAAGAAAATCACAATCAAGATCTACCAACTTACGTCACGCATGAAGACATCGGTAAAAAGCAATGTAATTCTACAAAATGAGGACATTGTTTTAAAACTATTAAACAAACACAGCAACTTCGATCGAGCAGCGCGCGTACTCGCTTGAACTTTGCGCGCCATATCTCGCAATCAACACAAACCAAAGTATCTAACTGTCAGCGAAATAAAAATCGCTAAACATCTTTTAATCAAACAAACGCAGCTGTCGGTATATAAAGAAGAGATTTCGAGCCTCAGAGATCAGAAGCAAATAGACGCAAAGAGCAAGTTACTAAAGCTGAACCCATACTTGGACCAAGAAGGCCTACTGAGAGTCGGTGGTAGACTGAACAACGCGAAGATGAGCCATAACATGAAGCATCCTCTCATTATTCCCAACAGCACTCATCTCAGTGACTTATTTATCGATCAAGGACATCATATGACACTCCATGGGGGAGCGAGAGTTACTCAAGCCTGGCTACGTCAGCAATATTGGATTCTAGGTGGAAACCGAGCAGTCAAGAAGCGCCTTCGAAACTGCGTCAAGTGCAGAAGACACGATCCAATCAAACACGAACAATTGATGGGCGACCTTCCTCTATCACGCAGTAATCCGACACGACCATTCTATCACACAGGGGTTGATTTTACTGGATTTGTCGACGTAAAAGCAAGCAAGGGCCGAGGTATCAAGACAACAAAAGGGTATATCGCTGTGTTCGTCTGTATGGCAACCAAGGCGGTACACATCAAGCTAGTCTCGGACCTAACCTCTTCATCGTTCCTAACGGCTTTGCGGAGAATGGCAGCTCAAAGAGGCACACCAGACCATGTCTACAGTGACAATGGCACGAATTTTGTTGGAGCAAGCAGAATTCTCAACGAAGAATTCATAAACATTCAAGACACCTTAGACGACAATTTTTTAGAAGCTATTACCAGTATGGAGATTACCTGGCATTTGAATGCCCCTTCTTGGCCCAGTGCCGGAGGCCTCTGGGAAGCTGCCGTCAAGAGTTTGAAGTACCATCTCAAACGAGTGATAGGGGAACAGAAGTTGACGTTCGAAGAATATTCGACGTTGCTGGCTCAGATAGAAGGCTGTTTGAATAGCCGACCCTTATGCGACTCAGCGAAGAACCAGACGATTTAGACTGTCTCACACCATCTCACTTTTTGGCAAGCGATCCGACGCTAACTATCATTGAGACAGAGAGAGATCTACGGACAAGATGGCAGCTCACGCAAAAAATATTTGACGATCTGTGGAAGAGATGGCGAGCTGAGTATCTGTGTCAATTATCAGCTCGCAGTAAGTGGCGCAAACTTCATCAGAATTTGAAGATCAATGACATCGTCATCATTCACGACATTAATCTGCCCCCGGGTAAATGGCCCATGGGCAGAGTCATTGATATTCATCCAGGGAAAGATGGACACGTCAGAGTAGTGACCCTACGGACGAAAAATGGGGCACTCAAGAGACCCATCACAAAAATATCCGTTTTGTCGATCAACAACAACAATCAAAGCCACAACAACACAGGAAAGGAAAACCAAGAAGGTCAAACAACAAAAAAAAAATATTCCAAGCTAACTTCCTCAAAATTATGTAACTTTATAATAACAACACTCATGCTTCTGATGGTTATTTGTTCAGGAACATGCGAACACAAAATTACCAAAGTCACAGAAAACAAAAACATATTTTTTTGACAAACTAGGAAATATGAAATTGGAACGCGAAGAATGGAAACTCATCGATAATTGCGATATGGCTCCGTATTGGCAAGGAATGAACCTACTGAGTTTGTCACTCATCTGGACAACATATGTTCGAGGGATCAAATATCACAATGCGACATAGCCCGATTACAGCTACGTCACGGGTACAACGAACTTGAACACTACAACAACGTTTTACTTGGTCAGCAAGGTCAAGTTCGCCGACGTCGCGGGCTTATCAACGGCATTGGATACGTCGCACATAGTTTGTTCGGAGTTTTGGACGAAACTTTCGCCGAACAATATCAAAAAGATATTGCCTTAATCAGACAAAATCAAAAACATCTTAGCCAGCTGTGGAAAAACCAGACGTCAGTTGTGGAGGCTGAGCTAAATGTTATCAAAAGAATTGAAAATACCCTGGATAAGCAACACAAAATAATCAACCAATACATTATCAAATGCAACGAGGGCATGAGTAAACTGAAAGAGGAGATCCAACACACGGACAACAAAGCAGAATTTACATTATCAACATTCATAGCCAACAGCATCATGACCAATCTTAAAGAAATCCAGGAGACGCTAGTTGATACAGTGGCCAACATTTTCTATGAGAAGTTCAACTTTCACTTGTTAACACCGGAACAGTTAAGAAACGAACTGAATATTACCTATAACCGGACAAACCTCAAAGGACTTAGCCTTACCGATTAATAATGTTCAGACTGACTTGGCGAAGATATACCACCTATTGAAAGTGAAAGCGAGAGCTACCAGAGAGTCCCTGATTTTTGAAGTTAGAATTCCTCTTGTGAGCAGGGAAGACTATGAGCTTTACAACCTCATACCGATTCCACAACAAGCCAACGAAAGCATGGTCAACATAGTGCCTGTATCAAACTACCTAGCTATCAACACACACAAAGACTCTTACATTCCGGTGTCTGTAAGCGACTTATAAAGATGCGTTTGTTAGAATAAAAGGAATGAAAGAGCAACATTAAAAAGCAATTAATAGCTCTACTTTAAACACACATACTTATATACTCAAAGAATATTATTATTTTAGAACAGAATAGTGAAATGAAAATACTTTGTTTAGGAAACATATATTTTATTGTAATATTTCAAACCCAAAATCATTTATTTCAATTTAACCATTTACCGGTACTTTTGTATTGTCAGAGTCAGTCAGAAAGTTGAATCTAGTTGCCCGTTCCAAACGGTAGGTTTCTATGGAGAAGAACGAGCAAGAAACTCCATGAACACTCATTTAAAATCAGTAATATTTTACAAATTTAGGTTACATCATTCAATGTCATAACAAATAGGTATATATAATTTAATATTAAAATTATACATATAACTACACATTTGTTGATTAAAATAGCATTTCATAGTTATCATAATAGTTATACTTATCTATTATTTTCTTCGGGAGCTCCGTACCGATCAACGTTTCGATCAAAAGTGATCCAATGAAGTCGGAACACTCGCTTTTATAAGCGGCGATAAATAAGTATGATTCATGTTTCCATAAACGGTGACAAGCAAATATGATTCATACTTATTTGCTATCCAAAGTTTAAACACACTTTATTCTATTTAAAATGATGTTATTTACTATACTTCTACTGCATTTAATCAGAAATTAATTATTACTTTATATTATAACACGAATTACGTAGTTATGTATTAATTACATCGATATAAATCTAACACGTTCCCTACGCCACCGACAAGTACATCTGTCCACTGAAAAAACCCGTCTATCAGATGACATCAGACACCAACCTTTGTCTGAAACATCAAGCCTCTAATCAATGTCAGACTGAAACAAAAGAATGTCGAGATTACTGGACTGAATTGAGTTTAGTTAATTTGTACCTATACTTTTGTTGTGGAAAATGCAGTGTGCGAGTCATATGCGATGACGATATTACGATCGAGCAACTCAGCAAAACAGATGTCATTACACTCGGAGACAGTTGTGTCATCAAAGACAGAATGTTTACGATTTACGCACACAAATCTTTATCAAACTCAATTAAAACGAAAATCGATATCATGAACATCGAGATTCCACCAATAAATCACATCATTAATCTGTCTATACCTCTCATCACTCCACTGAATGAGACAGATGATATTACCGAGCAACGGCAACACATAAAGGCGATTGAAAAAGCACTCAACGATATGAAGCTCAACCAGAAACTGGCGGATCGGATGACATCCCATGACATTCACCATTATGTGGCCATCTACGTCTTAGCTGGGGTCGCCGTGGTTTGCGCCAGTTTGTACGCATGGCAATGCGTTCATCTCATTCACATCTTCTCGGGCCCCGGAGCATGTACAGTGTAAGCACGTACAAATTTGACCTCATTGTGTCAGCACTTTACTTGCTACGAGTGGTCTATACTTTATTACACGAATATCACTCAACTCGCGTGCACTCATTATTATTCAATTAATTTCATCATCGATCAATAAAGTGTATAATTACGTACTCTTGCATATCACTCAAAATTATCATCATTGAAAGGTGTAAAGACCCTACAACTTAGTATAATTTAATAGTGTACTTGCAACAACTTCAAATGTCTAAGGCCGTTTGTCCACTGCCGCCGTAACCGGAGCTTCACCGATTACCCGACCTGATTATTTGAATCTAGTTTGTACAAACGGCCTCAGGATATGTGATGAAATGATATTCAACAAGACACCAATAAGTATACTCCATTGAATTAGGTAGTTAAATAAAGGTAAACAATCTTGAGATGTGATTTTATTATAATGTTAAAATTCTGATATTTTTTGCAAACATGGGTACTTTTGTTTTGCATTTTTATATATACAAGCAATACGTACTACATGTTTGAGAATTTTAACATGCAGATATCAATAAAAAGACATCAAGATTGTTTACCATTATTAAACTACCTAAACCTTATTAGTTTAAGTACTGTTTACAATTAATCATTATTTTAACAATTTAAAGCCATCAAAATATAAATGCATAACTCATGATACTTTTGACAATTCATTTTATTATGGTTTGATCTTAAAATTGTGGTACTCTGATACTTGCATGTCAAATCACACTACCTTATACTCTAATCCCTGTTCATTACACATAAACATTATAACAGAATGCAAATGGTATCTCTCTGTACTTATGGCTTAAATTTTACTGAATCAATTAACAAGTCATTTTCTATTTTTTCTATTTTGTAATGATGATTGCCCAATATATATTTTAGATACTAAATTATAAAATTTAGTATCGAAAACAGTGCCTCAGGCATTATTTATTTAGATATTCGGAATTTGCGAAAGGCTGCTCAAGTAACTCATAAAGTGTCAAGAAAAATGTATGATTATTGAAAAATTTACTTTCTTATTTTTAGGTGTGGGGGTTCTGCCGAAAGAGTGTGAAGATACCGCTGACGTATTAATTTTTTTTGACGAGTTATTTGATTCTGTCAATGGAAGCTACAATAATTATAATAAAAGAAGAAGAAAGCCTCTACTTGGCCCTGTCACGCCAAGCTCCACCCACAAAACTGTGTGGTTAGAAGCCAAAAAAGTTTTAAATACAATGAGGTTTTGTAATTATTAATGATTAAACGAACTTACCTATATGTGAAGTTCTATCATAATTATGCGAAGGTTTCGTCCGAAGGGATTAGCAAATAATACTTGTAGTACCGCCTAGTGTGTCACCACTCACGCACTTTATTTGAGGGTAGATAAAAAAAAAAAAATATCAGACATGTCACAAGGTTAGAGGACTACTGATTCGTGTCATTTAGTTTAGAGTCTCGAATATTTCACGAAACTTGGGTAAATGTAGGGAGGGAGGGTTGCTAATCCCTTCGGACGAAGCCTTCGCATAATTATGACAGAACTTCACATACAGGTAAGTTCGTTTAATCATTAATTATACTCAGGCTTCGTCCTCGGGATTAGCAAATAATACTTGTAGTGATTTAGAGATTGAGTGAAATATAACGCTTTTATCATGAATATTAAAATTAAAATCAGTTACCAGTACTTATTGTAATTTCAAGAAAAATAATTTCATATTCCATCGACAACTGCTCGAGCAAAAGAATTATCTGTATGAGTACTAACATAACTTATAGTTCTAATAGAACCGTATAATGTATTGGAAGAATCGCTCCATCCAGCCGTTCTTCTGATTTGATCCAAACTAGTACCTAAGTGATGGGCCGAAGGTGTAGCTGCGTGTTTTGTACTGTGCGCAGTAAATACATTGACATTGATTCCACTATGACTAGTTGGTTTAATCCTTCGACTCAAGGTTTGGGAACCTACGGACTTATATGGCTTTCCAAGACTTATGAAGAGAGTTTCAAAATCTTGTCTAAAAGAGCTAGTCTTTTCTAAATAGGAAAGTAAAACCTTACTTGGACATATTTCAGGTCTTTGTTCAAAATATAGCAATACTAGAATAGGTTGATTGTAACCTCTGCGAGTTGTTTTCAGAAAATCAGGATTTTTTATAATTATTTTTGAAGGGAAAATTTCAATATTTCTTAATGTTGATTTTTGACAGAGTTTGTACTCTATGTGCAGTTAATAATGCTATGAGGGTAATAAGTTTTTTATAAATTTGATTCATTGCGGCATAATTGACTCAAGTGATGAAGTACTAATGAAGTATCCCATGTAATGGAATACTTTGGCAAAGGGGTACGAAGACGGAATATCCCTTTGAAAAATCTTTTAATCCGGTCGTCATCTCCTAGATTATTACCAATTAATAAGGCTAACGCAGAGCTACAAGAATTTAAAGTTCCATATTGGTATCCCTCTTCATAAAGTTTATTAAGAAAATAGATAACTTGTGAGACCGATGCATTGTTCAAATCAAAATTGTTCTTGTTACAAAAGTAGAACCAGCGTCTTAGATAAACATTGTATTGTTTAAATGAATTATCAAACAGAGAGGCTATCATAACGGTAATTGCGGATGGTGGTACACTCCTGCTTACCACGCCGTCCGCATAAGATCCCTGTCACCAGGGTATTCTTGGTGTGTATGTTGTGGTTGCTAGAATGAAAATAAATAATCGGTTTTATATTTGCTTTGAGCGTGATTGTGTCAGATAACCAAAGCCTTTTGAACAAGGGATACCAGGGTTGTGTAGGCCATAAAGGTAGAATAACAATACCTTTAGTTTTATCGGTAACAATCTTTCGCAACATTTTTTAAATGATGGAAAATGGGGGAAATGCGTAAAAATAATAATTGGCCCAGAAAACTGTAAATACATTGATAGCCATGGCATCTGGGTCGTTGTGCCAGGAAATATAATCGTTACATTTTTTATTTATTTGGCTAGCGAATAAATCTACTTGAGGTGTGCCGAACGCCGAGACTATTTCCTGGTAAGCCCAATCGGCTAACTCCCATTGTATATCCGGATGTACGCGCCTGGACTCTGCATCTGCGGTTTTGTTATCTGATGATCGAATATAAGACGCTTTATCATACAAACTACGATATTCACACCATTGCCACAACTGCTTGGTTATATCAGTAAGGTGAGGAAACTGAGTACCTCCCATGCGGTTTAATATAAGAGATGGCCGTTGTATTATCAACACGAAGCAAGATTTAACAATTTCTTAAGTTTTTTGCAAACACCTTTAATCCAAAAAAGGCTGCTTGGATTTTTAGGTAATTAATGTGTTGCGTTCTGTTATAGTTTCCCAATGCTAAGGAAAACCCTTAATAATCAATAATAATCGATTACATAGACTTCCTTGAAAATGTCTTATTATCATTTTTGGCCAGACTGCCTCGCCGCTCCCGCAGCTCGTCAGTCGAGTCCCATCCGCCGAACCTCTACCATATCCGTTTATCGTTGTGTCTGCCAGTTTGACTTAGTGTTAACCGAAAAGTCCCAAAATTGTAACAAGGTCAAACTCCGAATTAAAACCTTGTTTACGTGGGCTCGCGTAACATTGGTGGCAGCGGTGGGATTTTAAAAATCCTCGGATCGCCTCATTTCTGTGAAAAAAAAAAATAGAAAAACCATACTCACTTGTGTTGTGATTGTGACAGTGAAAAGTGCTAAATTTAATCTTACCTCTGTATCCTGTCGCTGTATCCTGTCTCTGAGCCTTTCTGCTCAGTGCCGCTGTATCCCGCTGGTCTTATTAGGCCCTCACGTGCCGTGCTGGTGTAACCCCAAATATCTGTCACTTACCTTTAGTGATATCGCCTGGCTACGAAATGATTCGTATTGCCTTCGCCGTCGCAGTGTTCCTGTAAGTACATTCATCCTACATCGAAACAATTTGTGTTGTGAAAATAGTGTTGGTGATTTAAACTACATAATTTCATCGTATAGTTCCAATTTAATTCGAGTTTCAAAGTGCTAGACTTAGTAACATTTAATTAATCAATTGTCCCTATGTATTATTTTATCGCTCAGTTCTGAGAATAGTGCAACATCCTTTTCTTATCGCAGCTCCGTACCTCGCGCGTTATCTTTGTTTAGACTAAACTTTCATGCCTAAAGACGAGCCTAATACCATGTCGAAAGAAACAAAAGAAATCGACATGAACTTTATAAGCAAATTCATTAACAAATTCGACGGTAATCGCGAAAAACTTAATGCGTTTTTAAATAATTGTAGAAATGCAATAAGTCTTGCGTCACTATCTCAACAAGACACAATATTAAAATATATTTTAAGCCAACTTGAAGGCCGTGCCGAAAGCGCGTGCTCTATTAGAGAATTCGAAAACTGGCAACAATTAGAAGAATTTCTTAAAAACCAATTTGGCGAGAAAAAACATTACGCTGCACTACTCTCAGATCTCCAAGATTGCTGTCAAAGTAATAGCGAAACAGTCAACCAGTTCGCACTACGCGTAGAGACATGCCTAGCCAAACTATTGACTGAAATCAACATTTCTATACCCACGAAAAAGAAAGGTGAACTGACTGGCCGTGTCGCTGCAATGCAAGATTTAGCATTGCACACAAACCTTAAATGAAGCCATTGGGCTTCATTTAAGGTTTCAGGGTCACGACATCTGACTACAGTTGATAATCGAGAATTTAAGCCACTGATAACGGCAAAGCCAATGCTTTGCGGTGTCTGAAGAAAAAATATTACAGACGACCTCTAAGCGTAATCCATCAGCAATCAATAACAATTCGTCCAATCAAGGGCGTTGGTCTCAGCGTCGATTCCAGCAAAACCGAAACCCTACACAGCAAGGTGTTTCGAATGAGCCCCATAATCAAAAACCATCTACTTCAGGTCCTCCGGTGTGTCGCTATTGCAAAAACGTGGGCCACACTATTGAGGAATGTAGAAAGCGGGAATTTAACAATAACCGCTTTAGAGATCAAAATAATCAAGGACTACCTAGGCGTCAAAACAATCAAGTTCAAGTTCACGCGGTAAATAGTAACGAAGGCGATTACCGCGTGGAAGAAACTCAATATAAACCAAATGATGATTTAAACGAATAAAGGGCTCACGGTGGTGTCTCGTGAGACCCAAACCTCAAATTCCAAAACATTTCTATATCAAAGACACCAATGCTATGTCCACTGTATCCTCTGCATCCGCTGTATCCTCTGCATCCGCTGTATCCTCTGCATCCGCTGTATCCTCTGCATCCGCTGTATCCTCTGCATCCGCTGTATCCTCTGCATCCGCTGTATCCTCTGCATCCGCTGTACCCTCTAAATCCACTGTATCCTCTGAATCCGCTGTATCCTCTGTATCCCCTGACAATAGGGACTTGCAAATAAACCGCAACACAATTCCCTCTGTAGCCACTGCATCCGCTGAAAGTAAAATAAACCATTCTGCGCATGTCAAATCCACTTTAGACTCAATCGTTCCTCGTTCAATCCCTGAAACAAAAATTTATGAGATTAATATTAATCCATTTAAAAGACGTTTACCTCACATCCTTGTCCATACCCAAGTATCAAACACTTCCATATCTCTCCTCGTAGACTCTGGTGCAACTGTAAGCCTTTTAAAACAATCTTCCATACAAACGCCAGTTGATATCACAACAGAAGTAATTCTCTTGAAAGGCATTGACCCTATTGATGAAGCTTCACCAACAGTAGGACATTTCCCGCTTAACCTAAAAATAGATGATAAAAATAGTATCACACATAGATTCCATATAATACCCCGAATACACTTACCTTATGATGGTGTTATAGGCACAGATATGCTAATCAATTTTGGCTGCACCATTGACTACACTCGCGAAATCTTAAAAATAGGTAAACACGAAATAAAATTACGTTTCAATGCACCTACTTATGTAATCCCTCCTAGGACTGAAACCATCATAGAGTGCTCCGTCTCCAACCCTGAAGTGATAGAAGGACTTGTACTAGACCAATGTTTTCATGAAGACTTACTGATTGCCAATTGCCTAGTAGCAGTTAAAGAAAACAAAAGAATTAATTTATCAATAATCAATACTTCTGAAAGTCCTATAACCCTAAAGTCAAATTTAGATATCACACTCATTCCCTTAAGTTCATTAACCGAACCTTTCGAGTCAGTAAACGCTCACACAGCTTGTCATTTTGAAAACAATAACTCTTACCTCCGATCACAAGAAGTATTAAACCTCCTTAGAATCGCTCACCTCAATTCTGAGGAAGCAAATGCCCTTCACGATATTTGCTCCGAATACTCGGACATATTCCATATCCCTGGTGACAAACTTTCCCATACAAATGCACTTAAACATAATATAACGACGAGCGCTCAAAACCCTATAAACGTGAAATCTTATCGGTTCCCAGAGGTACACAAGCAAGAAGTCAATAAACAAATTGACCAGATGCTTGATCAAGGGATTATAAAACATTCAGAGTCTCCATGGTCTTCACCAATATGGATTGTCCCAAAAAAAATCGATGCATCCGGACAACAAAAGTGGCGTATAGTTATCGATTACCGAAAACTAAACGACATCACTATTGGAGATAGCTACCTTATACCACAAATTTCCGAGATTTTAGATCAGCTGGGTCAGAGTAAATATTTTTCGACCCTTGACCTTGCATCAGGTTTCCACCAAATCTTAATTAATGAAGAGGACGCTCCTAACAGCGTTTAGTGTACCGCAAGGACATTACCAGTTCACAAGGATGCCATTTGGCTTAAAGAACGCGCCTGCTACTTTCCAACGGTTAATGAATACCGCTCTCACGGGCCTCCAAGGTATACGGTGCTTTGTATACCTAGATGACATAGTTATATATTCACATGATTTAAATTCTCACATTGATAACCTCTCGTTAGTATTTCAAAGGCTTCGAAATTATAATCTAAAACTCCAACCTGACAAGTGCGAGTTTCTCCGACGTGAAGTCGCATACCTTGGCCATCAGATAACCAAAGATGGTGTGAAACCGAACCCTGAAAAGATAAAAGCAGTAACCAAGTTTCCTGTTCCTAAATCCCCAAAGGACATCAAGTCCTTCCTCGGACTTGTATCCTACTATCGCCGTTTCATTTCCAACTTCTCCAAGATTGCTAAACCTTTAACTCAACTTTTGAAGAAGGATGTCCCCTTCATATGGGAAAATCATCAACAAGTCGCGTTTGACGAACTCAAACACAAACTTACCTCTGCTCCTATCCTCATTTATCCAGATTTTTCTGCGCCATTCATTCTAACGTGCGACGCCTCTAACTATGCTATCGGTGCCGTACTCAGCCAAGGTCCACTTGGTAAAGATAGGCCAATAGCCTTTGCCTCTCGGACCCTCAATAAGAGCGAATCTAACTATAATACCACTGAAAAAGAACTCCTCGCTATTTTGTACGGTTGCAAAACCTTTCGTCCATATCTCTATGGACGGAAATTCCTGATCATCACTGATCATAGGCCACTAAAATGGTTGTTTAATCATAAAGATCCTAGTAGCAAATTACAGAGATGGCGCCTAAAACTAATGGAATACGAGTACGAAATTGGTTATCAGAAAGGAAAACTTAATGCCGCTGCCGACGCCTTGTCCCGATATCCTGTAAACCCAATTCAACCATCAGACTGTGATCCCGTTCCATCCACATCTAACCAAAATGCAGATAATCCCACACCTCAATTCAGCCCTCTAACTCTTGAGGATCTGGATATCCAATTACCTCCTGGTTCCCTAGATTTTGATGACAAACTACCATCTGTAGACCTCTTAGACAATGATGATTCACCACCAGGAATCAACGATCCTAACACACCAACCACACTTAACAATTCTCCGAACCTCACAACGAACCCTTCGAGTGACGATAACTATAGTAAATTCCTGAAAATAATAAATAGTAAAGATTTTAATAGCAACGCTGAAGTCATAGAACACAACGAGAGCATCCTGAAAACGAACTGCAAAATCATGGTTATACCTACTTCCATCGATCTTGATGAATCCAACCCTCACGTTGAAGAAATCTTGACTAACCTCGAAGATTCAAAAGAACTTCTAGAGAAAGAAAGAACTCTTTACTCCTTTATCTCATTCAATTACAAAGGAAAGACAATATATTTCCTATTCACTAAAGTATATCACTTTGATAACAACTCTTATGAGGACATTTATAAAAGTATACAAAATCTTCGATCTGATATAATACATAATTCTACTGATAGCGACCTACATTTAGCTTTAGCCATTACTGACTTTCAAAATCCTTTTGACAAACATATCTGGGTTAAAATATACAACATGTTCTGTTACATCTTTAATAATACTCAAGTATCAGTTCATATTTATCACAATACTATAATTTTCCCTACACCCTCGGAAATACCTAGAATACTCCGCGAAAACCATGATATTCCTATTGCCGGACATTTAGGATCTACGCGAATGTTTAATCGAGTAAAAGAAAGGTATTTCTGGAAAAATATGCGAACAGATATCGAAACATACGTAAGAAATTGCTCCCAATGCCAAAGTAACAAAGCCCTAAGACAGATTAATAAATCACCAATGCAAATAACTACCACTTCTACTAAACCATTTGAACGGCTCAGCCTTGACCTCGTAGGTCCCCTTCCAGAAGCTGGTCTGACTAAGCTGGTCTGACTAAGCTACTGAAGATTTATGGGGGATGTCTACTAATGTTTGTAAATCGGTTATTGAGACAGTGGCACCCTATTTAGCTTTCATTTTTAATATGTGTGTAGACCAAGGGGTTTTCCCGGATTTAATGAAGTACAGCAAGATTATACCACTTTTTAAATCCGGCGATTGCAAGGACACGAATAATTATAGGCCCGTTTCAGTTTTGCCGGTTTTTAGCAAAGTGTTTGAAAAAGTAATGCTTAACCAAATGCTCAGTCATTTTAATTGTAACAACATCTTACATGACCAACAGTATGGTTTCACCAGAGGGCGTTGTACTACTGACGCCGGTGTCACCTTAATTAAGCATATCTTTAAAGCATGGGAGGATTCGCAAGATGCTATTGGCATTTTTTGCGACCTCTCCAAAGCATTTGATTGTGTAAATCACGAAACACTGCTCTTAAAGCTTGAGCATTACGGACTGGGTAAACAAGCGCTTAGCTTAGTAAAATCATATTTAAGTGATAGACTGCAGCAAGTTCAAATAAATGGTGTTAATTCATCAGGCTTAAAAGTAAAAATGGGGGTACCGCAGGGCTCCATATTGGGTCCGTTCCTCTTTTTAGTTTATATAAACGATTTACCTCATTTACTGAAAAATCAACCACAAATGGTGTTATTTGCTGATGATACTTCATTGATTTTTAGAGTAAATAGACGGGCACAGCACCTTGACGACGTAAATGACGCCATGCTTAAGATTCATAATTGGTTTACTGTAAATAATTTAGTATTCAATGAGAAGAAAACTAAATGCATAAGATTCGCTTTGCCGAATGTTAAGAGTAATGAATGTAACGTTGTATTGAATAAGGACATACTTGAATTCGTCGAAAGGACTGTTTTCCTAGGGATTACGCTTGATTCCAAGCTACAGTGGGGTCCTCACTTAACATCTCTTGCAGGGCGGTTAAGTTCAGCCGCTTACGCTGTCAGAAAGATCCGGCATTTGACAGACGTGGATACCGCTAGGCTAGTATATTTTAGCTATTTTCATAGTATCATGTCTTACGGTATTTTGCTATGGGGACGGGCTGCAGATATGGATTCTATTTTTATACTGCAAAAGCGGGCTGTCAGAGCAATCTATAATCTCCGCAAACGCGAATCTCTAAGAGAATTGTTTAAACAGATTAACATCATGACGGTACCTTGTCAATATATATATGAAAACATTATGCATGTTCGAAAAAATCTTCATCTTTTTAATAAAATAGGTGACAGACATAATGTTTATACTAGAAATAGGAACAAATTAGATCAGCCAAGCTTCAGATTGTCAAAAGTACATACTTCTTTTATGGGGTACTGTGTAAAATGCTATAATAAAATACCACTTGATATTCTACAATTGAATGAAAAACAATTTAAAACATGTATTAAACGCACACTATGTAGACAAGCATATTATAAGTTAGAAGATTACATCAATGATAAAGATGCTTGGCTGAATGCTGGTCCTGCTCCACAGCCAGTTTAGGGAATTTCCAAATTGGAAGAAAAGGATGTTTCCTACCCCTTTTTCTATTGACATGAGTAACGAGTATCGTTATTATTATATATAGATATTTTTAAATTATTAACTTATCACACTTCATATTATGATAAAATAATATACATTGGAAACCTTAGTTTTGTATAATTTAGCAGCATTATTTCAATTTTGTAAATGTGAATACCATGGAGCCATGTATATTAATACCTTTATGTTTGACAAAAATTAACATGGCGGTTGGGAGTATTGTCATGCTCGCTCAAATGTCTCGCTGATGGTGGCGCGTGTGTTGGATCATTAGGCTCCCTTCAAAATGGTTGAGCTAAATGGTGCTGATTCACGCGTCATGTTCGTGAACGGGCGCTGTCAGTGGAGATTGGTCAGCTCTTATCTGCCATGGATTAGATGCCACTTTATCTTGCTTCTTTTTTGTGTTTTGTATTGTTAGATTACCTTCATCGTTTTCACATATAGAAGCAACAAGAATGTAACCAAACTTTGTAAAAACTTGATTTAAAAGAGTGTCCGTGGAGTTTCTTGCTCGTTCTTCTCCATAGAGACCTACCTACGTTTTGGAACGAGCAACTAGCTTCAACTCTCTGACTAACTGACCGACTCCTTGACAATTCAAAAGTGCCTGTAAATGGTTTAATTGAAATAAATGCTTTGACTTTGACTTTGACTAAGCTCAAATTCATTGTTACACTACAAGACGACCTTACCAAATATTCCCTCGCTTATCCTATCGCTAGTGCGACTGCGGAAGAAACATGTGAATGTCTAGTGCACTTCATTTCTGTTTTCGGTATCCCAAAGTCTATCTTAACTGATCAAGGCACAAACTTCACCGCAGAGCTATTTAAAAAGACCTGCGACTTTCTGAAAATTAAACAAATCTGGTCTTCCCCATACCATCCTCAAACTCAAGGTGCACTTGAACGCAGTCACTCCACACTTAAAGAATACCTTAAATCTTATGTCAACGAAAATCATTCTGATTGGCATAGATATGTCTATACTGCTATGTTGGCGTATAACACATCTACTCATTCCACTACTAACTTTACGCCGTATGAGCTCCTCTTCGGCCAGAAACCTTTTATTCCGGACTCTGTCTACGAATTGCAATCAGACCTTACATATCCAGAATATCTTAAATCCTTACATCACCGTCTAAAGCTTTCACGTGAAAAAGCCATCGAAAACATACTAAGATCCAAGGAAAGATCTAAACAGTATTACGACGCCCGCTCGCGACCCTCTCAATATAAAGTCGGAGACTACGTATATCTCAAAAATCATGTACGTTTACGTAAAGCCCTTTCGCCAATTTGGAAAGGACCGTATAAGGTCGTAAAAATCAACGGTAGAAACACCTTGACCTTACTTGTAAACAGACGTCATGTGACACATCACTACGACGAAGTCAAACTAGCTCCTAGATCTGAAACGTAACCCTAGTTGTATACTTAATACTAATTTTAATTATATTCTATTACAGTAACTCAACGCTGGGTCAGGAATTCATTACGCCCTTGACGAACAGTCCTGGCATCTACTTCGACCCCTTAGGTTCTTTAAGCTTAATTGATAGTCACCTTAGTATAGTTATTCCTTATGATGTATCATTTATTAATCCGCATATTCTAAACCTCCGCCTTATTCTCAACAAATCCAAACAAATATGTGACAACGGTAAAGTTTTTGATTATTTAGAATGTAGTAATCTCTTTGAACCATTGAATACCCGCTATAATGATATAGCTCATGACAACAAAGCCATTTTTCACCTTACATCTCGCCAGTCGAGAAGATCTGCCCTTCTAGGATTCGTAGGCACAGTATCAAAAAAAATATTTGGCACAATGGATGAAGACGATGCCATTAGATACGATAATGCCATTAAAGAAGTAGAAACAGACCAGAAGAAACTAGCCCTTCTGATGAAGGAAAATATATTAGTCACTACTTCCTTGCTTAGATCTTTCAATGAAACTCTGCATATAATAAAACTAAATGAAAAACATCTGAAAGATGCAATTGATGAATTATCTCAAGATGTCCTAAATCTGACTTATGTTTCAAAAGAATTAGGTATTAGGTCTCGTATGCTGGAATTAACTTCCATGATAGAAAATAGTCTCCTAGCCTTGTCCTTCAAAGTTGAAGACATAATTAACTCTATTATGTTCAGTAAATCTAATGTCCTGTACCCTACCATCCTAACACCTAAATAACTTTACACTGAATTGGTAGACAATTACAGATTCTTACCCGAATCTAAACAACTTCCAGTATCTTTAAGCCTTGATAACATGCATACTATTTTAAATATATCAGAAATATCTAGTTACTTCAATAAAGAAAAAGTAGTGTTTACAGTGAAAATCCCTCTCATTAACCCTATGCACTTAAATGTATATCATAACTTACCTTCGCTGGTTCCTCATGATAAAAATAATCCAAGGTCATATTCGACCATCATTCCCTCCTCCAAATATATTGGTATAAGCAGAGATAGGTCAATGTACTGTAAGTTAGATGATCTAGATTATTGTAAGATAATTAATAATGACCATTACCTTTGTGAAGCGTCAATCTTATACTCCTCTTCCGCGACACCTTCCTGTGAAACAGAAATTATTACAAAAGTACTCACCTCAATTCCTCCGATTTGTGAAACCAAATTTATTCACGGTCACGTCAGCATCTGGCAGCCACTGCGCTACAGTAGATGGTTATATGTAATGTCAGAAAAAACTAAAATAAGTATTGAATGTAATAACTCCCAATCCACTGAAATAGAATTCAGTGGAAATGGTGTATTGTACTTACCTCCTAAATGTGTTGCCTACTGCAAGGACACTCGTTTAACCTCGCATGAAAATCATAAAATTCAGCTGAGAACTGTTGTTTCCAATTTTAATATTTTAAATGATTCATGTTGTAATATTATAGCTTATAATAATATTGTATCAAACTTACCTATAGTAAATCTTAAGAATGTTAACTTAGACTCCTTAGCTTATGATAATCCTGAAATCCTGAAAGGCCTTAACAATGTAATTGAAAAACCGCATATTGTTTTATATCAAAAATATTATTCAAGTATCACGATTGTAATTATGATTTCTATCATGTGTTTTATTATCTATAAGGTGTATAACACTGGCATACACAAGAAAATAATGAAATTTAAAGAACATAAAACTCCTGAAAATAATGACCCTGAATTAAATGACATTGAACTACCAGATATTAACACGAGACCCTCTCTTCGAATCGGCTGACTCATATTTTATTAGACATAAACTTCACTTTTAAAGGTGTAGTTTACTCCAAATCGGGGGGCTGTTATAGTTTCCCAATGCTAAGGAAAACCCTTAATAATCAATAATAATCGATTACATAGACTTCCTTGAAAATGTCTTATCATCATTTTTGGCCAGACTGCCTCGCCGCTCCCGCAGCTCGTCAGTCGAGTCCCATCCGCCGAACCTCTACCATATCCGTTTATCGTTGTGTCTGCCAGTTTGACTTAGTGTTAACCGAAAAGTCCCAAAATTGTAACAAGGTCAAACTCCGAATTAAAACTAGTTCTTTTCGTGAATCAAAGTGTTTTTTTTTAAAACCTTGTTTACGTGGGCTCGCGTAACAGTTCGCTCTCGAACACTCCACAACCCACTGGCCTTTTCTTCTCCGCATGCAGCCCCCCACCCCGTTGTCTGTAAAAATCTCCAGGTCATGTAAATCTTCTTTAATCCTACTGAATGGTTTCTGTATCGTGGTATTCCACCCGATTGTAATGTTACTGGTAAATTCATAATTTTATTATAATCATCCTCTAATCTTAAATTTAAATATTTTATACGTTCAAAAAGTTTCGTATATAGCCAGCCGTATTCGACGGTTGGACCAAATTAAAACTAACAATCCAATAAATTGAGCAAATTGGCGAATTATACATCTCGAGTTAAAAACTATTGAATTTCTGTTTTAACACGATTAATCTTTTCTGTAGTTAACGTGACCTGGAAGTTTTCAAAATTCAGTACAAAACCTTAAAACGTACATATTTTGTTTGGTATCATGGAACTTTTCTCCTTATTGATTATAAAACCAGGAGAGGTAACTAATTTTTTATTCTGTGTTATGTTATATAAACATTCGTTATAAGACCGTCCCATTAAACAATAATCATCTAAGAAATTAGTTGATATTAGTCTGGCAGAACGTAGTAAACGAACTACAGGTTTTATCACCTTAGTGAAAATAATATGGTGCTGTACTCAAGCCGAATGGTAATACATTAAATTCAAATAAGTTTTGTTCGAACTGGAACCTTAAATATTTTCTTGAGTTGTCATGAATCTTTATTATAATAAGCATCCTTTAAATCAATTTTTGCCATAAAACCATATTAAGTTATTAATTTTAATACTGTTCGTAAATCTTCAATTTTAAAATGCTCCGTTTTAATGAATTTGTTTAAAAAAAATTAAGTTTAAAATGAAACGTTATTTACCATTTGGCTTTTGTACTAGGAAGATACTTGATGTAAATTGGCCTTCTCATGTAATTCTTCTTCATGCAATTAGAAATAGCACCAATCGATAATAAATTATCTATAGCTTCATTAAATAAACATCTTTCCGTGTCAGAATATGATCTAACTATCGGAGGGGTCACTTGAGTACCTGGACGTATATAAGACATATACAATATTGTATTAAGAAGTTATAAGTGACTAGTGACCATGTTTATTAAATAAATTCAATCTGCCTGTGTATTTTGCCCCATCTAGCGGCGGCTGCGCATTGTTGACTGATAGCGCAATTGTTTCGATGAGCTCGACTGCCGAGGTGGTTTCTTACCCATTGGTTGTGGCTTAGTTATCGATGTCTTTAACTCGGCGCCCGATCTACTAATTTATTTTGCTGTTTTTATTGTCTCTGATAAGTTTTGACCAAAAAACAAGCTATCTGGTTTTGTGTTTAGAAGCTGATCTCTTTTTTTAAGGAAGATACAATGAAATTCCTTCTGATAACGGAGTCTTTAAACTGTGAATTACATAATATGCATTACGAGTCCATTAACATCTTTGTTAGTTCCGGGTCAGCATTATTAAGAAAAATAATTTTGTTTATTGCTTGACTTATGTACGAGATTGCAATGGACATCTGCCTTTGTCTTTGCTCAATGTTTTTATCTCGTCTGATGGTCATATCGGTCATTGCCGCTTTTATTTCTGCATTCAACGCAGGTGCTGTAATAAGATTGCAGTTATTGGGCACCAAGTACTTTTCAGTTAACTCCTGGTGGAGTTTTCTAGACAATCCATTCGTTGAGCAATGTTCTAATCTCACTGCCAAGACTTTGTGGATTTCATCTCCATATGTATTAGAAATGGTAGGGTCTTCACCTAGTATTTCGAGTATCATACCTACTGTCTGGAATTGTCTCAACGCAAATAGTAGCTTGCGCTGTATTTTCAATAGATGCAGCGCTGGTGAATGTTTCCGCACCAGTGGGTTACCACTGGAATTTTGTGGTGGAAATTTGTGGCTATAGTAGCGGTGGGTGCGACAGTGGCCTCCGCGTCGTCGTCGAGATCGACGCACGTACTTACTTCAAGCTCAATGCATGCATCGAGCAGTTTGGCAACATTATTGTCAGCTATTTTGTACTCTTTGCTCAAAGCCACATGTTTTCGTTTTGAAATCAAACGATTTCAGGTTATGTTTTAATAAAACAGACCATAGTAGGTACTGTTCGTAAAACAGTAGTTTAACAAATAGTGCTTTATTATTCACGACAAAAAATAAGCACATTGCTATCTTAGGCTGGCAGGTTGTCTCTGCTTATTAGTTAAGAAACAGTCCCAGTGTACTATTCGCAAAACTATATATGGGTAGTAACATCTCCAAAGAGAAGTACGCAAACCCAGCAGAATACCATATTAAGAATTAGGAATTTAAAAAGTTGTCATAAAGCTGATTTCGGTTACAGCCTAGGTACCTACACATTGTAAATAATGTAAGCCACAGCCACCTTATCTGCTCTTTAGTTAAGAAACAGTCCTAGCATACTGTTCGCAAAACTAATTTATATGGGTAGTAACTTCTCCGATGAGAAGCACGCAAAACCAGCAGAATACCATATTAGGAAATTATGGATGAGAATATAGCATTAATGTAGGTATGTATTTGAACTTAAAGTCAAGTTATATATTATAGCAGGAATTATTTAATTAGGTAAGTACTTGTTTGTTGAACTTTATCGTCAGCATCAAAAATTAAACCGATTGAAATAATTGGCATAATGCCACACGATTACGTAATTAGAGTTATTTACTGACCTTGAGCTCCTCCTGATGATCTCGATGAACCACTCGAGGACCGGCTCCGCAGTCTTCGCAATAACCGTTCAAATTATTTGATTTTCTTATATAATTTTTCACAATCGTCACTTTTACGTTTCGGCATTATCTAAACAGTGTAAGTATAGAAAATTTAAAAACTGTGGGAAGACACGATGTGCGTTCGTGGCGGGCACTAATAAGCGAATGACACGAATCAGTAGTCCTCTAACCTTGTGACATGTCTGATATTTTTTTTTTTTTATCTACCCTCAAATAAAGTGCGTGAGTGGTGACACACTAGGCGGTACTACAAGTATTATTTGCTAATCCCGAGGACGAAGCCTGAGTATAATAACAAGTCTTCTGTGGTCCCATCAATAAAACATTGGTTGCAGACAATTGAGAATATAGAATATATTGTAAAAATTTTATCTGAAAAGTATAACTTGTCGTCGCTTTGGATGAGACATTTTAACCAAGACCCCTTGGAAATTTTTTTTGGCTGCATTCGAAGTCACGGATATCGTAACATATCTCCTTCTTGTGCTGGCTTCGAATCAGCCTTTGCATCACTTCTGATTAATAATTTGAATAGTATACATTCACCAGGGCAAATTGTGAAAATGACAATTGTAATAATTTTCAATCTCTGCAGGGATTATTTTTTAGTACACCAGAGACGTCAAGTTCTACGACGGAGGTTAATTTTGATGACGTGAACAGTGACAACATCTTTGTAAATTTAGAAATTAAAAGAAGTGATCCTAAAATAAAAGCAAAACTATATTACGTGACGGGATACGTTTTGAAAAAATTAAACTTGAAATGTAAAAATTGCACAAAATCCTTATATGAAAACGTAATTAGAGATGATTGTGCAATTTCTGTTAGGTAATTTGTAAAAAATAAACATAGTTTGACGTATCCCTCCATAGCATTAATAAATTGCTAATACAAGATGTTGTCACTTGTATCTTAAGAAACGATAGTAAAAAAGATAACATTAGACAATATATTAAAACAATATTTTCAGTTGTTATTATTACAAATTTATCAAATGCAAAGAGCACAAAAAAGAAATCATATCAAAAATAGAAGACATATGCATAAATATTTTTATTTATAATTGGTGTAAGGACACAAATAAAATATTATGTGGATCACGGAAGGACTTTGATGCTGAAGATTTTATCCAAAAATTAGCGTTTAATTATTCTAAAAAAAGATTAAAATAAAATATTTTTGATAACTGCCTGTGTTTTATTTTTGGAATTTAGTAACAAGTATATAGTTAAAGACAATAAAGACTGTATAGTTTAGGTCTAGAAAATATAATAATATTTTACTACGTATGCATACCCCTAATGTGTATGTGTAGCTGTGTATATATTGCTGCATTGTTGCATTCAGTTATTACCAGAGGGCGCTGATGGCAGGTTCGAGCATAGGTTTGAGTGACGACTCTATCTCAGTATATACGTGTCGGATCAGTCAGGATTTAGTCCGTTAGATTCAGTCATCATGTGGGCAGAATATGGGTTTCGTGCTATGAAAACACACTGGGTATAGGATACAGTACACGGCGTTTATTAAAACCACATTTTACCACAATTAATTTAAAATAAACTCAGACACTACAATTAACATAGACATAGGTTCACTTAGACATAGACATAGGCACTTCACTTAACAACGAATCGTAAGTACAGTTTTGGGACGTATTAGCTCCGTTGCGATCAGACACTGGATTCTGAATGTCCTGCTCGCTGTGGGCTGAAAACATCACGACTCTGTAGAAACGCGCCAAAATGGTGGTGGTTGATCACGTGGTCTCGATAATGGCGGCTTGCGATTCGTTCGTTTCACGTTCATACTATTGACGGGATGCGACACGGCCATCCTGCGTGACACACGTCCTCGTCTGTTGTTCTTCTTCTTCTTCCTGCCCTTATCCCATGTTACTTGGAGTTGGCGCAACATGTTTTCTTCTTCCATTCCGTCCTGTTCAACGTCATGCTTACTTCTTCCGTTTCGTCCTGTCTAACGTCAACCACAATGCTTGCTGCAATGCTTTCACCGACTACCTCGTCTATTGTTAATCTGGAAAATACGAAATCTCACCACAGTATCTGCTCGTCCAATCCTGACTCATATGACTGATGAGATATTTAAAAGGATCTCACGCCTTTTAAAACCCGTCTCAATTAACAAGTAGTTTAAAATAACACAATTAGAAACTAAAAACTAGACTCTTCTACAAATTGAAACTATCTAGTTTTGAGATTACCGAGACCAAGTACAACGATTCCAAATTCAATTAATCAAAGTAAACAAAACCTCAGGTATCTCATTCATGGTCAACAACACACACTATTCCCCACGGGAATACCAAGTCAACACTTGACTCCACTGTCTTTACTTCTAGGCAAGACCAAACTATAACCACCCAGAGCTACGGCTTATCCCGCGTACCCACGGACTACTTATTGAGCAGATACCGCTTTCCAACGGGCTATGGCTACGATAGTCTGGTATAGTCTACGACCCACTGAATCGAGAACCTGTTTACACCATTTAACTCATCATCTATTTCGTCTACAACCTCAATTTGTACTTGGCCTTCGGACATCTTCCGAACTCGGTCATCCTATGGGACACGCGTCCCTGTGAAAGTGTGAAACAATATTCATTCGCACAGTATCACATAGCTCGACTACTAGATCAAAACCAAAATGAAAACCAGAAATCAATTGGAATCTGAACTCATTATAAAAAAAAAACAAGATTCCATTACAAAGTATAATTTTAAACATTGAATTAACATTTACAAACTACAAGTTAGTTTCAGAGATCAGATCATTACCGACTATACTATTCACAGCAGTATCTAAATCTCAACAAAGCGTACAAACAAAGAGCCGCATGTGATTGACAAACAGTAACCTCCAGTTACACAACCATTCATTTGCATCCCATACAGGATCGCCAAGTCATGGAATGACTTCATGGTTTCCCACAATCACCATACATCCTCAATCTGTACTTCATGTATGGTCAACAAACCCATCAAATTCATCATCAACATTGTCTGTAATACTCTGATCACCTGGCACCATCTTTAGTCTATCGTGAGCGTACTT
Organism: Charanyca ferruginea; assembly: GCA_947361185.1. Taxonomy (NCBI): domain Eukaryota; kingdom Metazoa; phylum Arthropoda; class Insecta; order Lepidoptera; family Noctuidae; genus Charanyca; species Charanyca ferruginea. Next base: position 1,709,788 of record OX376056.1, read on the forward strand.
GTACGAACGGTTACAGTTCTAACACTCTTTGACAATTCAAAAGTGCCTGCAAATGGTCCAATTGAAATAAATGCTTTGACTTTGACCTTGACCCTGACCTTCACTTTGACCTTGACATTTACTTTGACCATGGCTTTGACCTTGAGCACACTCATCATCCCTTTCATTTCGCCCTTCACACGAGATGAACCAAGAACCAGAAGTCGTGAAATTGATTCGGAAAATAACGGCAATGGGAAACGATCCCGAACTGTATTATTCAACTCCCCATAGTCTATGCACTTACTATGTAACCAGTCTTGTTTATTGTCATTTTTGTCTTATGAAATGACAATGCAATTATAAATCATTTTTATGTAACAGGTAACCATTACTCGAATTGCAAACATTTACAATGTTAATAAACTCAGTTCGGTCATACTAACTCGAAAACCGTTAGGTACCCACTATCTATTGACCTAATAAAATATCACTAAGTATGTTACGTAGGTATTCAGCAAACAAAACATGAAATAATAATTTCGTCGCAAAATCATTAATTGCTACCTGACAAAGCAATTGCAAAGTACTATTAACATTATTATTGCATACCCACTAAAAATACCACATCATTTACTCTAAATTTTTAAGAAATACTCTCCATCATTAAAGAACATCAGAATCAAAATCAAATTTGAAACACTCACTTTCATATTCGTTGCCGCTTGCTCTCTTGTCTTGTTAGTGTCTAGTTACGCACCATATTACAACTTAAATGGGCTTGCCCTTAGTATACGAAATAGACACGTTAATTGTAAAACTAAGTTTTAAAATAAGTCAACCAATCATCACATTGTATTTCAAACAATAACCAGGTAACACGTGAAATAAAAATCGTAAAGGATTACTACCAATTTATACGTCACAAAGAATTTGTTCAGTACCATCTACATTAGCTTACGTTTCATAGGTACGTTTACCTATGAAATTACGACTGACATATTGCTTGACAAGAGAGCATTCGGCACCAGAAACAAAACAAAAATAATACGACTCACCAGATTCGGCAGATAATAGATCAGTAGCTTGTTTGATGGTACAGATATCCACTAGCTTTTCAACTTGACTGTTAACTGAGTCAGCGTCCTTCTTTGCACAGCGTGTAGCGATGTGCCCCGGCTTGCCGCAGAAGGTCATCACAGGTCATCGGCGTCGATACTTTCTTAAAAACGCTGTCTTTGACCCGTTGAGATCCACTATTTCCGGAAAACAGAGAGTTAGCAGAAGTATCGCGGTAGCTTTTATTCGATCATTTTTTATTTATTTATTTTTTTATCGTTTTTATTTAGGGGTTTTTATCTCAGATATGTCAACCCCATCGTACCCTTTTACAAGATATCTTCATACAATTTTGATTTATCTTACGATCTATCAATATAATGCTTATCTACTAACAACAACAACAAAAGAAAATTGAATCACTCAACAAGGGCTGTCATTAACTCACAATTTTTTTTGTTTTCTCCGAACATGGTAATGATAAAATTGACTGTATTAATCCTACATCTAACCTATTTAATTTTAGCTCAATCATGAGTGATTCCCTTTCATCTTTATTTCGGACACAATCCATCAGCAAATGTTGTACATCCTCTACTTTATTGCACGCTGTGCAATTCGGAGAATCGTTCTTTTTCATAAGGAATGCAAACTTTGCTGATGGATAGTGTCCGGAGCGGAGCCTTAAAATTTACTTTACATATTTTCTACTAAAACTAGTACTATCAAACCAGGGCACTCGAGATGGTTGACCTTGAATACTTCTATTAGATACCAAATACCTTTATTTTGTGAAATATTGTTTCCAAGAATCAAAACATACTGTTTTAAATTGTGTTATGTATTCCCAATAATCAGGTATATAATTAATAAGGGTACCATCTACTGCGGCTGATTTAGATAAAAGGTCAGCCTCTTCGTTACCACGTGGTCCTATGTGTGCTGGAACCCATTGCAATTTAAATTCTATGTTATTTTGTATTAGAGTAGTTAACCCTTTTAAAATATCATACGCTATCGATGCACCTCTGCTATAACCAGACGCGCACCGAGCTATATGTTGCAGTGCACTCTTACTGTCTGAAAATATTACTACTTTATTTAGATTTTGATCCAAAATGTATTCCACTGCTTGAAGAATTGCGATAAGTTCCAGTGACATTATTGATATATTACAATTTATTCTAAAACCTAATCTACTACCTAAATTTTGATCATATAAACCCGCTCCTAAGCCATGACTGCTTTTTGATCCGTCAGTAAATATTTTGTGCCAGCTACAATAATTTGTGACGTAGGGGTTACGTGGAGGATATAAAAGAACAACAAATCAAACCAACGTAACCAGTCAACATAAAAAATATATATTAGAGGAAGGTGTGGGTAAGTCTACGGTCACTAATTCCCTCTCAACCTCCCCTGGGGGTTGCACAATACTCTCCTGGCTCAGCCTTGGGCACGACGATCACAGCGGTGTGCCACGCTGGAGACGCCAGGTGTGGTGACGGTCGGCAGGTGGTGTTGCCAGACCCAAAGTGAGCTCGACGCGGCCACGCGGGATAAATAGTGACCCGGGGGCGCGGAGCTGTTGTCCGGCGGTGTGGACGAGCGGTGGTGCGGCACCCAACGTTGGGATGCACTTGATGTCCGCGGATTAATAAAAATCCTGGTGTTCAGCCGGAACTTTGGACCCTGGAAGGCAACGTCCAGCGTGTCACAAGATGGCCGAAGGTCATCTCCGCTGATTGTGACACCAAAGCGTAAGCAAAGCGAGATGTACTAGTGCGCTAATGAAGGTGTGTGTGGTTGTCACAATCAGTACGGAGTTTACAATGAGCAATGGATGACTTGACTTTAACAAAGAAACAAGGCATGATTTGCAGATTCGAACCGCGTGGTAAATAGGTACCTACGTGTAACAAAATGCACTGAGCTAGGAGCAAATAGGTTGCATCTGCATTAGAAATAACGCGTAAGGCGTATTAAGCTGCAATAAGAAGAAACTAAACGATTACATAGGTGCACGCCCTAACATAACCAATAAGGTAGGAACACGAAATGTAAAATATAGTTAGCTGTTCAACACTTACCCAATATGGGGTTATGAATTCACTGAGTTTAATACTTTAGACTATTATTAGTCAATTTAAACTGGCAAATAAAATAAAATGGTGAATACGACAATGGGTAGCAGGTGTACCTCTGTCTATCTTTGCCGATGCCGGAATTCGGAAAAAAGGACTGTCATGTCTTTCGTCGTGGCTTAAATACGGTAATTGGCATAGATAACATTCCTCATTTCACACGTTCGGATACAACAATTAGACGGACTTCACTAGTACTATAGCTAATAGTAACTTTGGACGACCCTAAATATTAATAATCTGTTGTGTGATTTGACATTTGTTTGTTATGGTGTGGTTAATTGTTGATATTCGGTTGTGATTTTAATTGTTTTCAGGTAAAGTAACGATACAACGTTACAAATTATTATTTAGTTCCAATATGACATCATTCAATAGGATGTTTGGGTTATAATTTGATTTAGCACTGCGCAAACATTCTAGATCAATTTTAATTACATTCGTCTTTAAACGAGTAATCCAAATTTCTAAGCTAAACATTCTAAGTATATTTGAGGATATAATTTCTAAGTGTTTCGTATCATTATATGCTTTTACTAGTAAGGGTTTTTTTTTTGTTTTCCCAATAGGAAAGGGTAGGATAGGGTTAGGCAAAGCGCGCTCAATTCCGACATAAGATCAACTGTAACATTATTTGACCATGACATTGTTTTAATACAATATTTGTATATTTTTTTTTTTATGATTCCCTAACCACTGTAACTCCTGTAAGCCAGAATCAACAGTGGCGACCACCAGAAAAGCGCCAGAGCAATGAAGCTCGACGAGTCCCAGAGAAACGATTCAACTGTCTTGGATCCTTCAACGAAATTAATCAGAAAAGAACAGCAGAGGAGTAAGAAAATCATATTTTCCACTTCCCTCCAAATCAAGCAGGAGACAGAACAGAACTAGGCCAATAGGCACAAAGGGACGTTTACAACTGGGAGAAACCCAGTTGCTAAGCACCACGGATTATAATTGACATAATTAATGGGTCCTAAAAAGTGAGCTGTTACATTAAATTTGATTCCAATAATAGGTATGGCAAAATCGCTTGAACGCACGGAAATTAGTTCTAGTTTCCACAAGGTCCGCATAATAAACTGCACCGGATGTAGCCTGTACACTATCCAACATAATATTGCGTTCTTTCTGCCAAAGAATACACTCCCATAAGATATGATGTGCAGATTGTTCGTATTCACAGTCAGATGTAGAACATTGACACAAAGGCGAAGCAACAAGCTTGAAAGAAAATAATTTACTTTTAAAGTTGCCATGTCCTGTTAGAAATTGGGCAACACAGTGGTCCACCTCCAGCCATGTCCTAGCCAGCCGCTCACGAACGGATGGAAAGAACTGATGAAGGTGACGGCCCTTGCTAGAATCATCCCACCTACACTGCCACTCGGATAAAAGTTCCTCCCAGACGTCAGTCTGTGGTTTAAATAATCTAGAGATCTTAGCGCGGTCACGTTGAGTTAAAAAGTTTGCGTCCATGGTCTCTCGCGCGGAATAGTACATTGCAGCACGTCGTTGCACCTCAAGATCGACTGGAAGCACGCCTGCTAGAACCGGAAGGGCTTCAGTACTAACGGTCCTATATGCTTTACATAAAAATATTAAAGCCAAACGTTGACTTTGAAGCAATTTACGTCGTACCGCCCCTATGGTGGCCCTATCAGCCCAAACAGGTGCCCCGTAGCACATACATCTCAAATAGGTAGCCCCATAAATAGTTTTTAAAGTTAAAAATGATAGACCCCAAGTGGCTTTAGATATACTCGTCAAGGCATAAAAGTTCTTTTTAGCTTTTTCACCAACTGTTTTTATGTGGTCAATAAATGAAAAGTTTTTCTCTAAGACCAGACCAAGGTAGCACACTGATTGTTTCCTTTTAACGGGAACGTTATTAAATTTAATACTAGGCCATGATTTAAGATTACCTTTTAAAATAAGTTGATAGGTTTTGTAAGGTGCAAAGGTTAGACGGTTTCGGTTGCTCCACTGAGATATTAAGCGAAGGCAAGTGTCAGCCAAATTCTCAAGCTCAGCCCGGGTACTTGCCTGAATAAGCAGAAGGCCATCGTCCGCGTAACCAGTTAATGAACAACCGCAAGGAAGTGGAATCGCAAGCAAATCATCAAAACCTACATTCCATAAATATGGACTGATAACTGAACCTTGAGGACATCCCATGGTTAGAGCCTTCGACATAGAATGATGTCCAAGTTTGAGCTTCGCGGAGCCGTTTAAAAAGTACGAGTAAACAAGAGTATAGATGTTTCTGTAACAACCACGGGTTTTCATCTTAAGTAGTAGCATAGGCCACCATGCGTTATCGAAAGCCCCTGAGATATCCAGAAAGATCCCAATGACGTATTTATGTTCGGACGAATTAACAATTTTCCTAACAGATAGTGCCGCGTCGACGGTAGATTTCCCTTTGGTGAAACCGAATTGATTATTATGAAATTTTGGTCCATCCGGTAGCAAACGTGGAACGATAAGGCGCTCCAGGAGTTTTCCCAAAGATGGTAGAAGTGTTATGGGCCGGTACGACTTCGGGTCATCCGGGGGCTTGTCGCCACTCTTTGGGATAATCCGTATAAAGCCACGTCGCCATATACGAGGAAAAACACCTTCCGCAATGCACCGGTTATAAACAGTTAAGATCGCGTCACCCGCTGTTTTACACGCTTCTATAATCTATATTAGATATCTAATATTAGATATTTTATCTTCACCTGATGATTTGTTGACTGGTAGTCTCTTGACAACGTCTATGAACTCGTCAGTGGATGGTAGATCTGACGCTGGTGATTCAGGTGGCACCGAAGCCCACGCTCTGATCTGTTGGTGGTATTCGTTGTCGTTCATAGGTGAATCATCGGGTATCAGAGTATTAAGTAGAACTTCCGTTGTTTCTTCGATACCGGTGGTATGTTTATTATTTACTTTAATGTTTTGGACATACGCAAGGTCGACTGATCTATTAGCCTTAAACTCGTGATATAAAGGAGACCACGGACCTTCTTTATCTAGTTTTACAACAATTTTACGCAGTAAATTACCCTTAGATTTTTCCACCGACGCTTTGTAGCGTGACTTGGCAACTCTAAACGTATTTAATGCAAAAGTCAGCAGGTCCCCGGTAACCTTACGTTTTTTAAGCTTATTAAGCTGTCTACGCGCTCTGCGATAAATTTTTCGTTGTTCAACTAAATAGTCACTCCACCAATCACATCTCCGAACGTTGGTCATAGATCCGCGACCAATGGCGATGTCAGCACAGTAAGTAAAGGTGTCTGACATAATTTCAGCACTCTCTTCAGCTGACAATTCGATGTGAGTGAAGTCTTTGGCGTGGCGCGCAAAAAGCGAGCTAAAAAATTCCCAATTCGCGCCTTTACATTTATATCTAAAATTACCACTAATATGTGACGGACCTTGAGTAAACATCGGAACAAATTCGTACACGATCAGGCGATGGTCGCTACAAGACGCGTCCGGTAGGACACGCCACCTATCCAAGCATACGTCTGCACTAGAAAGTGTGACGTTAATACAAGATTCGCCCATTGGGCTGCAAAAAGTAGGTGGTGCGTCAGGGGTGTTATGGATCAATAGGTTCATTTCAGCAATGAAATCCTCGACAGCGCAGCGTCGTTCGGAATCCGTGGACCGAACCTTGCCATACCACAGGGACGATGACGCGTTAACATCCGCGCCAACGATGATTTTGTGGCCCGCAAGCGACCGCAAGACGTGACGGAGATTATGTATATGAGGAGCAACAGGATCAGAATATTGAAAGTAACAGCTCACAACGTAGACTTTAAAGGAAGCTGAAGAAATCTCTGCAACGGCACAGTGATGAGTCTTAAGGTTACGTAAAGATGTTACTGTAAAGTTAGAAGATCGTGAAACGTAAATTCCGGCTCGTGCTTTGCAATCCAGCTGCACCACTTTGTGACGTAAGCGCGCGTTTTGATATTGCTCTTGAACAAGTACTACGTCTAACTTGTAATCGATAATTAATCTATCCAACTCGGATGTCGCCACTCTATCATTGTGAAGATTTAATTGACCTATGCTTAAACTATCCATCTTATTAGTAGTTAGTGTTTAGGATAAGCTGTTCGAGTTTGAGTTTAAAGGTCGCACAATCTTCAGACCCGCACCGGTGGTCAAACGGCTTTTTGAAACGCTTACACGCCACGCAAGTCGGTTTAAAATTTAAATTGTCTTTATGAGGGCAATCCTGTGTTTCATGTGCTTCCGAGCAATCAGCACACGCAGGTGATTTATTATTACAGTATTTCTTAACGTGTCCGAATTGTTGACAATATAAACAACGAACTACCTCAATATCATCTACAAAACGGCAAGTGGCCCAGTCAATAAATAACTTATCCTTCGTAGATACTAAGTGTTTACGTACGGCTGTTTCGAGTTCTATGCCAATCCATTTACGACCATTATAAGCAGAACGCCTACGAATTATTTTGGTAGATTTTATGAATTCATCCTCTTTGATAGGCAGCTCGTCTTTAATGTTTTGACGGTACAAAGCGAGCATAAAAGCGCTGTCTTCCATTGAAGATGGAATATCTTTAACTAATATGCGTGGCATACGGCCTTTTGGTTTTTCTAAACGTAATCCAGCGGACCTGATGGCATCGACCGATTCTAACTTTTTTAATTGAGTTTCGTTAGCGACACGCAGTACAACGCCTGACTTGGCGGTTTTTTTAACTCCTACGATTTGAAAACCGTCATCACTTGGGTTAATCGCTTTCATAAGGGCTTGTTTAGTCGCGGATGATGACGCATAAGCAGCTGAGCGTTCCGCCGTGGGATAAGCAACGACACACGGCAGCGGCGCCCGCGACTCTAAGACTGGAGCCACTTTAGGCAAGCGAAGTTTTAACGAGTCCGCGTAGGACACTTTTTTGTTTTCGGTATTGACATAATTATTATTAACAGTATTGATAGCGGGATTCAATTTAATTTTGTCCAATTCACGTTCCGTATTTGCTAACTTCGTTTCGTTGCACGATGATTTTAATGCTAACATAGAAACGATGGCCGTTACTCGCTGAGTCATATCCATGATAGCAGATTTATTTGCAACATTAATGCGGGACCCTTGATCGTTGACAAGGTCGTTTATTTTTGACAGATACGCAGACGCTTCGGAAACTAAATAACAATAGTCGGTATTGTTCGCATTGCTGGCGTTGCTCGCATTACTTACATTTAATATTGGCGAGGACTTTTCGTAAGATTCGGACGTTTGAAGCCGTTTGGACCTATCATCGGGCGAAACGTAGGATGGAGACATTTCGCTGAACAAACGTTTACTATTAGCGGAGGTTGACGCGGGAGCGGCGGCCCTTGGTGTTATTGCATTTCTACCGAATATTTCCCCGCCACGATCAGGCGGGTCATCATTATTGGATAACATCAACAATTTAGAGCAAACAAATCAGTAGAAAGTGAAAATTAACGTACAAATAAATTATTTCGCGATACCCTCACACTAAAGAAAATAAATGTACTCACCGATAACTGACAAAATTAACTAATTACCAGTAATTACGGAAGCAAACACGTATAAAAACTTACGATACCAGCACTTAGCACAATAGCACACAACCAGAAACAACTCACGAGCCAAAAATCGATCACGGAACACGATAATCGTAATTATAATCAGCAGCGTAAACAAATCACATCTGCATCGATCGCGCGCGGGGAGGGAAGTCCAATATCCAACAATATTTGTATGCCAAAAATTCTTTTCTTAAAAATAATGGAGGAATACTTAAGTCAGACTCCATGACGTGAATCGGAGTGCTCTTTATATAACCACCTATAATACGTAAAGCTTGGTTTTGTATCTTATCTAATTTAGAAACGTGAGATTTCGCACTGCAATCATAAATAAAGGAACCATAATCCAATCGAATCCGAATTAAGGATATGTACAATCTTCGTATATGCTTTGTATGAACACCCCATGAACTCCCTGTTAATATTTTTAATATATTCAATTATTTTAGGCACTTACTTACAATTTCATTTATGTGTTTTCCCCAACGTAAACTACGATCTAACCACATACCTAAATATTTTGTACATTCTGAAAAGGTAAGTGCCTGATCATTAATTCTAAGAGAAGGCAATATTCTACGTCTACCTCTGCTAAACATACAATATGAAGACTTGGTTGGAGATAACTATCTCCAACCAAGTCTTCATATTGTGTGTTTTGTGTGTGTTGTGTGTGTATTGTGTTCATTGTGTTGTGTATTGTGTGTTGTGTTGCGTATTGTGTGTTGTGTGTGTGTTGTGTGTTGTTGTGTGTGTTGTGTTGTGTCTTCGTATTGTGTTGTTGTGTTGTTGTTGTGTTGTGTTGTGTTGTTGTGTTGTGTATTGTATTCTCGGGAATTTAGCTAATCTTGGTCTAGAGGTCTAGACCAAGATTAGCTAAATTCCCGAGAATATAATCTAATGAGTTCTGTATATAACTTTCACATTTTTTAATATCTTTATCTTTTATATAAATAACAAAGTCTTCTGCATATTGTGACATTACAATATTAAGAGGTAGCTGGAAAATTTTATGTGTAATTAAATTAAAAAGTAATGGGGACAACGGATCTCCTTGAGCTAATCCCTTATTAGTCCATCGAACTGTTATTGCGTCACTACTATCTGATTTAATTTTTAAATATCTTTCACTCAAAAAGGTCCAAATGTAAGAGCAGATCCGTGACCCGATCTGAAGTTCATCTAAAATATTAACAGCGGCATCAATTGAGACATTGTTATCAAAGATATGGGCCTCAGCTTGGGATCTTCTGAAGTGCTGCTAGCTTTAGGAATTGGTATTATTTGTATATTACGCCACTGAGTGGGCAAAATACCAGATCTAAAAATATTATTATATAAGTTGAGTAAACAGGTTTTAGCTATGTCGGGTAGAAAAAAAAAAATCAAAAAAACATCAATCAATCAATCATAGAGTAAGAAACCCCGTCCTCACCCGGTGCGGTGTCTTTCTTCTTTAAGCAATTTTCTAACTCTGTCATATTAAAATCACATTCTAACATATCATTTTTGGATAAAAATTCGGGATTTTATTTGGCACATAATCAGGTGTCAGAGAACGTAGTAATTCTTTTTGTTTTTCAATTGGAGTATAACTAACTGATTGCTTATAGCCCTTTATTCATCGCATACGGCGCCACATTTCAGAAGCTGACACTGTCTCGTCCATGGAATCACAAAATCTTTGCCATCCCAATGATTTCGCTTTTTGTATAATTATTTGGGATTCTGCAATTTTTCTTTCCAATACAGTTAAATTATCAGGAGTGGGGTTGCGTCGAAATTTTGATAAAGCTAATCTACGTTGTGCGATTACATGAGATAGCTCAGGCGTCCAATAATTTTTTGGTTTAAATTCTTGAGTGGGGTTAGAACAACTTTTAATCATCGGAATACATTTATCAGCGGCTGTAACATTATACTATTTAGGAAAAAATTGTACATTTCTTGCACCCCACTAGCTTCAGAAAGGGTTATTTTTGATGAAAGGTCTTGATATTTTTTCCAATCTGCTTTTTTATAATTTTTTTTTTTTAGAAACAGTGAAATCATTAGCAATATTGATTGTCATTTTAATCATTAAATGGTCACTACCCAGATTTTCATTAATCACTTTCCAGTTAAAATCTATAGCAATGTCAGACGAAGCAAAATATATGTCTGATGATGTTTTCTGTAAAAACCCGTTGACTAATTTAATTCTTGTATGACTACAATTATTTAGATAAATAAAAGAACTTTCCAGGGATGAATCCATTATATGAGTGCCTCTCGTATCAGTTTTAGTTGACCAGTTGACATGGTGACCATTGAAATCGCCAGCAATTAATGTCTTTTTTTAAAATAAAGAAAATACCTGTTCCCAATCTGAAGATTGAGTAGAGACAGAAGATAGGCAATATAGTGAAACCACATTTCCTAAATCTTTACAGTTAATTAATTTAACACTCACTATCTCTATACCTGTGTTTAAAAGTTTTACAGGATTCTCTCTCTGTCTACCGTACAGTTAACATCACAGTCAATTCACTCCGTTTATTTTAACCAATTATCGCTGTTCAAAGTGTATCTTATACTATTATTTTGTGAGAATTATCCAAGTATAAGCAGTGACAATCTAATTAAATAACTCTGGGAACCAAATCTGTTAATAACAACAAGTTCTTGAAGTGAACAATATTCTACAACAATAAAAATACCGTCGTTAAGTGATATTGTGAAGTGTCTCAGCGATACGCGTAAGTGACGCCTTATACCGGTCACTTACGACGTTCTTCTCGCGATCTCACCGCAGAGGACGACAGCTGTTTGAACGTGAAACGAGAGCTTTGTTTTGACACATTTGATTTATATTTCTATACTTGATTACGCTAACTTAAAATGCCGCTCAACCGTACACCGCCCAAAACTCCGAATAACCAGGGTGAAGAAACGACCTTAGGTCCCCGGACTTTGACACAATCCGGATCTACACCGAACTTAACAGCCACTGAAATTGAAAACATCACTACTCGTTTAAAACGTAAACGTGACGATGATTCCTGCTGCCTTGATGACATACGAGTATTATTGTCGAAATCCGCTTCACAAAACGATGCTAAATTCACGGCCTTAGAAACTATGTTGTCCGAAATACTTGCCCAAAATATTGAAATAAATAAAAATGTTACTTTTATCTCTAAACAGTATGATGACATCATTGTCAAAATTGAAAACTTGGAGTCCGAATGCAAAGCGGACCGCTGCTTCATTCAGCAACTCGAAGGAAAGGTGGATACACTGGAACGTCAGTTATATTCTATAAAACTTGAGATAAAAAATGTTCCAAAAAAATCAGAAGAAAGTAAGAAGGATATCTGCGAGATCGTGAAGGATATAGGCAAGGTTTTAAACATCCCAGTCGAACAGCACGACATTAAGGATGTGTTCCGCGTGGGAAAAAAAGATGATGCGCAAATGATACTGGTTGACTTTAACAGTGCTTAAACGAAAGAAAATATGATCAAAGGCGCTCGGCAATTTAATCACAAAAATAAGGAAAACAAGTTAAGTACGAATCACCTTAACATTGATGGCCCAGCCAAACCAGTGTACCTGTCCGAAAAGTTGACTCCAAAAACTCATCACATCTACTACCTGGCACGCAACTTCGCAAAAGAAAATAAATACAAATACTGCTGGACATCTTTCGGGAAGGTATTCCTTCGCAATATGGATGGCCATAAGCAAGTTTATATAAGTACCGAAGAAGATCTTCATAAATTAAGTCAAGAAAAGTGACTAGGGTCACGTGACACCTACCCTTCTTGTCGACCCCTTAAGGAAATATGTTTTTTATTTTTCATTTGTCTTCTTAACGATAAGTCTATTTTTTATGTCAGGTTAATCTTTTGTTTATACCCCATTATTTCTACATTCTATCTAATGTACCAACTACCAGTACACACATTACTACCACACGCACACAATACAACACACTCACAAGTAACAAGATATTGTCTCACAAATAGTAACTGCAATCATAAATCTTTACTTTTAGCATTCCAGATAATTTTAAATCAAAGTTATTTTAACACTTTATTTGCTACGAAAACCATATTAGTTTTTTGCAATGATTGACTCAAATCGTATTATCTCAGCAGAGTTAGATAGCATTAGTGGAGCATTTGCTTACGCTTGTGACACCGAGACATGCAACTCGCATCATATAAATTCTAATAATTCTCTCAATATTTTCTGTCAGAACATCCGCAGTATATACAAAAATATAGATGGTCAAACAGCTCAGTTATCTCGATTTACATTTGATTGTGACATTATCATTCTAACGGAATGCTGGTTAAATAGCCACAACCCCATTCCTTGTTTTGACAATTATGAAGCCCATTACTCGCAGAAATGTCTCAATCAGAATGATGGTATCGTCATTTATGTGAAAAAAATTAACTTAAGTGTTCTATATCGGAACCTGAACCAGTGGGAGCCAACTTTATGTGTATTAATATAGAACCCGACATATTAATTCTGGCTGTATATAGATCACCATCAATACAGTGTATAGACAATTTTTTAAATTCTATTGATGAAATTATTCGCCCTGTTAACAAGAAAAAAAACATAATAATTGCCGGCGATATCAACATTGATATTAAGTCTAGTTCAACTGATAGGAATTGTGCCGCGTACCTAAACTTTACTTCTGAGCTAGGCCATTTATCTGGTCATACATACCCCACCAGGCTACAGAACTGTCTAGACCATATCATGCTGAAAACCGTTTCTCCAGCATCAGTCTTTGTAGTTAATTCAACAATAACTGACCATGCCTCAGTATTGCTTAGTATGGGCCTTACACAAAACAAGACTATACAACTAAGTCGTCGCAGAAAAATCAATTTTAACTCCTGTATTAAGTACTTAGAGACTATTGACTTCTCTTTTATTAATTCTACATGCGATGCTAATGCAGCAGCGTCATATTTTGTTGATATATTGGTTGGTGCTGTCAACCTTAATTCGGTAATAAAACATATTTCTAACAAAAAAAGAACACTTAAACCGTGGATTACTCCTGGGCTTTTACGCTGTATTCGTAACAGAGACAAACTCCACAAAAAGTTAAAAAATAATTTAAATAACACCATTCTTGAAGTAACATACAAGCGTTACCGGAATTTCTGCAATGCTCTGTTGAGAAAACTTAAAAGAAACTTTGAAAAATCACTATTACGTACAGCTAAATCTACTAAAGATTCTTGGAATGCCATTAAATCAATCATAAACCATACTAACCAAAAAACATTTGCTGATAACCTATTGAGTCCTAACAATAATGCTACTATGAATATTGAAACTATAAATAACTATTTTTCAAATATTGGTAAACAGCTAGCCGATGCTAAACTTGCTTCTAATCAAAGTAACCCTACTTTATATAACTTCCTGATACCTCCGGTCTGTAATTCCATCGTACTACTACCACCTGACGAGGCAGAAATAGAACTATTAATAATAAACCTCAAAAACAGTAGTGCTACTGGTTGGGACCTAATACCTGTTCAGCTCCTGAAAGAGGCTAAGCACATTATAGTTCCACCTCTTACTAAACTTTTCGATCTATGCATTACACAAGGTGTCTTTCCGGTGGTCTTTAAACGATCACTAATTACTCCTGTTCACAAGAGTGGGAGGCGTGACGAAGTATCTAATTACAGGCCGATATCCGTTTTGTCATCTCTCTCAAAAATATTGGAAAAATTACTTAATTGCAGACTATTAAAATTTCTAGATCACAATAATTTCTTTTCTGAATCGCAGTTTGGCTTTAGGTCGGGGAAAAGTACTACTGACGCAGTCATTGTTTAGTATTTTCAATACTAAATTGTCTATGGCAATCCCTACTAAATTATCTATGTAATCTGTCTTGATCTAGGCAATGTCCGCTTCCGTTTCGGTCTGTGTACCAGCGTCACGTATCGCACAGTATTCTTAACAAAATAATACCTAGTTACCTTACCTATCTATCTAAACCAGTAAAAGTGTTTAAGTGTAATCAGTGCTCAATAAACTTTGTGGTAACAACAGTCAGCGTTTCATTCAAGCTCTAACATTAATGGTCCTTCGATTGCCTACGCCCAAAATATCGCCATATTTCAAGACGCCATTGTTCCACACGGTTCGTACTTCGGGTCAATTCGTGTGACATCGTGCAAGTTCGTGTGGCGGGGTGGAAGAAATCCAGCGCAAACAATATAAGCGCAAGTGCTGTTTTATCGACGCGACGGAAGACGTTTTACGCCATCTACTGGAAGACAAAGGCATTTCACGGCGAACACGCCAATCACAGCTCGATATTGGTACTACATTACCGACCGACTTCAAGGGCATACATGCCAACCAATACTAGCACACCCAATAGTGCCAACTTTGCTCGTACTGCGAGTAGCGACTCCTACCGCCGCTTCGTGTTCACTCTTCGCTCGAAAAAATATCGATATCGAACTCCGCCATTACTACAGATTTTCGGATTCGATCGTGACCAAAAGTAATAACTACTTCTAATCAACTTTCTAGTTCTAAACACGTACACGTGTATCTACTCAACAGCTACAGCTTACCAATACCAATTACATGAATTCCAAAATGGAGATCGACGCTCTAAAAATTCAAAAAAGTTCCATCAAAGGGAAACTGACTAGAATAGGGAACTATATCTCAAGTCTCGACGTGGTGGAAACCAATTACAACGTTCAAGAACTGATAGTGAGAAAAGCCGAAATTGGTCAAATTTTGGAACGCTATGAAGAGGTGCAACTTAAAATAGAAATTTTGGACAACGCCTCAGAACGCCAATCGATGCACGAACAAGAGCGGGAAACTTTCGAAGGAAAATACTTCACCTGTAAAGCAAAATTGGAAGAGCTAATCGGGGATTCAGCGGATAAAGCATCTGCTAATTTGTCAATTGAGAACCACACCACGTTGTTGGACTCAACCGCCATAAAGAAACCACATGTCAGACTTCCAAAATTGGAACTACCACGATTCGATGGCGACGTCAAGCAATGGCCCGCATTTAAAAACAAATTTTATGCATCGGTGGACTACGCAGATATACCGCTGGTCAACAAGCTGCAGTATTTGAAGTCTGCGCTCACGGGGGAAGCCGCCGGTCTAATTGCATCACTGCTCATAACAGACGATAATTATCAAAAGGCTTTAGATATCCTGTCCAAAAGGTATGAAAACAAAACCATAGTAGTTAATTTTCGTTTAAAAGCTGCTTTAGTAAAGTTTAATGTAATTTCAAAATCTAACCTTAAAGATTTTCTCATAACTCTGCAACAAAGTCTAGATTCTTTAAAGGCTATCAATCTACCTGTTGATACCTGGGATGTACTGTTAGTATTTTTAATTTGTGAAAAATTAGATAATTCTTTGCGTGCTGCATGGGAAATAAATAGGAAAGAGAATACTATTGCAACATTGTCTGAACTGCTTGACTTTTTGAATTTACGCAGAACTGCCTTTGAATTGTTGAATGATAAATCATCTAGTGATAAACAAAGTGTGAAAACAACGCATGTGGGTTCAAATCAGCCTAATGTCTCATGCACATTGTGTCAAAACAAACATGCATTGCACAAATGTCCCAGTTATCTCGAATTGTCTACTTCTGATCGCATACAGCTTATTAAAACTAAATGCCTGTGTTTT
Source organism: Charanyca ferruginea (assembly GCA_947361185.1). Classification (NCBI taxonomy): domain Eukaryota; kingdom Metazoa; phylum Arthropoda; class Insecta; order Lepidoptera; family Noctuidae; genus Charanyca; species Charanyca ferruginea. The sequence continues at coordinate 1,726,287 of OX376056.1, forward strand.
AATTGTTTACAGCCATACCAAGCTAATCATAAGTGCTCCAAATATAAATGTTTAAGATGTCGTGGTAGACACCACACAAGTATACACATAGACAAACAACCTAACAACAATGAACAGGTTAGCTCTACCTTATCTATATTGTGTAATGACACTCAACCTCTACAACCTACTATTACAAACTTACCTGCGCATACTGCTGCATCAACTCAACTCGACTGCTTACAGAGTTCTAATACCAACTCTACAAATAATAATGTTCCTTCAACTGTGTTAGTGTCTAACAATAATACAAATCAAATATTGCTTTCCACAGCTATTATAAGAATCCAAAATGCATCGGGAAGATGGATGCAGGCGCGTGCTCTTCTGGATGCTGGGAGTGAAGTCAACATTGTTACCCACAGACTCGCTTCTATGCTTCAGCTTAAGTTAAATGAAAATGCTATTATTTTACAAGGTGTTGGAAACAACCAACAACAAACAAAAGTGAGTACAGAAGCCAATATTTCATCACGCTACAGCAACTATACAGCTACTCTTTCATTAATTATCATGGATAACATAACTGTGCCGCTACCGCATACTTACATACCTACACAAACATGGCCTATACCAGCTAAACAAGCACAAACACTTGCTGATCCTACATTCTACATCCCTAGTTCTATTGATTTGCTCATTGGTGCAGAACTATTCTATTCTATAATTCAAATTGGTCGCATGAAGTTAGGTCCTAATTTGCCTTACCTCATAGACACAACATTTGGTTGGGTTATTTCGGGTCCAGTGAATATGGATAAGCCTTCTTTGCATTGCACACAACCTGTCAGCATGTTAGTTGCATCTAATTCAACAGATCAGTTATTACAATCCTTCTGGGAACAGGAAGAAACTTCCTCCAAAAGCAAACTCCTCTCGCCTGAGGATGAATTTTGTGAACAACTCTTCGTATCTACTACTACTAGAAATGAGTCAGGCATCTACATTGTCAATTTACCAATTCAGTCGGAACAAGTAAAGGAATTAGGTAATTCATTCAATATAGCTTATAAATATTTACTTCAACTTGAATCTAAAATGCAAAATAATTTGAAATTTTATAATCAGTACAGGGCATTCATACAGGAATTTATTGACCTTGGTCATGCTCATTATATAGAACAGTTTTCAGCTACAGATGACAATTCATATTACATGCCACATTTTGCTATTTTACGACCTGATAGTGTTTCCACTAAGCTTCGCACTGTTTTTAATGCAAGTTCTAAAACTTCTTCTGGTATGTCATTGAATGACATATTATATGAAGGTCCCAATATATACAATGATCTATTTGAAATAATTCTTAGATTCAGACTCTATAAATATGCATTTTCATGTGATATAGTTAAAATGTTCCGAGGAATCTACACTCGGCGTCACAAAAATCGCACCTCTTTAAGAATTCCCTTCAAAGTCATTTTAACCCTATTAATCAATGGTATACATATGACTATAAGGTATAATTGGAAAGGCAATTTATTTAAATTTCAGAATAAATCAATGGATTTGGTTTTTTGTTTACCAGGGAATAAAAAAAAGCAAGCTAATGCAAATGATTAAAAAGTTAAATTTTATTTTATCAGCAAAAATTACAACAAAGTCCTTAAAACTAACTTAAAACCTAGTGTTACCCCCCCTAGCCCTGATGACTGCTTCCATGCGTTCTCTCATGGACCTTATTAATGTGACAACAGTCTCTTGTGGAATGTTGTCCCATTCTGCAACGACGGCATCTTGAAGGTCTTGGAGAGTGGTAGGGGCAGGATTTCGTGCCCGTACTCGCCGTTTCAGTTCATCCCAAAGGTGCTCAATAGGGTTCAGGTCTGGACTTCGCGCCGGCCAGCGCATAACAGGGATGCCAACTTCTTGCAGGTAGTCTCTTACAATTAAAGCGGTGTGACAACGGGCGTTATCGTGCATTAACGTGAACCCACTGCCAACAAAACCCGCATAAGGGACAACCTGCTCCTCTAAGATCTCTGTTATGTACCGAGCAGCAGTCAGCGACCCTTGCCCGCGAGCACTTCCAGTCCGAGAAACACACACAAGGTTCGTTTTACCGTCGATTGACATGCCGCCCCAGAACATGCACGAGCCACCCCCGTATTCCACTGTCTCTTGAATACAGGCTTGTGCGAATCGTTCCCCTTGCCTCCTATACACTCTTCGACGCCTGTCGTTGCAGAAAAGACACACCCTCGTCTCATCCGAGAAGAGCACAGCCCTCCATTGGTCTATTGTCCAATCCACATGGTCACGGGCAAATTGCAACCGGTCTCTCCTATGCTGTGCAGTCAATTTGGGCCCTGTAGCAGCCCTATGAGCTGCAATTTTCTTCTCCCGCATTCTTCTTCTAATCGTGGAGACGCTTACAGAAGTTCTGCGAGCTGATCGCAGTTGTTGTTGCAGCTCAACAGCATTGGAGAACCGATTACGTAAAGACGTCGAAACAATGAAGCGATCGTCTCTTTCGGATGTGCACCGTTGTCTTCCAGATCCACGTCTTCGGATATAGCCACCAGTCTCTTGGAAACGTTGGAACACTCGTCGAACGGCAAAACGACTCAAGTTCAGTTGCCGAGCAACATCACATTGCCGCATCCCTGATTGCAGTAGTGCAATGACTTGAGCGGCTTCATCTGCAGTGGTATCCATCTTCTGGGGTATTTTTCTTGCTGTAGCTGTTCACGTGTGTTCACTTCAAAGGTTGAATAGCGAATGACCCACATTTAACCCGGGTCGCCCGTTTTATACCCTTGTAGGGAGGTGCAATTAGTGGCCGTTGTAATGCGTATTTTGACAACATTTTTTTTAACGTTACGTGCTAATGAGATCTGTTGTGTTTAGGAATTCTAACTGTTGTTAATTTAAAGGTCGTTAAACATACTTTTAATTGATACCAATATTAATTGGGTTTAATGTATTCGTTACTGGCGGGACATGTTTTAAACTTATTTTCGAAAAGGTGCGATTTTTGTGACGCCGAGTGTATATAAATCCTCAACAATCGTCATTGCAAAGAATCTTATGGAGAAATTCTAAGTCTGAACCACTAAAATGTATAGAATTAGACACAGTTACGTACTAAATGTGCACCTTATTTAGCATGTCGTGTAATGCTAGATTTGGCAGAAAAATACAAAAATACATACAAATTAGCTGCTTCTTGTATTAAAAATAATTCATATATGGATGATTACTTGTGCGGTGAACAATCCAAAGACAAATGTCTAAAGCTGTATTCAGAACTCATTGATTTATTAAATAAAGCAGGATTTAAGTTACACAAATGGGCATCTAATATTCCAGATCTTTGTGAAACTGAGTCTAATAAAATGCAAGATACTTCACTTAGTGATAGAAATGACAAGTCATACAATTTCACACCATCTACTTCAGTGAAAACACTTGGTTTGAAATGGTTACCCACTGTGGATATACTACAAGTGTCTATCCCTAGTCCTAATAAATTACCTTATACAAAGAGGAATATTCTATCTCAAATTGCTCAAATCTTTGACCCTATAGGTATATTAGCCCCTACTACAATTTTACCTAAGCTTTTAATGCAAGAAATATGGAAACTGAATACTGATTGGGATTCTTTAGTCTCAGATGAATTACAAGATACATGGCACAAGTTTATTATAGAATTAAAAAACTTAGATAACATTCAGATACCTAGATATTGTTTCTCTGACATATCTGATAATATTCAATTGATAGGTTTTTGTGATGCCTCCAGTAAAGCCTACGGTGCTTGTTTATACATTAGAGCTACTTACTCTAGCTAGCTACTTACAAAATGACTAGTTGTTATTTAGTAGCTGCCAAATCTAAAGTTGCTCCAATCAAAAAACAACAGTCAATTCCAAGACTAGAATTAAATGGTGCGCTTGTTTTAGCAAAACTTAGTAATCGATTCATTTCCTCTACTAAAGACATTATTACTATTGACCAAATCCATCTCTTTACAGATTCATCTATTGTACTTAGTTGGATCAAAACTCCTTATAAAAATAAACTCCATACTTATATATCACATCGCCTTATGCAAATCATTGATATATCCAAAGGTGATGATTGGTATTACATAAATACCAAACAAAATCCAGCTGACACCATCACACGTGGAGTCATGCCAGCGAGCTTACAATCTTGCACATTATGGTGGCAAGGTCCTTCTTGGTTGTCTGAAGACACTACTTTGTGGCCCACAACTTCTTTGGCTCAGCTTCAGGAGCTCACTCCGAGCCCTTCAGTAGTCCCTACTGCTAATAAAACCAGTCTGATCACTCATTGCCAAGACAGTCCTACAAATTATGATTTTTTCTATGATTATTTTTGTAAACATTCAAATTTTACGCGCTTAATTAGGTGTGTTGCTTATTTATTTAGATTCATACATAACCTAAAAAACGTAAACATACGAACTTCTTTCTTAACAGTTTTTGAATTGAAGTATGCTCATGATTTTATAATCAAAGCATGTCAGCATCATCATTACTATAAAGAAATTAGTGAATTACAATCTACTCAGTCAATCCACTCGGACATTCTGTCAAATACTCCTGAGTACTCAAAAGGCAAACAGAAATTGAGTGTCTTAAAATCTAGTTCACTTAAAAAATTAAATCCCTTCTTAGATGAGTCAAATCTTCTGAGAGTTGGAGGTCGCATTCGACATTCTGACATTCCATTCAATCAAGCACATCCCCTCATATTACCTCCTAAATGTCATATTACTAATATTATAATACAACACTATCACTTGACATTATTACATGCAGGTATACAAAACACATTATACAATATCAGACTGAAATACTGGCCTATTAATGGAAGAGGTGAAGTAAAAAAATGTATTCACTCTTGTGTTAGATGCACTAGGTACCAGGGTCGAGTCTGTGGTCAGCAAATGGCTGATCTTCCAGCAGCTAGAGTGACATTGACACGTGCATTCAATCATGTAGGAATTGATTATAGCGGTGCTATAGCCGTTAGAAATTCTATGGGTAGAAATTGTAGATATACAAAGGGTTACATCTGTCTATTTGTATGTTTGTCTACTCGCGCTATACATCTTGAATTGGTTACAGATATGTCCTCTCAGTCATTCATTTGTGCTTTGAAACGTTTCATTTCCAGAAGAGGCATACCTACTTGTTTGTATACAGATAATGCTACTAATTTTAAGGGTTCTAAGTCTGATTTACACGACTTGTATAAAATGTTTAAAAACGAAACTTGTTACAGTAATATACTAAAATATGTATCTTCAAACTATATTGAATACAAGTTTACTGTACCATTAGCTAGCCACATGGGTGGTATATATGAAGCAGGTATAAAATCTGTAAAATCCTTACTTAAGAGACATTTGTTTAGTACTAAGTTAACATACGAATTTTTGTACACTGTATTATCACAAATTGAAGGTATACTTAATTCTAGACCACTCTATCCATTGACGGACTTACCTTATGATTTAACATGTTTAACTCCAGGTCACTTTATCATAGGTACAGCTTTAACTGACTTACCTGAGCCGAGTGTTTTAAATTTGAATGAGTCTAGAATTAACGTCTATCAGAAAATAATGCAAATTAAACAAAAGTTTTGGAAACAATTTTATTTTAACTACTTGTCAGAATTACAATCTAGAAATAAGTGGTCGCAAATACAGAAAAATGTAAACATTGGAGATCTCGTAATAATTAAAGATGAAAATACTCCTCCCACTTGTTGGCCCCTAGGCAGAATAACTTCCACTAATGTTAATAAGACTGATAACTTAGTTAGATCAGCCGTGGTACGCACATCTAATGGAGAATATACCAGGCCTATTCATAAACTAATTTTGTTACCTATATCTTCCTAATTTTAAACTTAAAATATTTTAACATGTATGTAACACTAAATAAAAATTATATACATATACCTATGTATACTTATCTTCTTAATCTGAAAACATTGTAAAGTTGAGCTTGAGCTCTATTAATGTATGATTTTATAAACTTAGGTTCTACATATTTACTAAATTTAAGCACTACTTACAAGTAAACTATAACTATTGATTTACCTATGTAATTTAATTAAGCAGCATCCTAAATAATTCAACTATGATTATTAATCTGTATTTCCATAAGCTACTAGTTAACTATGTACTTACTAACATAGCTTTACCTTTAAATAAGGTGCGAGAATGTTTAGTATTTTCAATACTAAATTGTCTATGGCAATCCCTACTAAATTATCTATGTAATCTGTCTTGATCTAGGCAATGTCCGCTTCCGTTTCGGTCTGTGTACCAGCGTCACGTATCGCACAGTATTCTTAACAAAATAATACCTAGTTACCTTACCTATCTATCTAAACCAGTAAAAGTGTTTAAGTGTAATCAGTGCTCAATAAACTTTGTGGTAACAACAGTCAGCGTTTCATTCAAGCTCTAACAGTCATTAAATTGACGGAATTTGTTACAGCTCAAGTAGACAGTAAACAAAAATGCTTAAGTGTATTCCTTGACCTAGCCAAAGCCTTCGATACCGTCTCGATTTCCATTCTTGTTAGCAAGCTTGAACGCATAGGTATTCGTGGAAATGCGCTTATGATGTTTAGGGACTTCTTGAGCGACCGTACACAACAGGTAAGAATTGGTGAGCACGTCAGTTCAGATGCACCAGTCGTCTGTGGCGTCCCTCAAGGCAGCATTCTCGGCCCAAGTCTCTTCCTGATCTATATAAACGATTTGTGTGAACAATCTTTAATAAACGGCAAAATATTCACGTACGCCGATGACACTGCCGCCCTGGACCGGACGAGAGCCAGTATGGCTTTCGGCATGGGCGCTCCACCATACACGCTGTATCGCGGGTTAGAGTCCTGGCGGAGGAAGCGGTGTCCCGGGGCGGGGTGATGTTGGCGGTGTCCTTGGACATCTCTAACGCCTTCAACGCCCTGCCCTGGAGTTGTGTACGGGAGGCACTCCGGTATCATCGTGTGCCTTCCTACCTCCGCCGCATAGTTGGGGCTTATCTGTCCGAGAGGTGTGTCACCTACGTGGGACGTGATGGCGAACACCAGCGCCGCATGTCGTGCGGTGTTCCGCAGGGTTCCGTCTTAGGACCGCCCCTGTGGAACATCGGGTACGACTGGGTGCTGAGGGGCGAGCTCCAGCCGGGCGTGGACCTGACCTGTTACGCTGACGACACGCTGGTCACGGCCCGGGGGAGCTCGTACAGGGAGGCAGCGTTGCTGGCGACGGCTGCGGTCTCACAGGTGGTGAGCCGCATCCGGCGCCTCGGCCTGGAGGTGGCCCTTAACAAGTCGGAGGCCGTGATCTTTCACGGCCCCCGGCGGGCGCCGCCGCCGGGATCACACATCGTGGTCGGGGGGGCCCGGATAGCTGTCGAGTCGACCATGAAGTACCTGGGATTGGTGCTCGACAGCCGGTGGGATTTTGGCCCCCACTTCCAGCGGCTGGCGCCCAAGTTGTTGGGCGCGGCTGGGGCGCTATCAACGCTGCTTCCCAATCTGGGGGGCCCGAGCGCCGTCTGCAGATGGCTCTACGTGGGGATCGTGCGATCGATGGCCCTTTATGGGGCCCCGATCTGGGCGGCAGACCTGACGGCCGGAAGCATCGCCGTGCTGCGAAAGCCGCAACGAGCGATGGCCGTCAGAGTCATCAGGGGATACCGCACGATCTCCTACGAGGCGGCTTGTGCACTGGCCGGATCCCCGCCCTTGAACCTGGAGGCGAAGGTACTCGCGTCACTGTTCCGGTGGCGCGAGGAAGCGCGGGCGCGGGGCGAGCGACCGATGCAGCGACACACGGAGCTGCGTCGGTCTCAGCTTCGCGAGGTCCTGGTGGCGGAATGGCGGGACAGGCTTTCACGCCCTACCGCCGGCCTCGCCATCATCGAGGCGGTCCGGCCAGTGCTCGAGCGCTGGCTCGGGAGGAGGCACGGCTCCCTGTCGTTTCGGGTGACGCAGGTGCTCTCGGGGCATGGTTGCTTCGGGAAGTACCTGTGTCGCATAAACAGGGAGCCGGACGCCCGGTGTCACCACTGCGTCGACTGCCGGGAGGACACGGCGCGGCATACGCTGGCGGAGTGTGCCGCTTGGGAGGTGCCGCGCCGTGCCCTCGTCTCAGAAGTAGGCAGTGACCTGTCGCTGTCGGCCGTGGTCGAGTCGATGGCCGACAGCGCAGAGTCCTGGGACGCGGTGGTTTCCTTCTGCGAAAGTGTCATGTCGCAGAAAGAGGCTGCGGAAAGGGAGAGGGAAATCTCAACCTCCCACCCTGCCCGCAGCAGGCGCACCGGGCGTCGGCGAAGGGTGGATAACGCCCTCTTCCGGCCCCCCTAAATGGGTCCAGGGGCGGCAGACTCGGGGACGTCTGTCGCCCCCCACACACACGAGGACCCGAGGTGGCGGCGCGTAGTGTTCCACGCGCGCCCCTCTAAGATGTCCGGGGGGGAGTCTAACACCTCACTTCCCCCCCTGACCCGAGAAGTGGCCCGCTGCAGCGGGCCGGCACCAGCCGGGGGTTGCGGAAGTATCTCCAGTTCCCGCGACCCCCGACGTAGGTGTGAGATGGAACACCGGGGTGGTTTTTAGTCAGTAAGAGTCTGACAGACCCCTCCGCCCGCCCCAGGGCGGAGGACATCCATGAGGATTTTCCACCCCGTACCAAAAAAAAAAAAAAAAAAAAAAAAAGGACTCCACAAAGTCAACCAATGGCTTGGCGCAAACCTATTGACGTTGAACGTTTCGAAAACTTCATACATGCAGTTCTCCCTGGTTAAATCTAAACTAGAGAACATCGACCTTAAAATTCATGCATGTGACTACCCAAGCGGTTCTGCTCCTTCCTGCTCTTGCCCTGAGATAGCCAAATCCACGAATGTCAAGTATCTCGGAGTTACTCTGGACGACAAGCTCAACTGGCGTTCTCATATAGATGTCATAACTGCGCGCACCAGGAAACTTGTTTGGGTTTTCAAGAAGTTGAGGCACGTTGCTGACTTAGATCTCCTCCGCACAATATATTTTGCGTTGGGACAATCAGTTCTCGGATATTGTATAGAAGCTTGGGGTGGCGCTTGTAAGACTTTTATGCTGAAATTGGAAAGAGCGCAGAGATCCATCCTAAAAGTCATGACTTTTAGTCCCTAGGTACAGATTTCCCACTAACATGCTGTATGAAAAATGACAAGTACTAACAGTGAGGCAACTTTATATTCATCAACTTGTCCTCCAACAGCACAAGATCACCCTGTTCAATGCGGACGAATATTGGAGGCAGCGAGTCATAAAAAATGTATGTCCAACTGTTGTATGCCGAACAGCCTCGGCCAGGCGGCAACATGGTTATAAAGCAGTTTACCTTTACAATAAAATAAATTAATTAAAAAATGTACACCCTTTAACCACCCGCGAAGCTAAATCTACTGTTAGGAATTGGTTATTAGGACTAGATTATGAGCAAACAGAATTGATTTTGCTATAAAATCTTGTGAAACACATACCTACATACTTTTAACACACATAATTCACACCCACACGACACAGTAACAAACACACACACACTAATCCCACCCACCCAGTCACCAGACACACTTCCTCACCTGTACACTCCCTTACCAAATTGTATGCTCACTCAAACATCCACACTACTGCATTTATTTACATAAAAATTATGTCACTATGTATAGAGAGGTCACTGAGTTCTGTAATACAGGTCTTTGAACCTAGCGCAGAATTCAGGGAATTCTTAAGAATTTGTCACTGTTTTATGTGAATAAAGATTTATTATTATTATTATTTATTATTATTAAAAGTTGACGTGAATTAAAGTGTGATCGTATGGATTTATGTACAAAAATCGCCACCCCGCCATAAGAATCGAACCTGTCTCTTCGATAAATGTTATATTCACTTACATTAAGGTCACGTTCACTATCTAACCATGTTTCGCTCACGATTGCTATGTGAATTTTTAGTTTATGTAGTACTTCTGTGAATGAACTTAATTTAGGCTGAAGACTTTGTGAATTCCATTGAATTATATTAATTCTAATATTTTTATTTGAATTATCCACTTATAAAGTTTATGATTTTGTCTAATAAATTTCCTTTCATGAAACAACTTACTACAATCTTCCTTAATTCTTCACATACAGTTTTAAACAACCATAATATTTTATCTTCAAATGTTCCATCTGATACCAATGTTCTACTTAATTTAGTTAAGAATTTCTTCAATTCAAATTTATACAATAATTGTTCATCCCTCTGATATGAGATCTTTGTTCTTCATTTTGTGAATCAAAACAGTCTAAGTCTTCTTCTATCGATGTTTCTATCCTATTCTGTTTCTTCTTAGTAGATTTTCTTTCTTTTTGATTAATATTTCTTCTATATTTTATTTTCTGAGGATCCTCTTCTTGTTGTCGAGGCATTTCTTTTTGCATTGAAGGCTTCTTGTTTTCGTCCCGTATTAACTGAGAACTACGGCTTGCTTCATTTTTATGTAAGGATTTTTTAAGCACATTGCTGTATGTTTCCGATTCGGTTCTTAAATCCGCGTCAATTGAACTTTGCAAGGTATTATGGAAATAATTATCATGCTGTTGCTGTTCAATAAATAGTTGAAGGGCTTTTCTATATGTGACTTGCTCTGTACTCATAATTTTTCTTATATTCTTTTCTTCAATGAACAAGGGACAACTTTTATCCAAAACCAAGTGATTTCCCTTGCAATTAAGGCATGATATTTTAATTGTGTCGCAGTTATCATGGTTGCCCCCACATTTTGGACATATTTGTTTCTTAGTTGGGCAGTATTTTACTATGTGTCCAAATTGCCAACAACCGGAACACTGTGTCACAGGAAACACATACGGCTCGACTTTAAATCGACAATCATATGCATGTCGGATCGTCAGGTGCGATCGAGGAGGAGTGCCGAGCGGTATAGTACATCGTCAGGACTATAGGCGTTCCCATTATCCCATTATCGGTAAACAAGACCTGTAAAAACAATTACACACTATTAGTAAAGAAAACATAATACAAATGGTAATCAGTAACAAGAATAAAGTAAGTTAAAGGTACAGCAACAATACAGTTAATCGAACAGACCATTAAGGTCCCACAGTTCGTACAGTGGCCAAGCCACCCAATGATAAACGAACAAACCCTTAAGGTTTACAGTTCGTACAGCAGCCTAAGCCACCCAATGATAAACGAACAAACCCTTAAGGTCTATAGTTCGTACAGTAGCATAAGCCACCCAAATACAAAGTGTATCGCTCGCTAGCAGCAAGCCTATACAGCTATGTGAATATACAGCAGCGCTGTACCAGGTAAACCGACAGTATTGTCGGGAGCAGGAACTCTTTACTGAGTCGAATCCGAGGATCGACTGCCATACTTACGGAGTGCACGCTCTTTTATAAGGCGATGCCCCCCACCTTGCAACCTCTCCATACAAGTCTGTCCATGCGCACGGAAGTGCGTCACGCGTTTACTTGATACAAGACACTAAAATGTGCTGAATCTAATAAGATCTGTAATCAAATAACACAATGATAATTGTCATGAATAAACAATAGTGATTTCATAAAGTAATTCGTTTTACATTCAAAGTAATGTGTCAACAATTGTTTTGAATAAAATCATCGATAATAATTATCGAAATAAAGTAACCACAAATCAGTGTGCACACACAATAAATCATGTTTCGAATTAATAGACAATAATTGATAGTAAAATCACATAAATTAACAATAAGAAACACAAATCATAACAAATTTAGTTAACACCCACAATGTGATTAATAAACTGTCTCCGACACGGCCAGACTGACATTCTACACGTCCTCGTGTAGTTATAAAGTTCTTGGTAAATATCGATCGGCCTTTCTGACAAAAAGCTTTAATTAGCAAAAGGTATGTTGCAAAGAAAAATCCTGAATTAGTCCTGAAGTAATATCATTAGCAAAATTTGCATCATAACCAGTCAAAATAACCATACTGTTACAGACAATACATAGCTCAACAAATCAGCCGAAATCACACCATGGGATTCGACAAGTAACTTGAAGTTGAATAGACAACCCGCATAGGCGTCAACATAGACAACCCGCATAAGCGTCAAGTTCAACATTCAAATCCAGGAGTCAACATAGACATCCGAATAAAAGTAGAGACATAGTCTCCCAGCCGAATTCACACCATGGGAATCGACAAGTAGCTTGAAGTCGAATAGACAACCAACATAGGCGTCAAGTTCAACAAACAAACCCAGGAGTCAACATAGACATCCAAATAAAAGTAGAGACATAGTCTCCCAGCCGAATTCACACCATGGGAATCGACAAGTAGCTTGAAGTCGAATAGACAACCAACATAGGCGTCAAGTTCAACAAACAAACCCAGGAGTCAACATAGACATCCAAACAAAAGTAGAGACATAGTCTCCCAGCCGAATTCACACCATGGGAATCGACAAGTAGTTTGGAGCTGAATAGACAACCAACATAGGCGTCAAGTTCAACAACCAAACCCAGGAGTCAACATAGACATCCAAACAAGAGTCAACATAGACATGTTCTGGACTCCAACTCCATAAACGCACATAAAGACCGATAGCGACATCTGGCGGCAATTAACGACACAATACTCCACGTCATACCTATGTCTCGACCGTGATTGGTTTTTTCAAAATATTGTGCCCAGTCCCCCTTCCTCGAATAGTGTAAAAAAGACCATTACAGATTTTGTTCGTTAAACCAACGCATCGTTTTCTTATTTAAATTCCTCAACATTATATACATCACAAAGTTTTCACAAACCTCACCGCTGCTGCTACATTTTGGACCTTCGAACCGAACATTTTATGGGACATTCATACCTACAAGATCGCCGAGTGACCTTTGGTTGGTGACCCCTTGCACGTGGCGGATTGAGAAGAAAACGCAAAAGGATTCATCATAAATAATACGCAATCGGTGGGGCCATTCCTTATTCCTTTCCATCATATCCTGAGCTCTATTTGGTGCTATAGTGTGTCGGTGTTCTTATTTCAGTAGCGCATCGTATTCTCGGATTATCGGATTTCCAGTCAATTACCAACCTGGTGACGTTGCTAGCATCAGTGCCGTGTGTGATTGAGCTGACGATTGTAAAACCGTGAGTACTCCTGTTTTCACTGACCACCAAAATGCCTATTGACTCAGCTAAATCCCGTGACAAATCTCCTAATTTGCTAAGTGTAGAGAGTAGTGAGTTAGTTCGTGATTTAGTTAGGAAACGTGGTATAATTAAGGGCAGGCTTACCAAATTTAATAATTATTTAGAGTCTTTAAAAGATTGTGATCATGACTTTCCCAATCAAAAACGCATTGATTTAAAGTTGAGGATTCAAGGATGCACTACCTTATTTTCTGAATTTAACGACATTCAAACTAAAATAGAAGAAAGAGTTTCTGATAGTGAATTAGGCGAACAATTAAATCAAAGAGAACAGTTTGAAGATAGTTACTATAGTTTAATATCACTTGCTGAATTTATGCTGAACGCTGATGAGGTTGCCGACTGCTCCAAGTCATGTCACAGTCATAATAACAATCACACAAATTCCATGAAATTACCCGTTATCACCATGCCTACATTTGATGGTTCGTATGAGCACTGGCTGGAATTCAGAGACACATTCACCTCACTAGTTCATAATTCAAAAGATATTGCCAATATACAAAAGTTTCACTATCTCAAATCGTCCCTAAAAGACAGCGCAGAACTAGTTATACATTCCATAGAATTTTCTTCTGATAATTATCAGGTTGCATGGGACTTGTTGCTCAACCGATATAATAACTGCGGACTTTTAGTTGATCACCATATCAAATCTTTGTTAAATGTAACTGCATTAACTAAAGAATCACCTTCTTCGATTAGAAAATTAATAGACACTATTTTGAAAAATTTACGCGCACTTAAGATCCTAGGCGAGCCTACAGAGTACTGGGATAGTTTAATTATTAATATCATGGTGTCGAAGTTAGATAAAATTACTGAACGAGAATGGGGGTCTCATAAGTGCACATTGTTCCCCAACCCGAACGAGAACAATTCTAAACGTTTATCAGTGGATGTTTTAATTAACTTTTTGCGCAACAAAGCAGACATGCTGGAGGCGTTGCAGCGTTCACATAGCAAAGAAGCTCAAAGCACTGACAACAAAAAACAACATTCAAAATGTCATAATACGTCACACTGTAATGTTTCCAGCGGGCCGAGTAAATCGAGTAAACAACGCGGTAAGGTAACATGCGCAAAATGTAACGCGAATCATCCACTGTATACGTGTAAAGAGTTTATCGGATGCGACTTAGACACTAAGCTAAAACTTGTACGCGAGCACAGCTTATGTGAGAACTGTTTACATTCTAAACACTCAGTAGATAATTGTAAGTTTGGGCCTTGTCGACACTGCAATCAAAAACATAACTCATTATTGCACAATGATAACGCTAACAGTTCTGTTGCTTTGCATTCTACAACAAACACTGAGGCGTCGCGCGCTAATGCGAGTGAAGCGCCAGCGCTGCTCCCCGCGGCCGCACCAGCCTCCTCGGACTCCGCAGTCCCTATTCAAGTAAACAAGGCACACATGCATACGCAAAGGATTAAGTCTATAGGTGTGCAGTCCGTGTTATTGTCAACAGCTATCGTTGAGGTAGTAGATATACACGGTACATACCATAAAGCGCGGGCGCTCCTTGATAATGGAAGCCAGCGTTGTTTCGTTTCTAAAACATTATGTGAACTATTAAATTTACCATTAATACAGTCCACTAACGAGGTTCGAGGCGTGGGTGATTCGGTAGTACATTGTTCGCAAGCTTGTAATATCGTAATCAAATCCTGCGTCGATAATTCATATACTACGCGCATTCATTGTTATGTGCTGTCTAGGATCACGGCGTCGATGCCGGCCGTGTGTAAATTAAGCGCGCAAGTCTGTATTCCAGACAACATACGGTTAGCCGATCCGGAGTTCTTAGACTATAAAAATATTGACATTTTAATTGGCGCAGATAGGTTTTGGGATCTGTTAGAACACGGTAAGATTCGTTTGTCTAGTGGTCCGTTTCTACAGAATACCAAACTTGGCTGGATTATTTCCGGACCTATAATTAATTATACACGAAAAAATGTGCCAATTCATTGCAATATTACTAATTCTTTAGATACGCAACTTCGATTGTTCTGGGAGATTGAGGAACCATCTAAGGTCAGAGACGCACAGACTGAGGAAGAACGTGCATGCGAAGATCACTTTGTTCGCACTACTACTCGCAATAGCGAGGGGAGATTCTGCGTGCACATTCCACTCCATCAGTCACCTGCTACCTTGGGGGATTCTTATATACAAGCAGAACGTCGATTTCTTGCGCTAGAAAAACGTCTGCAGCGTTCGCCTGATTATAAAACTCTTTATTCTAACTTTTTGCAGGAGTACCTCAGTTTAGGCCATATGACACTGGTAGATTCCTATGAATCCCCGTGTTATTTCATGCCGCATCATGGCGTGTTCCGCGAGCTCAGCACCACCACCAAGTTACGCGTGGTGTTTGACGCAAGCGCACCATCGAGCTCTGGTAAGTCACTGAATGATTTGCAACTAGTTGGCCCTCCCATACAGGGTGATCTCATTGCCATTCTTCTCCGCTTTCGGCAGCACAAGTACGTAGCGTGTGCCGACGTGGAGAAGATGTACCGGCAGTGCTTGGTAGATGAGAGTCAGCGCAGCTTGCAAATGATTCTGTGGCGTGACCATCCTTCAAAGCCGTTAGGTATATTTAAATTAAATACCGTAACGTATGGAACCGCCTCCGCGCCTTTTTTAAGTGTTAGGTGCCTGAAACAATTAGCCCTTGAATCCACTGATCCTGAGGTTGCTCGAGCTATAAAAGAGGATTTTTATGTCGACGATTACATTACGGGCTTAGATGATAAAATAAAATTATTAGATTTGTGCGACAAAACTCAGAAGACGCTGCAGTCGGGCTGTTTTCCACTTAGGAAGTGGATATTTAATTTTAAACACGATGATGACCGTCAATCGTCTAGTCAGTTTAAATCTTTAACTTTAGATGAAAATGTTAGTTCTAAAACCTTAGGGTTAGGCTGGCATAACGCAAGCGACCACTTTTATTTCAATTCTCATGTTAAAAATAAAGGTTGTTTATCTAAATTAAATTTATTTTTAGATGATCACAAATTAATGCGCGTAGGTGGTCGTTTAGTTAATTCTGATGAATTTATTTACGGTAAAAAACATCCGATTGTAATTCATAGTAAACATTATTTCACTACTTTATTATTTCGTCATGAGCACATTCAGCTTCTCCACGCAGCTCCGCAGGCGTTACTTTCTAATTTACGCGAAGCTTGGTGGCCTGTCGGTGGTAGGAGTTTAGCTCGCCAGGTAGTGCATAGTTGTGTTACCTGTACTCGCATTAGAGGTAAGACGCTTACTCCTATGATGGGTAACTTGCCTAGAGAGCGAGTTACACCTAGTCTTCCATTCGTTCGGTGTGGGGTGGATTATGCTGGGCCAGTGCTCATTCTGAACCGCAAAGGTAGGGGTGCTAGGCTTATCAAAGGCTACATTTGCCTATTTGTTTGTTTCGTGACACGTGCTATACACTTGGAGTTAGTCAGTGATCTCTCTAGTGAGGCGTATTTACTAACTTTAAAAAGATTTATTTCACGCCGGGGTAAGCCTGCAGATATCTACTCTGATAATGGTCGCAACTTCGTAGGAGTTATGAACGACTTTTCAAAATTTTTAAGCAATGCTACTAGTGATATTTTAGAGTTTGCAAATAGTCAAAAAATAAAATTTCATTTTATCCCCCCTTATTCTCCGCATTTCGGTGGTCTGTGGGAGGCAGGAGTACGGTCGTGTAAGTACCATCTTCGTCGAGTGATAGGTAACGCGCATCTGACGTTCGAAGAGTACAGCACAGTACTGGCTCAAATAGAAGCCGTGCTAAATTCCCGACCTCTGTCTCCTCTTTCCCCCGATCCTCACGACTTTTCCGCGCTCACTCCTGGTCATTTCCTTGTTGGCCGACCACTGACTGCGCCAGCCGTTGATGACTTACGCGATATTCCTGCTAGTCGTCTTCAGCGATACCAGAGGGTAGAACAACTTCGCCAACACTTCTGGAACCGATGGGCGAAGGAATACATCTCCGAGCTGCAGGTGCGGACAAAATGGACGGCGAATAAGGACGAGCTCAAACCAAACTCCTTAGTAGTTATTAAGGACAATAACCTCCCACCTTTAAAGTGGCATTTGGGTCGTGTCCTCCGCACTATCCAAGGAAAGGATGGAATATCCCGGGTGGCTGATATACAGACGTCATCGGGGGTGGTGAGGCGCGCATTCACCAAAATTTGTCCTCTACTACAGGATGTGATCGACACTGATGCAGTGACTGAAGACCATTGAAAGCCACTGCTTCCAAGGCCGGGGGCATGTTCTGGACTCCAACTCCATAAACGCACATAAAGACCGATAGCGACATCTGGCGGCAATTAACGACACAATACTCCACGTCATACCTATGTCTCGACTGTGATTGGTTTTTTCAAAATATTGTGCCCACTCCCCCTTCCTTGAATTGTGTAAAAAAGACCATTACAGATTTTGTTCGTTAAACCAACGCATCGTTTTCTTATTTAAATTCCTCAACATTATATACATCACAAAGTTTTCACAAACCTCACCGCTGCTGCTACAGACATCTTGTCAATTAAGCTATGGTATGTCAGCAGCAGATGATTATTATCAGTGTCAACATTGACATCATTAAAATTGAATGGACATTCAGGCATTTTTCATACATGATCAAGACTAAACTGGCGCTCAAAGATTTCAACCAATATCATGTTGGATCTGCAAAAAGTACGAAGTTTCCAACGAAGTCTCCAACTTTAACCTTCGGCACCCAGGGCTGCTTGTTTTCTTGCACGGGACCGATTTACTTCTATCTCCACACTGTCAAAAGCTGAAACAATTGTTAAACTATTAAACAGCTATATTATCAAAGAAATACAGCATTGGTCAATAACATTAACTCGTGTAATGATAGCACTATTTTTTCGGTCATATTAACTGCAAAAAATGAAATTAAAAATCTCACAGAATCCTATGATTGATCCAGTATCACATGAAAGCTCTAAACCCTAGCAACCAACTATTTCTACTTCACTTAGAATTTGTTCGGTATATATTATCCCCTCAAAGTAAAAGCATTCATTTCAATTAAACCATGTACAGGCACTGTTGTATTGTCCAAGAGTCAGTTAATCATAGTTCATCACAATTATTAACCGTACAAAAATACGTTTGCCAGTCCACTTTTCAGCAAATGTCTCAGCATTGTGAGAATATTCCCAATGATTAAAAAAATAACAATAAACCATAACCCTCAAAATTAACTGATTTTCATTACTAAATCACGCCACGCGTCGTTACGGTCACCCTGCATCTTCACACGTCCTTGGGTGAATAGTTTATCACATCATCTGTAAACAATCAGAAAAGAGCTCAAGTAAACAGCTTAACGTTCGGTCATTCTGATCAATTTAAAACAAACACTACAGACCTGATAACACAAAACAAGTTTAGTATCTTACCACACATGTAATTACCTTATTACCACACATGTACCACACATGTAATTACCTTACCACACAACACATGTAATTACCTTACCACACAACACATGTAATTACCTTACCACACAACACATGTAATTACCTTACCACACAACACATGTAATTACCTTACCACACAACACATGTAATTACATTACCACACAACACATGTCAACAATCAGGGGGTACACAGTTACTTTTCAGATAATTTAATCTCTCATGGCATAATATGATACTATGATTTGAATAAGCATTCAGTATTACATGAAACTTCACTTTATATTGACCATACAAGTGAGTTTGCCACACATGTATCAGTAATGAAAGTAGGTACATTCAAACCCAGAGTCATAACAAAAGGGATACGTCTCACCAGATAGTTGTAGAACATCACATCAGTGGTGGGTACATCACACTTATCTTATCACGGACTTCAACTTATCACGGATGATTAGTTGCTCGAAAACTGACTCAAAGTAGTAGTACTCACTCGAACCTCCCGGCTGTTCTCCGGTAGTCACTAAAGTGACATACTATTGTACCTGGTTTGAACCTAAGAGGGTTGAGAAGAAATGTGTAGGTCAGAGGAAAATGAGACTTTCTCTTAAGATGGGACAAGACACTCAGTTCTTGTTAAAGTTTAAACCTCATGTACTTCGGTAGTGAATGCTAGTAGATGAGCACGGAAAATGAAATTTGGAAACATGGGCCAGTACAGTACAAACAGCAATTTGTTTGACACTTAGGTAAGTAAATAAGGGTAGCGGTAACTGTTGGAGTATGTAAACAATGAAATTAATGTGGGTAGGTGATTTATGAATGCCATTAAAACAGCCTTAGCTCAGCGCTAGGTAATCCCAAGAGAGGAAGCTGTCATAACAAGAGTGGTAAAGACATACGATAACTAGGGAAGCCATGCGGAAGCATTAAGAGGCAATCCCACTTCTGATGTCGGATCGTCAGGTGCGATCGAGGAGGAGTGTCGAGCGGTATAGTACATCGTTAGGACTATAGGCGTTCCCATTATCCCATTATCGGTAAACAAGACCTGTAAAAACAATTACACACTATTAGTAAAGAAAACATAATACAAATGGTAATCAGTAACAAGAATAAAGTAAGTTAAAGGTACAGCAACAATACAGTTAATCGAACAGACCATTAAGGTCCCACAGTTCGTACAGTGGCCAAGCCACCCAATGATACACGAACAAACCCTTAAGGTTTACAGTTCGTACAGCAGCCTAAGCCACCCAATGATAAACGAACAAACCCTTAAGGTCTATAGTTCGTACAGTAGCATAAGCCACCCAAATACAAAGTGTATCGCTCGCTAGCAGCAAGCCTATACAGCTATGTGAATATACAGCAGCGCTGTACCAGGTAAACCGACAGTATTGTCGGGAGCAGGAACTCTTTACTGAGTCGAATCCGAGGATCGACTGCCATACTTACGGAGTGCACGCTCTTTTATAAGGCGATGCCCCCCCACCTTGCAACCTCTCCATACAAGTCTGTCCATGCGCACGGAAGTGCGTCACGCGTTTACTTGATACAAGACACTAAAATGTGCTGAATCTAATAAGATCTGTAATCAAATAACACAATGATAATTGTCATGAATAAACAATAGTGATTTCATAAAGTAATTCGTTTTACATTCAAAGTAATGTGTCAACAATTGTTTTGAATAAAACCATCGATAATAATTATCGAAATAAAGTAACCGCAAATCAGTGTGCACACACAATAAATCATGTTTCGAATTAATAGACAATAATTGATAGTAAAATCACATAAATTAACAATAAGAAACACAAATCATAACAAATTTAGTTAACACCCACAATGTGATTAATAAACTGTCTCCGACATGCATATACATAAGCCGGCAGGTTATTGTTTTTAAAACAGATTCTCACAGATTCGCTGTCAACCCATTTACCTTCAGAGCCTATACGTCTCAATCTCTTTACAGATATCACCTCAGTACTACATTCAAATACATTTAATAGCTCCTTTTCATTTAAGTCCAAATCTACTCCTTTTACAACACCATAGGATAGGAACAACTCATCGATTAACTGACATCTACATCCCATATCTTTAAATTTTTGACATTCCAATAATTTGATTGCATCTTCTCTTTCTTTAAACTGAATTAGAACTTTATTAAAACTTTTGTATTTTATTCTAATCACATTTTTTATGTTTTCCGATCTTAATAATTTAGCTAATGCCATTTGTTTAGGCATACTTTCTATTGATGTTACACATACTTCGTGTTGTGTGGTATTATTTACATCGTTATCTTTTTCTACCTCTACCCTCTTTTTGATTTGTGTCTCCGCTGATATGCTTCTAATTAACCGTTTAGGTCTCCTTCTATTCACAGTAATAAAGTCATCATCCTCACTTATTTCACTCTCTCTCTCTTTTCTCTTTTCAGCTGCTTTCTTCTCATTTTCTTTGATTACTTCACGGCGTACAATTGTTGGTTCTAACGAGTTATCAATATGTCCTTCGCGGTTACGTAATATTTCCACATCGTCATCACTTTCTTCTACTTCACTTTCCATAATAATATTAATAGAATAAACTTATTTTTTTGATTGACACTAAGTGCGAAACTTTTTAACCAAGCCGCATACGTGTACACACCCGTACGGAACGAGTTCGCAACTCGTACTGATTCGATCATTCATTTACCATAATAAATAGCCCAGATTGCCACAGTTGTAGCAACACCTTGACTGTTCTAACTTTAGTTTCTTGGCATCTGCATGTGCATGCTAACCAAAAGCAGCTGACCCCTTAAGGACTTTACTCATTGTAATAATTAACTAACTGTTAGATTTTTTTTTAATGCACAAATTGTGGGCTTTGCCCCAAACTCTAGTACCACTATCTCGAAACTCGGGATTAAATTCAGGTAAAGATGGCTTATTTATTCTGAACTAGATTCTTTAATCGCGTGAATTGATTTCATTATTTGGCGTTGCTGCCTTTCGAATAAAAGTTACCAACGGTTATTTTCACTTGATAACAAATCAACACTCTGACCTTTAGATTGTTCCTGGTGGAGGCTCGACTATGCAAAGGTAGACTCGTTTCGCCCCCGGTACAGCAGAGCGCTGGACCCGCTTGCTGTGCAGCGCCTGGCTATATAGCCCGGCATGCCACACTTGCAGCACACCGGTTGACGTTTGACGTCTGCATCGGTGTGGCTCTTTGTCCAATTATTTAGTAAATAAAAATAGTAATAAAAGTCAGTGTACAACTTAAACAGTTTAATAGTGATCTTGGTGGTATTCCGCTTAACATATATTGGAGTGTGCATTAAATAGTGCGTCTAAAGTTCGTAAAACATATAAACATTATAGCCAAAATTACTAAAATTATATGGTTACCCGCCAAAAATAACAAATAATTGGTAACGTCGCCTTGAAAACAGAGCCATCTGTCCAGCTAGCCGCAAACGACTTTATAGATCCGTGACGAGTATCATCGCTGCTGCCATCTAGCGAACATCCCCGATATCTCTTGACTAGAAACTACACAAACTGTTGTCGCAAAGGATGCCGGGCATTAAGTGTGGAGGTTGCGGTCGCTTCGTGTCGGCGTTGGAGGGCGCTAGGTGTGGAAAGTGCCAGGTATCTTATCACAGAGTGTGTGTGGGTGTCCCTGCAAAGGTCAACATAGCAGTTAACTGGCGTTGTCCCGAGTGCAAAAAAAATGTGGCTCGAGACAACAGGACCGAAACCCCTGTCCGAGGTCCCACGCAGAGTTCCCCCACCGAAAACACTGGAAAAGCATTGATAACGGGCTCAAGTACACCTAAGAGCCCCGAGGACAGTTCTAGAAGGGAACTCACGCAGACTGCCAGCCCAGTTCACGCTGCCGCCACTGGGGCGCCGCCTGAAATGTCTTGTGATGATGTCACCACCCAGGAATTGTCGCCTGTCGCTGGTAACGACTTGCAGGTGATCATTGTGGAGTTGAGGGCGGTCCGTGCGGAAATTCAGGTGTTCAGAAAGGAGATGGAGGTGGAAATGGCTGAGTTAAAAACCACGCTAAATACCTGCAGCGCGCGCATCGACGGTCTGGAGGCAAGGGTGGACGCACTGGAACAGCGTGCTACTTCGGGCTCCTCGAATTCAGCCAGCGTGGACAAGATTGTGGAGGAGCTGAGGCAAGAGATTAATGACAGGGACCAGGATCTTCTAGCTAATGACATAGAGGTGTCAAACATTCCAGAGGTAGAAAGTGAAAATCCAGCTCACATTGTCAAGATCATAGGCCATAAGCTGGAGGTCAGCCTTGACGATCGAGATATTGTTAGTGCAGAACGCGTTGGTGTAAGGCACCTCAACGCGACAAGCTCAGCTGGGCCGATTGAATCTCGTCCGCGGCCGATTGTCGTGCGCCTTGCCCGTCGAGACCTGCGCGACCACCTTCTGGCAAGCGCGCGAGTGCGACGTGGGGCGACCACTGCCGACCTCGACATGTCCGTCCCGGCGCAGAGATTCTTCCTTAACGAGCGGCTGACGAAAGCCAACCGTCAGTTGTTTCGGAGAGCGCGGGACACTGCCAGCCTCCTCGGCTGGAAGTTTGTGTGGACCAAACAGGGCCGCATCCTCGCCAGGAAGATGCCAGGAGACAAGGCGCAGAGGATCCGCACTGAGGGGGACTTATCCCGTGTTTTCGAAACTGAAAAAGCAATTGCCTAATTATTATTTTGTCTATCTATATGTCAATAGCTTATTTTTTTGTGCTTGTGGAAATTGGCGTTTCAACCCATTGTACTGTGAGCTCAGTCATAGGCCGAATGGGTATAGAACCTACATACGTATGTTATATTACTTTACTCTCACACTATATTATTATTTATATTATTTAACTCTTATACCATATTTACATAAATTACAAGTCCAAAGTCTATTTACACTTAACCTACTTAATCCTAATTATGTAAAAGAGGTATTCTCAATCATCATATCTTTCACAATTATAACTATATCATACTCCTACTACGACTACAAAACTATAAAAAACAAAATAAAATACATTTATTCCAGATATAAAATTCAGATACCACTCTATCATATAACCTTTTGGCTACTCACAGTTGTAAATAGTGCCCAACCAAACCTCCGCACGACACCCTCATACTCTCATCTATATTGGTACCATATATACACATTTTTATGTCTAATACCTTCACCTACTGACATTGATGGCTCCTAGCAGACATATTAAGTTTGGCCTATTAAACGCGGGCTCGCTGGGAACGAATCAGGATGAGTTCTTGATCGCCATGGGCAACCACTCTGTGGACATCATGGCTATCAACGAGACATGGTTACGCAAGGGTGAAGAAGACCGCGCTCCTAGTGTACCTGGGTACAAATTTAGGCACATACCTCGACCATTGATTACACGAGGTGGGCGTGGCGGAGGAGTTGCTTTCTATATAAAGAACGGTATTAACGCGCGTGTACGAGCTCATCCTGATCACCCTAGTGTGGAGCAGCTCTGGCTGGGCTTGACCATAAACAAGAAAAAGCTTCTTATTGGGACTGCTTACCGTCCGCCTTGGCAGGACTTGGAGCTTTTTCTTGATGCCATAACCGCTAGTATTAGTGCATTAGCCCCATATGATAATCTGGTGTTGTTGGGTGACCTGAATGTTGATCTTTTGGATACTAATAGCTCTAAATCCAAACAGCTTACGGCCTTTTTTGATTACCTGAACCTCGTTCAATTAGTAACTACTGCAACGCACTTTGTGGGTAACAGCAGTACACTCATCGACATCGTATGCACTGATGCTTCAACTCGTAATGTGGGGGTAAACTATACCAGTGAGCTCGGCCATCACTCCTTCATTACATGTGAAACTGTTTTTAGGAGGCCGAAGGTCAAACCTAGGGTGGTTGAGTTTCGGCCTCTTTCAGACATCTTGCCGGACCGCTTCCAAGATGACCTGAACATGATACCATGGTCCAGTATTGGAGATATTAGTGATGTTGATACCATGGTATACACTTTCAACTCATACATGATCCAGCTTTTTGATCTCCACGCTACCATAAAGAAAAAGACCTTCTATAAGCGGCCCACACCTTGGATCACTGAAAACATGCGTCTCATGTTCAGGCTGCGGGATGAAGCTAGGGACAGATATCGCAAAACTAAGGAACCGCATCATAAACAATACTGTCTAGATCTTAAACATGTGGCTGCTGCCGCATTAGTGAGGGAAAAGACAGCATATTTTACTAAAAGTATTAACAATCAAAGTAAGGATCCGAAACTACTGTGGCGCAATTTGAAGTCTGATGTACTTCCGGACCATAAGGAAAAGCTCCTGCCAAGTCATTTTGACAATCCAGACAGAATCAATGCGGCTTTTTTGGATGTTCCGGGAAATTGTAATGATAATGTCTCACAAATGTTCCATTTCAATTCTCACAGGCACAGTCCAGCTGAGTTCTCACTCACTACAACCAACCAGGAGACAGTTCTGAAGATAATCAGGAGTCTAGGATCAAACGCTCAGGGTGTTGACGGTATCAGTTTGGACATGATAACACTTACATTGCCAAATACCCTGCAAGCCATCACTGATATCGTCAACAGATCGATAGAATCGCGCAGATTCCCTGGCCTTTGGCGACGCGCAATTGTGCGCCCTATCCCAAAAATTAGTGATCCAGGCAATTTGAAAGACCTCAGGCCAATTAGTATCCTGCCCTGTCTGTCAAAGATTCTGGAACGTGTAGTGTATCTACAGGCAATTGAATACCTGGAGGTTAATAACATTCTCCCTGATCTTCAGTCCGGTTTCCGTAAAGGGAGAGGCACTGCGACGGCTCTGATAGATGTTGTGGGCAATATCCTGGAGGCACGTGATCGGGGGGAGGGGTCGATCCTGGTCCTGCTGGATTTCTCACGGGCTTTCGATGCAATTAATACCAATCTACTGCTGTCCAAGCTAATGTACTACGGTTTTGACCGTGACGCTGTGGATTGGTTTAATAGTTACTTAACCAATCGGTCACAGTATGTGCAGATCCACAAGGAAGATGGATCCACTGTGTCATCCCCTCCACTCCAAGTGTCCAGGGGCGTCCCGCAAGGATCAATTTTGGGCCCATTGTTGTACATCCTCTACAGTGCGGATGTTATTGGATCTTTTGTTAACTGTAAATATCATATGTATGCTGATGATATCCAGCTGTACATGTCCTTCAAGGGGAGAGACACGGCCGTGGCAGTGCAAAGGATGAATGAGGACCTGCATCGAGTAGTTACCTGGTCTGAAGATAACTCTTTGGTTCTGAACCGACTAAAGTCCAAATTCATGGTGCTGGGTACAAAGAAACAAGTTGCTGCAATATTGTCTGCCAAACCGGAAATTGCGATTAAAGGGGAGAAAATCGAGCGAGTAGAACAGGCATGCAGTCTGGGTCTAATCTTAGATCCAGAGCTGCGATTCGAGGCTCATATAAAAAATGTTCTACGAAATTGTTTTTACAGGCTGAAGGTATTATATGGTATACGTAATTTTCTTAGTGTACCTCTCAGAAAACAACTGGTAGACAGCTTGGTCCTATCTAAGCTAAATTACTGTGACACTGTCTATGGACCTTGCCTGCTCGCTAGGACAGATAGGTTAATTCAGCGAATTCAGAATGCCTGTGTTCGCTTTTGCGTGCATGTTCCTCGTAGGCATCATGTGACACCATACATAAACCAGCTCAAGGTGCTAAAAATGGCTGCCAGGCGAAAGCTTCATCTAGCAAGTTTAATGTTTGGCATTGTAACAACCCATAAGCCGCACTATTTATATGAAAAACTCACTTGGCGGGAAACTTATTACAAGTATGGGCTTCGTTCTATAGTCGGTCCGCTAAGGGCTACGCGACACAAAACCACAGCTTTCAGGGGCAGTTTCAGGTTTGCGGCCACACGCTGCTGGAATGATCTTCCACCACCAATTCGAGGCCTGAAAACATTACAGTCATTTAAACATCAACACAAGAAGTTTCTATTGCATGCACAACTATCTTTACAATAATTTTACTGAAACATCTTTGTGTTGTTTACCTCATGGGTCATGACCTGCTGTCCTTGGTTCGGATCATCAGCAGCGCTGTGGCATGGCTTTCTGCCTCCTGTCTGCTGGTATTGCTGGCAGGGGTTTCCCTGACTCTGTTCTGTTTTGTAAACCTGTGTAATGGACAATGCATTTTCTTATAAATTTTCAATAATAAATACAATTTTATATTCCTGTTTCTTATAATTATCCATTTCAATATAATCTAAGCAATTTATTGTTTAATTCAATTTGTGTAAGTAACAATAATTGAATCATGTACTTAAATGATTACTACTTCTATAACTTACTGTTTTTGGAAAGTATTTCACAGATTCTTCAGGTCGGGTCGATTGGTCGGTCGTCAATTTTGTCATTTTTGACATTTCTATAATGCTACAGCTTCATGAGTATGTTACCAGAAGTCACTTGATTGTCTTTGGGAACGCGTGGAAATGTTGCCACTTGTCTTTATATCTGTAATTGTGTTTTTCTGTATGTGTAATGTTTTTGTTTTCTGTTTTTTTTTTTGGACACGCTATTTTTAATAAATTTATCTCTTTTTTATATATGTTAAATATATTTGTATATTTTATGATATTCTTTATGCGCGTCGTGCCGATCAGCGTCTTTTCGTGTGTCTCAGAACTATGAGTAAATGATGTTTATTTATGGTTCCGAGACAACGGCAATCCGGCCGACGCTGAAAATCAGCGCCGTGGTTCGTGCCATGTTGTGCGGGTCAGGCATTATGCTGAGCGTTGGCCGTTTCGCGCGGGGGTGACGCGTATCTTTTTTTTTTACAATTTACATATTTAGTTATAAGTTAATACTGTTATATATTAAGTGCGTCGCTTTTCGCGTGAATAAATGGCTTTTCTTTCTTTCACACTAATGAGCTGCTGCTGGCTTGTTATCGCTGCCCCGAGCCCGTAGCAACTGGCTCAGGCAACGGCTTCTTGACGTCGTTCTTCTTCGTATTTCATTAGCTTCTTTATGTCATCTTGTTTGTGTCCTAGCTTGCCGCATGCGTGACATTTGATTGGCTTAGCGATGAGCTCTTACTGCAACTTATGAGGCGTTATCAGTGGTCACCTCCGTGGTAATCTGTGCCAAGTGAGCAATAATAGTTGACCGTAATCTGTTCAATGCTCACACCCTTGCACACCACTCACACTCCACATTCTCCTTTGTATTGTGATTGTTCCGATTAATGAGGGTAGATGCAGAATTTTCGAAACACATAAATCTGGTCATGATCAATTCTTCAAACTGGTCCCACGTCATACCTGGATAGGTTATCTGCATCAGCGATGTAGATACGGAGCCCTTCAACACCTTGCTTATTGTCAAAATAAGCCGGCTTCCGTTAACTGTACTCCCGTCGCGCATCGGAATCGTGTATGTCAGGGTCGAATTCCGGCGACATCAACTTGCTATTAGCCAGTGAATAGCTTTTTTTAGTTTGTATTAACGCGTACACTTGTTTAGTTTGTATTTCAAAAAGTAACACTGATTGTTATTGTCATTGTCCCCACGTGTGAATTCATTAGCACGATTTTGTCTCAGTTCTGATGTTGGATCAGTTAGGATTTAGTCCGTTAGATTCAGTCATCATGTGGGCAGAATATGGGTTTTGTGCAATGAAAACACACTGGGTATAGGATACAGTACACGGCGTTTATTAAAACCACATTTTACCACAATTAATTTAAAATAAACTCACACACTATAATTAATATAGACATAGGTTCACTTAGACATAGACATAGGCACTTCACTTCAACAACGAATCGTAAGTACAGTTTCGGGACGTATTGGCTCCGTTGCGATCAGACACTGGATTCTGAATGTCCTGCTCGCTGTGGGCTGAAAACATCACGACTCTGTAGAAGCGCGCCAAAATGGTGGTGGTTGATCACGTGGTCTCGATAATGGCGGCTTGCGATTCGTTCGTTTCACGTTCATACTATTGACCGGATACGACATACAAATGTACTCTGTGACTGCAGCTTCAGGTCGAGCCTGAGTCACTGCAGCTTCAGGTTGAGCTTGAGCCACTGCAGCTACAGGTCGAGCCTGAGCTACTGCAGATTTACGACGAGCCTGAGGGACCCCTGCAGACGCGGATCTTTCCATACTTGTACTGAAGACCGACCAGAGCTGAAGACATCATCAAGGAGCCCGGGACGAACTCGTGTCAGGAGAGGCCGTGTTAGAGATAACATCACTTTGGTCTCACCGAGGGTATAAAACACCGCGCACGCCAGCGACTGCCCTCTTTTCCCAACCAAAGCCGGCGCCCTCGTTGCTTGATCGACCTTCGCTAGGCCTTCCCTATGTAACTAGGGATCTCACCCGGCGGGAGTCTGGTCGCACGGGCGCCGTGAAACACTTAGGGCGCTCCCACGGTTACATACCACAAACACACTTACAGCAGCGCGGAGGAACGTACCTCCCGCGCTTAGGTGTGATACAGATCCCACCCCCTCACCCAGGGGGGAGGGAAACCTCACGCCCGGTCCCTACTTTTAGGGACCGCGACCCCGCAGCCTCGAGCAAGGGGCCCAACCGGCCCCGTCACCGACTCCTCGCGCCCCGATATAGGAGGTGCAGAGAAGACTTCACACGGACTGCCCTCTTTTACCAACAGCCATCGACGCGATAACATTTCTGTGTGATATTCTGTCTGACATTTTTCTACCCACATTTTTATTTTGTTGTATTTGAATAGTTCATTAGATCAAACGTACTTGTTATTGCCAATTGTGTTTTTTTTAAGTAAATTAGAATGAAATCTATAACAATATATTATAATTAAATCAGTAGGCAATTGAGCACTCGGGCGAAAATGTGAAGCTCAAACCTCCGCTACGTTTGCACACTAGCTTAAGACTTTTTAGATCTAAATAATGTAATTGCATTTATGGAGAAATAAAGATTATTATTATCATTTATTTATTTTCTTTACATATTATATTTTTAAATATTGGTAAAAAATAAAAACATTTAAAAATATAAAAAATAGTAGCCCACCGGTATCGGGAACAGGGTCCAAGCTGCCGGTGGTCAGGGGGCTCCTGAGAGAGAAATCTAACAATACGCGCCGTGTCCAGGAGTACCGCTTTCTGTATCAAGCCCTTGATCCAGCTGCCCAACGAGAGCCTCCTCAAATGTTGGTCGAGGCTCTTGGAAATTATTGCATTGGCCGGAACAACTATTATTATTATTTTTATAGGTGGTACAAAGTGCAAACGACATTCGAGAGTAGAGTAATTACTTATAAGTAATTTTCCAACAAATATCTAAAAATGAAAGACTAATCCATACTTCCATACTTAATATTATAAATGCGAAAGTAACTCTGACTGTTACGCTTTCACGATGAAACGACTGAACCGATTTTGATGAAATTTGGCATTAAGATAGCTTTAATCCTGGGGAAGGACATAGGCTATTTTTTAATCTGCGGCTTTGTCTGCAACCGCGATAACTGACATTCACGCGGACGAAGTCGCGGGCAAAAGCTAGTAAAAGATAATGTAAAATCTTAGACCAATAAAATTGAGAGTGTAAAATAAATAAATAATAATTATAAGCGTTTATAGGTATTTTACGCATTGCGCGAGCCGCCTATTTTTATTTATTTATTTATTTCGGGTAACTTCACAGCTTACAATTAAAATCGCAATATGCACATTACAGAAAATTACGCCAATTACGAAGTACACAAATAATTAATTTAGGTATTACAAAGTGATAACAACAAAACTATGAATGTATACCTAGCGTGCGTGTATAGTGTGAATGTGTGCGAGTTATGAATTAGTGTTGTGTGTGTTACCTACGTCCGGGGTGCGTACAAGGTGGTCTATATATAAGTATTTTTGTGGTTAGGATTTAAAACTATGTAAGATTTCTTTTCTCCAGGCATTCTTCGAACAGTTTTTTAAATTTTTTTATTTATTTATCAAACATAGTGGTTATATTACAAATTATTATTTAACTGTAGTGTAAGATAAAGTTCTGGAGTTTGTGCGTGGCACATACAGTTGACTCTCATGCTATACTTACTACTAAAAGAAGTTAAAATAATAAAAAAGAACTCATGTTACATTAAACTTAACAATTAGATGGTACCACAAAGGCAGCGCTGTCCCAAGCTGTCTCCGCAAACCAATAAAAATATCTTCCAGTAGGTGCGTCATCCAGAACAACGGGGTATCTTTAGGGTATCATAATTGAGGTTATCAGCGCAAAAGCGGCGTAACCCTTTCAAGAACAATAGGGTATTTTACTCTATACGAGAAAAAATCTATAAATATGTTATTGAGACAGTTTAGGCATAAAGCAGTCGGAAAATGTATATAAGTTTTAGTTCATAAAATAACAAAACAAATTTTTAAATTCAATTCAAAGTTTTCAGTATTTTTAATCTGTTCTGTTATAAAACACCGTGAAATAGTAGCGGCCATGATATTACGCCGTACGGCTGTGTAAACAAAAAATTGACAACTGTCAGTCAACCGATTGGCGTAATGTAGGCTTTGTACTTTTATTATTTTCGTACCATTTTCGTAAGCAATATGGCTTCCAGTAAGAGGCGTTGTCGTCAAACAACGCGCGAAATTTGAAAATTTAAAATTTGGATGCATTTTTATGGCACTTATCGATTGAATAAAAATTTTGTGTTTTTTTTGGTGGCATATTAGCACTACAGAATTTCATTGAGACACTTTTCAAAAATGGGTGTAATACCCTATAGGTTTTCAATTGTGTCTGGAAAAGACACCACTTCCACGCCGACAGCCTCAACACTATGGTACAGCATACAAGGTTATTTGGATATAGGTAATACATAATGAAATCTGCATTATAAACAACAAGGTTACATTAAATAATAATAGTATCTACAAGTTATACGATATCGACCATTATTATTTACGATTCGGGAAGAGTTAGAAAGTATGTTTTCAATTTGTGTTTTATATTTTTTATAGTAATAATATTCCGAATGTCGGTAGGTAAGGAATTAATCAATCGCGGGATCAGGTAGCGCTCGTTCGTTCGCCGTAGTAATTCTTAGCTGGGATTATAACCAACTTATTTTGCGCGGCTCGACGTGTGTATACAGAATTATCTAATTCACGTTGGATTATTTTCTTGAAAAACTGTTCCTTTAAAAGGCTGAATTTAACTTTTCGATCGATTGGAAGAGTATTGCAGTACTTGAAAATTTCAAAGTCGTTTGTAAATCCGGATCTAGTTTTTTGTGATACAATTACCTTGAGCATTCTGAGCTGCAATTAGTAAATTTTGTCCAAGTAAGATTTGTAGGTACGACCCTAGCTGGACATGCCGTACGATACAATTGAGTCAAACATTGCATTGTTGTACAACAAACGACAAAAGTTTGGTTTTCATAGGTAAGCGGTTTTTAAAACATGGAATTTGGCTAGCACTGCACGTAACTTATCGCATACTCGCGCTATGTGCGGGCACCTGTTAAAATGACTATCAATTAATAGCCCCAGGTACATGTGTGTATCAACTAGTTCTATAGTTGGACCATTAGATTTACAAATTACCGGACCGGCGTGTAGACAATCGTGATCGTGGGCTACCAGGACTGGTTCTTGAGAGTTGGATTTCAGATTGGTTGATTTTATATGCATGAGCTTCGTTTTCTGGGAGTTAAGCACGAGTCCTACATCATGACACCACATATTCAACCTATCAAAGTCGTGCTGAAGAAGTAAACCGATTTCATCAACATTTTTACTTGACATAAAGAGACAGGTATCATCAGCAAACTGATACGACGTACAGTTTTGAAATATTGTGCCCATATCGTTCACGTAGGTTAGAAAATGCAACGGGCCACTCACTGACTCCTGTGCAGTTCCATGGGTTACTGTAACATTGTCACTGAGCTCATTATCGACTTGAACCCGATATTTTCTATTTTTTAGGTAATCTACACACCAATCGTAAATGGGACCTTGTTAGAGCTTGAATGAAACGCTGACTGTTAACATTAAGTTTATTGAGCACTGATTACACTTGAAACACTTACTGATTTAAATAGATAGGTAGTAATAATACCTAGTTAGTATTATTTTTAGGAATAATGTGCGAGACGTGACGCTGGTACACTCGGCCAACGTAATTGATTTACAGGCCACACATACGGGATATTGTCACTGTGTGTGTAAATGAACTAGTCGGTTGGTCGGTTATGAAGTTAAACTGTTTGTGTGCGTATGATATACCCACGTATACCAATTTTAATTGAATGAAGTCCAATATTTCAACCTTAAAAATAAGGATCAGATAGCCGGTCGGTGGAAGCACTTGGCATTGATAAGCCTCGTGTCGTAAGATCAAACCCCGGCAGGTGGTATTGTTTTAGGTTTTTATTTTTCCTGTGTTCTATAAAACATTAATATTTTGCGTCAAATAAAATTACTTAAATATAAAACTAAAAAGGTCATTAAATAAAACCAATAAAATAAATCAAAATATTTTATTAACCCATTTACGCCCTCCGTGCTCATATGGGCACACCTTCAAATCTACCCTCAACTTTTTTATTAACATCGCAAAGTTTAGTTTATCTACGTTATTGTTGAGATTATTAGTGCATCTTACATTTTATATCAAATACTTTTAATAATTTCATTCATAAAAGGTATTTTTTGCGTCAGGGAAAAAGTGAATTAGTGGCTTGCAGTAACTACCAAATGTAAGTAGCTATTTCAAAATGTTTACGTAAATAAATCCCAAGTTTTTTTACATAATCTTTATCAACATATTGTTAACTTTGTAATATAAATAATATAGTATAAAATATGAGGTTTTCTGAGTCGTGAACTACTTTTTTATATTGATGTCCCCAGTTGGGGACAACGGGCATAAGGGGTAAAATATTCCATTTTTTTGTAAAATGCATTTCGGCACGAAACCATGTCAAGACGGACTTGTGCAGTAAGCTACAATTACTATGGACTCTGGAAAGACTGATGTTATTTTAGGAGACGAGGACTCAGATGCTGAAGTTGAACTTGTAGCCCTTCCTCCAGAACCAAGTATCCTCACTGATGAAAAAGAAGGTTTATACGATAATATTGCTACCAATGTTATGCCAAGAGATATCCCAGGAAATGTCGAACTTTGGTCGTCATTCATCCAAACAATTCATTTGAGGCAAGCCAGCTCTGGATACAAAAACTGGATGCTTGCTAGTTCTGACGGCTATTATTACGCTTTTGATGTTTACTGTGGCAACTCGCAGGTTGCCATCAATGAGCCGTCAGGTACAAGAGTGGTGAAAAACCTGTTGCATCAGCTCAGCAGTTTGCAGCTCAATACAAACCCTAAAGACCATATTTTGTTCTTCGATAACTTTTTTACTAGCTTTGCATTGTTACGGGATTGATGGAATTCTGGCTACCGCGCCACTGCCACGGTGCACGAGGGGAGAACCAGCAAGTGACCGTCTCCTTGACGGGTATGAGAAGAAGAAAACTGACGTAAACATTCCGCAAGTATTTGTCTACTATAATAAAGGTATGGGCGGAGTTGATCAAGTCGATCAGTCGATTTCGTTACATCGTACTTCTGTACGAGGCAAAAAGTGGTAGTAGGGGTTATTTACGTACATGTTTGATTAGCAATGCTTGGAGGCTACATATGCTTTATAACGATATTATGAAATTCGACCAGCTAATGTTTCGACGTAGCATTGCTCGTCATTACTTGCACCAAGATAATAATCGACATTCTCACCCAACAGCCTCACTACTGCCAAGTTTGCAATTTGATAACTTTGGTCACTTTCCACAGAAGTTGACAAAACAACAGCGATGCACTGTTTGCCATAGTAAAGCTCGGTGGCAGTGCAAAATATGCATAAAAATACTATATATTGAGAAACCATATTTCGAAAAATTTCATACGAATGTGCCCAGTGTCCCCATTTGAGCACGGCCATTTTTTTTTAACTACATAAAAACAAAACTACTTTTTCTTTTATTTTATTTTCAAACTCCCTATTCTCCACCAAATAATACAAGTTATTTTATTTTCCTGGGGCTACTTTAGCCTTGGGCGTAAATGGGTTAAATAAACTAGGCGTTGGAATCATTGATCACTAATAAAAGATGGAATGCGGAATCCTATTGTTCCTTATCGCTATTGGATCATTAGTGAATGAGCCAGCTCGTTTCGACTATTATTGTTTCTTACTAGAGTTGGCTTAGGGTTCAATTTGGCATGGGTTATATATGAGCAAATAAAAAACTACGTGTAGCCAATACAATTATTTATATAACGCAAACTATTGTAAAAATATTATTATATCGCTATTGATACCTAACTTTTTTATGATTAGAACACTATTGGCAACTTCTTTAAGAGTTTATAAGACAAGACAAAGTTTTTTTTTTTTAATATGAATGGACGTAATTGTTTTTTCAATGTATACAAATTTAAACAAAGTGGAATTGAAAGTAAAGTGAATCAACATGTTAGATAGTAAGAAATTAATTGAACTTCTAACTGAATAACAATAACATCACTTACACTTCAAAATATATACTGCAAATAACTGTCAACTACGGACTATAAAATATAATAACTTAGGTGTTTATAAGAGAATCACGGCAACATGTAAAAAGTAGCTTTTAAACCTAAGTATATTAATAGTCATTCGGCAAACCTTCGTTTACAGTATTCCATCTATAAACGACTTTAAACATTTCTCATCACTAAAATAACCACTTTATTCTTTCAATTAAAATGAATATAAAATAATATGACCTAGCGAATAGAACTTGTTTTTGTTGGTGATCGTTGGACAGAAAAATCTTCCGTGCTGGCTTACTGCAAATTAAACCAGCTTCATGCAGGTGACATTGCACAGGTTTGTTAGCACACATATCATTATGTGCTGATGCAGTTATGCGGGTGGGTAGAAATGGATTAGTCCCGTAAACGGCCTTGCCACGATGTCGTGGTAACGAGCCGAAGAATTCGCCTTCGGTTTTGGCCCACGTCGATGATGGTCTACTTTTCGAGAATGCGCACACCGATGGACACGTAACTGCACGGTTCTCCTAGAATAAAAACAAAATAATATTTAAAATAATGCAAATAAACAATGGTGGATTGGTGGATAATTAAAATCATAGATAAATTAACTGACTGTCTTAGATTGCCTCATAATGTAATAAAAATTGATACCGTTATTTATTTATTAGATATTATGGGCATTAGATATTAATAATAAACGTGTTTCATGACTATTTTATTTACATAATTTAAAAGTTTTTCTGTATTCCGACTAAAAGTTTTTTGTTGGACAAAAATAGACTGGCCTAAGTAAATTTTATCAGAATCGAATTCAGATATATTTCAGTATTATTTTACATTAATTTAGTCATAGGTCAACATTGAAAGGTGAGATAAGTTAAGAATTTGAGTTGGAATATTACTAACGTAATGAAAACATTGTCACGCGTAGTTGTTACTCACCGATATTAATAATCACCTTGCAATTTCACTAATGAAAACGTTTTGCTCATGCAAAACAATGAATTTGCGTCTTGTTGTATGGTTGGATGAAGTTCAAGCACAATTGGATCACAAACAAAGAACGCACAGAAATATGAGTGTTCATCTATATACTTAGGATTGCAAGTTATATGCGTAGACTGACAACTAAGAATGCTATTTTTTTGTAAATTAAGGTGAAAGTTAAAAAAAATATATAAAAATTGTGGGTAGTTATATCCTAAACGGTCAAAATAAATTGGCTGAGAGTTCCGTGCGCATGTCTCAAACGTTATAAATTACTCATCTATGAACGGAATTGAATTGTTAGCAATTCAACTAGGTAATGAAAGTTTTACAAAAATTATGATAACAAAACAAAAATAATGCATTGCAACCAACTTATTTACTAACCAGATACGTTATCCATTGCGCCAAACCTGTTACAATGTTTAGGTGCGAAATTTTATAACTTATTCGGTTACACAGATTAATGATCCATACATTGATTATTATAGTTACTGCTTAGTGGCGCGACATACGCACACTAATAAAAAGCAGAACTCGTTCGTTTTATTTAACGTTTGTGTATGTAACTCTTCATACCGACACGGCTATCAGCTGGCAGCGTGTGCGCATATGTAAACTTATTACGTTGCTCGACTGTACGGAGACCGAAACGGAAGCGGACCTTCATAGATCAAGACAGATTACATAGATAATTTAGTAGAGATTGCCATAGACAATTTAGTATACCGACATAAAACAATTTAGTATTGAAAATACTAAACATTCTCGCACCTTATTTAAAAGTAAAGCTATGTTAGTAAGTGCATAGTCAACTAGTAGCTTATTGAAATACAGATTTATAATCATAGTTAAATTATTAAGGATGTTGCTTAATTAAATTACATAAGTAAGTCAATAGTTAGTTATAGTTGTAAGTAGTACTTAAATTTAGTAAATAAGTAGAACCTAAGTTTATAAAATTATACATTAATTGTGTTCAAGCTCAACTTTACAATGTTTTCAGATTAAGGAGATAATTATACATTGGTATATATATGTCGGAGACAGTTTATTAATCACAATTGTGGGTGTAACTATATTTGTTATGATTTGTGTTTCTTATTGTTAATTTATGTGATTTTACTATCAATTATTGTCTATTAATTCGAAACATGATTTATTGTATGTGCACACTGATTTGTGGTTACTTTATTTCGATAATTGTTATCGATGGTTTTATTCAAAACAATTGTTGACACGTTACTTTGAATGTAAAACGAATTACTTTATGAAATCACTATTGTTTATTCATGACAATTATTGGTGTGGTATTTGATTGCTTTATAATTAAATCTTATTAGATTTAGTACATTGTAGTGTTTTGTATCAAGTAAACGCGTGACGCACTTCCGTGCGCCAATGGATAGACTTGTATGGAGAGGTTGCAAGGTGGGGGGCATCGCCTTATAAAAGAGCGTGCACTCCGTCTTGTTTATCCCTAATGGGATAATGGGAACGCCCATACTCCTGACGATGTACTATACCGCTCGGCACTCCTCCTCGATCGCTCAGTGACGATCCGACATCAGAAGTGGGATAGCCTCTTAATGCTTCCGCATGGCTTCCCTAGTTATCGTATGTCTCTACCTCTTTTGTTATGACAGCTTCCTCTCTTGGGATTACCTAGCGCTGAGCTAAGGCTGTTTTAATGGCATTCATAAATCACCTACCCACATTAATTTCATTGTTTGATTTTACATACTCCAACAGTTACCGCTACCCTTATTTACCTACCTAAGTGTCAAACAAATTGCTGTTTGTACTGTACTGGCCCATGTTTCCAAATTTCATTTTACGTGCTCATCTACTAGCATTTACTACCGAATTACATGAGGTTTAAACTTCAACAAGAACTGAGTGTCTTGTCCCATCTTAAGAGAAAGTCTCATTTTCCTCTGACCTACACAATTCTTCTCAACCCTCTTAGGTTCAAACCAGGTACAATAGTATGTCACTTTAGTGACTACCGGAGAACAGCCGGGAGGTTCGAGTGAAGATACTGTGAGTCAGTTTTCGAGCAACTAATCATCCGTGATAAGTTGAAGTTCGTGATAAGATAAGTGTGATGTACCCACCACTGATGTGATGTTCTACAACTATCTGGTGAGACGCTTCCATTTTGTTATGACTCTGAGTGAAGTTTCATGTAATACTGAATGCTTATTCAAATCATAGTATCATATTATGCCATGAGAGATTAAATTATCTGAAAAGTAACTGTGTACCCCCTGATTGTTGACATGTGTTCTGTGGTCAGGTAATGCGTTGTGTGGTAAGGTAATGACATGTGTTGTGAGGTAAGGTAATGACATGTGTTGTGAGGTAAGGTAATGACATGACATGTGTGGTAATAAGGTAATTACATGTGTGGTAAGATACTAAACTTGTTTTGTGTTATCAGGTCTGTAGTGTTTGTTTTAAATTGATCAGAATGACCGAACGTTAAGCTGTTTACTTGAGCTCTTTTCTGATTGTTTACAGATGATGTGATAAACTATTCACCCAAGGACGTGTGAAGATGCGGTGACCGTAACGGCGCGTGGCGTGATTTAGTAATGAAAATCAGTTAATTTTGAGGGTTATGGTTTATTGTTATTTTTTTTTAATCATTGGGAATATTCTCACAATGCTGAGACATTTGCTGAAAAGTGGACTGGCAAACGTATTCTTGTATGGTTAATAATTGTGATGAACTATGGTTAACTGACTCTTGGACAATACAACAGTGCCTGTAGATGGTTTAATTGAAATGAATGCTGTGACTTTGATGGGATAATATGTACCGAACAAATTCTAAGTGAAGTAGAAATAGTTGGTTGCTAGGGTTTAGAGCTTTCATGTGATACTGGATCAATCATAGTATGCTGTGAGATTTTTAATTTCATTTTTTGCAGTCAATATGACCGAAAAAATAGTGCTATCATTACACGAGTTAATGTTATTGACCAATGCTGTATTTCTTTCATAATACAACTGTTTAATAGTTTAACAATTGTTTCAGCTGTTGACAGTGTGGAGATAGAAGTAAATCGGTCCCGTGCAAGAAAACAAGCAGCCCTGGGTGCCGAAGGTTAAAGTTGGAGACTTCGTTGGAAACTTCGTACTTCTTGCAGATCCAATATGATATTGGTTGAAATCTTTGAGTGCCAGTAAAATTTAGTCTTGATCATGTATGAAAAATGCCTGAATGTCCATTCAATTTTAACGATGTCAATGTTGACACTGATAATAATCATCTGCTGCTGACATACCATAGCTTAATTGACAAGATGTCTATGTTGACTCTTGTTTGGATGTCTATGTTGACTCCTGGGTTTGTTTGTTGAACTTGATGCCTATGTTGGTTGTCTATTCAGCTACAAACTACTTGTCGATTCCCATGGTGTGAATTCGGCTGGGAGACTATGTCTCTACTTTTGTTTGGATGTCTATGTTGACTCCTGGGTTTGTTTGTTGAACTTGACGCCTATGTTGGTTGTCTATTCGACTTCAAGCTACTTGTCGATTCCCATGGTGTGAATTCGGCTGGGAGACTATGTCTCTAGTTTTATTTGGATGTCTATGTTGACTCCAGGGTTTGTTTGTTAAACTTGACGCCTATGTTGGTTGTCTATTCGACTTCAAGCTACTTGTCGATTCCCATGGTGTGAATTCGGCTGGGAGACTATGTCTCTACTTTTATTCGGATGTCTATGTTGACTCCTGGATTTGAATGTTGAACTTGACGCTTATGCGGGTTGTCTATGTTGACGCCTATGCGGGTTGTCTATTCAACTTCAAGTTACTTGTCGAATCCCATGGTGTGATTTCGACTGATTTGTTGAGCTATGTATTGTCTGTAACAGTATGGTTATTTTGACTGGTTTTGATGCAAATTTT
Source organism: Charanyca ferruginea (assembly GCA_947361185.1). NCBI lineage: Eukaryota > Metazoa > Arthropoda > Insecta > Lepidoptera > Noctuidae > Charanyca > Charanyca ferruginea. The sequence goes on from OX376056.1 coordinate 1,766,673, forward strand.
GCTAATGATATTACTTCAGGACTAATTCAGGATTTTTCGTTACAACATACCTTTTGCTAATTAAAGCTTTTTGTCAGAAAGGCCGATCGATATTTACAAAGAACTTTATAACTACACGAGGACGTGTAGAATGTCAGTCTGGCCGTGTCGGAGACAGTTTATTAATCACTATTGTGGGTGTAAATTTGTTATGATTTGTATTTCTTATTGTTAATTTATGTGATTTTACTATCAATTATTGTCTATTAATTCGAAACATGATTTATTGTATGTGCACACTGATTTGTGGTTACTTTATTTCGATAATTGTTATCGATGGTTTTATTCAAAACAATTGTTGACACGTTACTTTGAATGTAAAACGAATTACTTTATGAAATCACTATTGTTTATTCATGACAATTATTGGTGTGGTATTTGATTGCTTTATAATTAAATCTTATTAGATTTAGTACATTGTAGTGTTTTGTATCAAGTAAACGCGTGACGCACTTCCGTGCGCCAATGGATAGACTTGTATGGAGAGGTTGCAAGGTGGGGGGCATCGCCTTATAAAAGAGCGTGCACTCCGTCTTGTTTATCCCTAATGGGATAATGGGAACGCCCATACTCCTGACGATGTACTATACCGCTCGGCATTCCTCCTCGATCGCTCAGTGACGATCCGACATATATATTTTTTATTTAGTGTTACATGGTGTCCCCTTGTTTCGCAGACAGAAATTTCATAGAATTTCGTTTCCCAGAAAATGTTTCAATAATATTTGGTTTTCGTATTTTTATTTCAACTATTATTGTTTCAAAGACTATTTACCTTAATGAAAAATATTTCACAGAAACACAATTCAATGAATTTTTAATCTCATTTTTTTGTTTAACAAACTTATCAAACAGTAAAATTATTTTTTAACGAATAAGTCTATAAATAGACAATAACAAAAATGATGTCTTAAAAAGTCAATATGTTGTGCTACAAAAGTTAATGATAGCAACGAATCGCTGCGAAACCGACTCCACGTAGTATAAGTAATACAGTAGCGACACGCTCCGCCCCCCACCGAAACCGTGTGCCTCACGTCTACGCGCGCCGCACTTGCTCTGCCAATTTCTTTTAGATCAAGGCTGACTCGCGGCGCGAGAACATGGTTCGTTATTGTACCGTCAGTAGATGCTTACGGAGCGATAATTATGATAAAAATCGGAGATTTTTCTGATTTCCTTCAGAAGAAACGAGGTAAGTAATGCTATCCTAGTAAGTTTAAGTAAGTAATATACTTACCTACCTAAGAAAGTACACAGTGGCTAGATTGAACCGTCATAAAGTATTCGGGAGGTAGATCGAATTTCAAAGAACGACGGCCTTTCTTTGAAATTCGGTCTACCTCCCGATATAATAATATACAACTAATTAAAGATTATGAGACCAAATAACTCGTTCCAAATTAGGTAGTGTAGTGTATGTAGATATCAATATATCACGCTACAAACCGATAACAGTATTATGACGTTGTCTCGGGCGCATACGTCGCTCAGTTATAAATACCGGTGCGATAGGTGGGGCGGTCAGTCGTTGTCGGACTGACGAGCCAACTAGTGTGTTAGTGAGTGTGCATATTATATATTGTGAGTGTGCATATTATACATTGGCGACGAGGATAAAACCGTGAGTTTTTATATTTTATTATAAAACAAATGTGTAATAATGATGATTATTCATATTTACAAGAGAAAGTAACATTTATTTTTGAAGGTCGATTGAAATAATGTTGTTTTTTCTTAGAAAACAAAACTCTTAAAAAAAAAAAAATAGAGAAATAGAATAATGCGTAATAATGGCGCTTATTCATGTTTATAAGAAAAAGAGAAAATAACATTTATTTTTTAAGGTAGATTGAAAAAAAATGGTTTTCTGAGAAAACAAAGAACTTATCTAAGAGGAACACACCTTTGTTATATTCTCTACTCTTTAACCTCTTGAGCGCAGATAAAAACAGTCTCCTACAGGTAGATAATTATTCGCAAGGAGATATACATAATATTGTTACATTTCAAAATGGATGGATGGAGAGGGAGAGGAAAGCCAAAGAAAAGATGGATGGATTGTGTGAATAATTTGAATGGAAAAGGAGCCAGTGAAAGCATAAGGTTGGACAGGACGGAATACAAGACGAAGACGTATTGTGCCAACCCCAACTAGCATGTGATAAGGGCAGAAGAAGAAGAAGATTGTTGCATTACAAAATCAAATGGGAGTCAAACTGGGGACCTCAAACTTGGTTACTTGATTTGTGCTACCTACAAGATTAGTTCTAAAACAACAAATCAAGAAGCACAAAAGCAGTATAATATACCTACTGGTCATTAAATTGACATGTGTCGGAAACGACTGTGATAGCAATAGATTACATCTACTGGTCATTAAATTGACATGTGTCGGAAACGACTGTAAAAGCAGTAGATTATATCTACTGGTCATTAAATTGACATGTGTCGGAAACGACTGTGATAGCAGTAGCTTATACCTACTGGTCATTAAATTGACATGTGTTGGAAACGACTGTGAAAGCAGTAGCTCATACCTACTGGTCATTAACCCTACATAGCTAACGTTCCTAAACTTCTATGATAAGCTAACCATTCGTCATTTTGACGATTATTTTTAAAATGTGTCTTTTATTTCAGTTTTATTTCATTTAAATCATTATTATTATAAATATAGGAAATATGGGATGTTAATTAAAGATAATTATTACAAAAATGATTTTTTATTTAATTTTGAAGTACTAAATCACAAATCTTAAATTTCACATGTTACTTTGATTTCAATAAGGCATTAAATGTTACAATGCCAAAATTAGAAACTATTGTTTAGATATCTCGTGTTTTTTTATTTGTATTATAAAGGAAAAACCTTAAAATTAACCGTAAGTATTAAATGACTTAGATTTTTTTAGCACAAGTTGGGTAAAAGTCTACTGTATTTTCGCCACTAGGGAAACTCTGCAACTACTGCAGTGATTCTTTGTCATGTGCCTTTTCTTATAGGAACACAAACTGCAGCTTTTCTTTTTCCTTGTTGAAGTGTGTTCAGGTATCAAAGGACTCTCAGAACTAGATATTTTAAGAATTTGACCTTGACCTTCAGCACGTGTCTTAGGGTTAGCATTGTTGGCAATTCATGCCAACGTTTTAGCCATGGCTGCGTGGCAGTACTTTTTCTCCAGAAACCAAGACATTATGGCAGATGACGTTGAAGTTGATACTCGATATAATGAGCATATTCTAAAACATGCACATATTTGAACACATCTGGTCAAATGTGCCGCCTATTGTGGCATTGTAAAACTTTATCATTTTTGGTTTCTTAGATGTTGGTTTCACAGTTTCTTCGTCGTCACACGAGGACTACAAATTAATATACCATTTTGTTTGGCTTCGGTTTGAATGGTAGAAGAGTTAGTGACCCATCATAACAAAACATCAATCAACAAACCATCCTCATTCTCACTATCAGAAAAAACATCATTTGTCTTGATATAATCTTCATTATTTAATTAACGAACCATGTCGTCATCTGTGATCAACCTCGCAGCCATATTTCACTATCAAACGTTATAAATAAATAAAAACAAAGCAAAAACCAACACAAAGTGCAGGTCTAAAAGTTACGCATAAGCTAACCATTCGTCAAAATGACGAGCATGCAGTAGGTATCTCCAAAACTAAAGTGCTTACCAGCCAAACATGGCCACCACGCGACGCAGTCTAGTGGTCACCAAGTTGGCGCAAAACCGCGATGTTGTAAGTAAAACCATTACAACGGAAGAGGGAGATATTTATTAGATGCTCGTCATTTTGACGAACGTTAGCTTTCTAGGGTTAAATTGACATGTGTCGGAAACGACTGTGAAAGCAGTAGCTCATACCTACTGGTCATTAAATTGACATGTGTCGGAAACGACTGTGAAAGCAGTAGATTATATCTACTGATCATTAAATTGACATTTGTCGGAAACGACTGTGAGAGCAGTAGAATATACCTACTGGTCATTCAATTGACAGTTTTATAAGGAAAACAGGTCAGCAGTAGTTGTTCCTATTTGTATACATACTGGACACACTAGATGTGGTTAAGGAAAACTAAACAAAGTCAAAGTCAAATCATTTATTTCAATTAAACCATGAAAAGGCACTTTTAAACGTCATATTAAGAAAATTGAATCTAGTTACCCATTCCAAGTGGTAGTTTCGTATGGAGAAGAATGGGCAAGAAACTCCATCCATCCATCTCTCTTTTAAAAAGAAAATGTTTACAATATTTTATACGTACAGAAATTATATAATTGTACGTGAATACCTTGCATAAAAACCACTAGTAAACACAAAGTATTAAAATCTAGAAATTACAGCTAAGTTATGTATACATATACATAATGTTCACATATTTACAAATATTGAAAACCACCCCTCATATTTCAACCACAATAAATTAGTTTGTGAGCCAGAGTAATCCAGAAGTACAGTAAAGAATGGAATATGCATATATTAAACATAAATGATAAAGGGTTTATTCTTTGTCAGTATGTATTTCTATCAAACGGGTAAGTCTGAAATGGCTAGTAGCCCCCATTATATTGGAAAAGGGTTGGAAAAACCTCCATTAAATTAGAAAGTGGTTGGAATAACCCCCATTAAATTGGAAACTTTATGATAATTCTGTCATTTCATCATGCAATTTCCTGTAGCAAAGTTTTATGCGCGGACTAAAGTTCTGGAAGGAATAGACAATGGAGGACAACAGCACAACACAACAAGGGACCAGCAAGGGGCAACAAGGAAACAAGGGGCAGGTACAAGTACTAGCTAACTTTAATATTTTCATTTCAGCAATTTCCAAGGATTTGAGGAAGTTACACTATCCTGATATTTACAACAATCCATTAATGACTGAGCCCACCTATGGAAGTGACCGCGATCTAACTAAATAACTGGCGATATTTGTATTCAGCTGCTTCATTTACTTCAAACATTGTTACATTACATGTTTGTGTTTCAGATCTGCTTACGTAGATATCTAAGCCGGTTGGTGTTTATTTGAAAAAAATAGCACCATGCGGTTTGTGTATGATGTCATGCAGTTGGCGGGTTGGTTCAGTCACGGATCCCAGATGCTCTGCAAGGGATTTGGGTCTCAACGGTTTCATGGAAATCGGAGTGCTTCGTGACCATGGCTTTTTCAACACCTTCCTCAGCTTTGTATTGTCACAAATGCAAGGAACTCGGTACAAATAATCCGGCTTGGAAGTTATTGGTGCCAATTCAGTTGTGCACGAGCTGAACTCATTTTTAGCTATTTATATCTTTCTCTCCAATAAAAACAAGAAAGAGACAGTTATTAATAAGACCTGTCCATTTAAGTCTATCTGGAGTGTTCATGCAATTACAGCTGTCATGTCGGGGTGTATTGATTGAAAACACGGCGAGGTTCAAGAAAAAACTGATTAACATCTCTGACTTGGTTCCTATCTGTCACTCCCTTTTCTTCAGCTGCCTGGCGGTAGGAGATGCCATTTGTCTGGGTTGTGAACGAAGGCATTTGTACTAGTATCATACCAACATCTCTTCGCAGTTACGGTCAAACCCGATAACCTATTCTATCTCGAGTTTTATCGTACTGGTGATAGATAGGCCTATCTGTCGCTGGTTGAAACGTCCCGAAGATTTGTGAAAGATTATGGAATCATGCTGGCACGCGTTGTTTACCAACGGGGGGTCTATGATGATAACTATTTGTATGAAAGAGCCAAAGTACGTGTCCCAACGGCTATTTGTTTATTTGTTTGATAGAACGGTTACTAAAGACTAGATTTGGTTATAAGCCGAATTGTAGGGGTACATTATATTCTAATAAAACATGTCCGACTCAAGTGAAAATAGGTACTGATTTTAGTTAGGTTAGTTATAGTAACAGAGTTATCCCCCTGGGAAAGTGCTTTAGAGGATTAATCACAATTAAAATCGTATAATATGAGTAAATTAACCTGTAATGAATTTACAAATAAACTCCATTTAAATAAATCAACAATAAGTTATTGACTCAACAAAATTACTTCTTGAGTTTTAAACTGTCAATTATGTTTAATTCCTACACTCCAGCGCTACCGCTTTGCTTAGCAAAATGCAGTCAAATCTTGTACAATGATTTACTACTTTAAACATACACAATTTTTTATAAAAATCATGATTGTTTATAGTGTCGTAGGTTGTAACAAAACGCATGGGACGGGGTATCCATTGTCCCTGTCAACGTTATTGATGACTGTGAGACTGTCTATAATCAGTGGCGATCTGCCGGGATGGCGGAGCGCAACGGTGCGGTGCTGTCGCGGAGGGTTGAGGGTGAATCCTGTGGTTGCGTCCAGAAAGTCCAGGCGGACACCTTGGGTCTCCGGAGGGTGATTTGATTAGGAAAATGATTACTCAATCAATTTGTAGTAGTCGTAAGACGTCGGGTGGATGAGCAATGTATGTTTTTGGAAAAATACTGGTTGCGTCAATTAATTTGATAAAGGAGGGAGATGTAGTGTATATAGGTGGGTACATACGCTGCCCGTATCTTGTCTAGTGTCACTGAGTCGGTATCACGAGGGCTGCCGGCGAGAGTGCGTAGTTAGGCGGTTGGACAGTTGCAGGTGCTGGTCAAGTGGTAACATACAACTACGTTAAAACAAGGAAGGGATGTAGTGTATGTAGATATCAATATATCACGCTACAAACCGATAACAGTACTATGACGTTGTCTCGGCGCATACGTCGCTCGGTTATAAATACCGGTGCGATAGGTGGGGCGGTCTCCACCAGTTACCGTCCTATTAGTCTACTCAATGTTCTAGGCAAAATCTACGAGAGGCTTATTTATAAGCGGCTCAAAGACTTTGCCGAAGCAAAGAGTCTCATTCCCGACGAGCAGTTTGACTTTCGAACCGAACACAGCTGCGTCCAACAAGTCCACCGCATCGTCGAGCACATAAGCGCTGGTTTTCAGCGTGGCTTGATGACGGGTGCGCTCTTCTATGACATAGCGAAAGCATTCGACAAAGTCTGGCACAACGGCTTACTATACAAGCTTTACCAACTCGGAGTGCCAGATCGTCTCGTGCTCATCTTGCGTGACTTTTTGTCGAATCGCACCTTTCGCTATCGCATCGAGGGTGCGCTCTCTTCACCCCACCCGATACGCGCTGGCGTCCCTCAGGGCTCCGTAGTATCCCCCCTCATTTTCACGCTGTTCACCAGCGACATCCCCAAAGATAAAAAGGCCCAGTTGGCTCTATTCGCTGACGACACGCCCATCTATTACTCGGGTCGCAACCCAGACTGCATAGCTCGTACCCTCCAATCCGCGGCAAAAGCCTTAGGCGCTTATTTCCGGAAATGGAGAATCGAGGTAAACCCCATCAAGAGTCAGGCAGTACTCTTTTCCAAACCGCGTTCGTCCCCCTCTCTGCCCAGTCCGATAACCATGTTCGGTAAGCCTATCCCTTGGGAGAAGCAAGCCAAATACCTAGGTGTGATTCTGGACCACCATCTTACTTTCGGAGAACACATAAAGACGGTGCGTTCGCGCGCCGCTTTCGCTCTCGGTAGGCTCTACTTCATGTCGAATGCACGTGTTAGATTTATACCGATGTAATTAATATATAACAACGTAATTCGTGTTGTAATATAAAGTAATAATTAATTTCTGATTAAATGCAGTAGAAGTATAGTAAATAACATCATTTTAAATAGAATAAAGTGTGTTTAAACTTTGGATAGCAAATAAGTATGAATCACATTTGCTTGTCATCGTTCTTCTCCCATGAATCATACTTGTTTATCGCCGCTTATAAAAGCGAGTGTTCCAACTTCATAAAGACACTTTTGATCGAAACGTTGATCGGTACGGAGCTCTCGAAGAAAATAATAAGATAAGTATAACTATGATGATAACTATGAAAGGCTATGTATATGTATAATTTTAATATTAAATTATATGTACCTAGTTGTTATGACATGAATGATGTAACCTAAATTTGTAAAATATTACTGATTTTAAAAGAGTGTTCATGGAGTTTCTTGCTCGTTCTTCTCCATAGAAATCTACCCTTTGGAACGAGCAACTAGATTCAACTTTCTGACTGACTCTGACAATTCAAAAGTACCTGTAAAAGGTTGAATTGAAATAAATGATTTTGAGTCTGAAATATTACAATAAGATATGTTTCCTAAACAAAGTATTTTCATTTCACTATTCTGTTCTAAAATAATAATATTCTTTGAGTATATAAGTATGTGTATTTCATATAGAGCTACCTAATTGCTTTTTAGTGTTGCCAATTATACCCTCTATTCTGACATCAGAAGTGGGATGTACCATGTGCTAAACTAATCTTACTATATTTTCAGGGTTATTGTTGCTACCGAAATGCAACCAGAGATTCAGAATCGGCAGGATGACGTGGCTCTCCCAATATTCGATCCCGCCACCACTGACAGCGGCGTAGTGGCGTGGTGTGCAGACAATGACAAGCTTGGAGAAAAGTTTGGTTGGAGCGACTTAACTAAAGTCGCAAAGGGAGGTAAGGCCCCCAAGGGCTCTGCTTTAATATGGTACGAGTCCTGGCAACCCCAGGAAGGTCGATAATAGGAAAATTTCTGTGCTGAATTAACTTGAATGTACCCACACGAAAAAAAAAAAAAAAAAAATCTCGGTTTGATTGTATAAAGCTGTAATTTATTGTTCAGACTCGTCAACATCAGAATTTTAGTTTAGTTTTCTGCTTACGAAGAGACTAAAAAGCGACCATTAGATCAATTACCTGAGAAACGTTTTAAGCCAATCCCAAAATTGGATGAGAAAACTCAGAAAAAGAAATGTTATACTTCCATGTGAAAAAATAAATTACAGTTTATAAAAAGTTACATGATGTAACAACTTGTATTTTTGAACGTGTAAATTCGACCAAACAGCAATTAAACTTTCAAAGATCAATGACTAGATGTTCGAGTCAATACTTTATGCAATGTTTCAAACTTTAAGCCCACTAACGTTACCATTCGCAACATGTCTATTGACTCTATTGTCGACACAGGAGTAAGTTGTAGTATTATCCGCTCACACGTTCGCGCGCGCAGCCAAGCAGCGCGTCTAACGTCCAGCCGCGCGGAGTCCGCGCGACCGCGTGAGCGCCGCGGATGCGCCTCAACTTAAACCTTATTGTTTAGCAAACTACTGCAGTTACATCAAAGTAAAAAATACGTGTGTATAGCAGAAACTGTATAGAATCGACATAAGAGAAAATTTAATTACAGCAACCAGTTTAAAGTACTCAAAAAAAAGTCAAACTTGAGAATATGTGTTGATTATCAGTAAAATATTTGTTCTTACTAAGTTTTTACCTATAATTTTGTACTTTGTGTCTATAAAACCTAAATAAAATTAAACTAGACTACATAAGCTTTTTTTTGATACCCCCAAGTCATTTTTTGGAATGTTCTGAGTACCACAACAACCCAAAACTAACAACTCATACCCACCTCAATTTGATGGCTAGTGAAATTACGGCAAGATGGCCGCCCGTAGGGCTCTCACACATGAGATGATGGCACATGATTTATTTTGTTATGAATAATTTATTTTGTGTTTTTAGTTGAAATGAAAGAATAATTTATTTTGTGTATTTTTTTTTTATTTACTTATAAATTTATAAGTAAATAAAAAAAAAATTGTGGCATTTCAACTAAAAACACAAAATAAATTATTCATATATATACATTATATAATATAATATATAATATTATATATATAATATTATATATATAATATTATATATATAATCTTATATATATAATATATATACATTTCTAAATAATCAAAATAAAACATTTAAAAATATCTTTATTATAATATTTATTTGATATATTACATTTTTTAGTAGACCGAATTGTGAATCTAAACTTTACTAGTTTCGAATCCACTGGAACACACACAAAAATTTCATCAAAATCGGTCCAGCCGTTTAGGAGGAGTTCAGTGACATACACACGTACAGAAGAATTATATCCCCCAGGGCTCCATACTATCCCCTCTTATTTTAACGCTGTTTACCAGTGACATCTCCAACAGTAAGAAGGCCCAGTTGGCTCTTCATCAGTTAAAGACTAGCAGGCCGGGCTGACATTGTTCTGCACTGAAAATAAAAAAAAAACCAACTGTAACAAACAAGTTCATAAAGTTCAGTATCATGCTGTATTTGCATATGAAACTTATTCGTGGGAGTACGTAATGTAGGCTAACATAGTGAATTTGACACAGCAAAACCATCAAAGAATCATCCAACCATAGAATGGTATAGCCATTCTCAAATCCACTGAAACACACACAAAAGCTAATAATTAAAATCATGAACAAAACTCTCCAAGTTAGCAAAGTTCCAGCAAATACGTTTCTTATTACCATACAATACAACTAGATTGGGATTCAAATTCCGCCCGGGGTAAAGCTTTGTGTGATGAGCACTTGTGTTTCCATCGTGTCTGGTCTGACACCCATAGTACAGGATCTTCGTAGCATGTGAAATGTCTCCACATATTATTATTATACGTACTTACTGATTTCGATCACACACAGCAGCTCCTCATCCTCCAGAGAAGCAGTAGACGTAGCCGTGCCCTCTAGTTCATGAACTGTAACAAACAAGTTTTGTAAAGCTCAGTATCGGGTTGTATTCGCATATAAAACTTAAAGAATATTAATTATACATTCATACATAATTATGATTCATAAACTTGGTAGACGAACTGACAGACTTGACTTACAGTTTGGACTTCAGAGAATAGCATAGTGAACATCAAGTAGATAGCAGTGATTAGACAATACAGAAAAAAACTTAAACCAAAATTTACCTTGTTGGCCGTTTCCTCGGAGGAGCATCCACTCCCGGAGGATGAACTCTTGCCGGACGCTAGCTGGCAGCGCATTCACTCTGCGCTGCGTCAGCTGCCTCTCTGCTCTTGCTTGAGACGGAGGGTCTTCCAGAATGGCACTGGCAAAAAATATAAAACATTGTACATATATTTTTAAAAATATACTGCATACAATACCTTGTTATTAAAAGATACGTACACCTGTGCACCAGCACCTGGGCCTCGTCCTTTCCTACACCCTCATCTCCCACGTCTGTCCCTGACCTGCCCTTAATTTTCTTGACTTGTGGTTCTACAAAAATAGATGCATTCACTTTTATTGCAGGTTCCAAATCTAAAATATTAATATCAATCACACTCATGCTTTTTTGTTTGTACGAGCCCTTCTTGCAGGTCCTTACACAGACGTTTGGGCCACCACGAAAGCTGCTACTGACGACCTTTGGAACGTAATTAATATCACATCGAATCTAACCTTATTTCGTTATATTTTTACTGTCTAGGTGTGTGTAAATACTAATAATGAACTAATTTCCATATTACGGGCATTTAATTAGAAGTTTATTTAGTAAATCATAGAATAATAATTCGAAAATGCCCACACTCAACACGGCGTCCTGACCAAGTTTTGCATTTCAAGATTTTCGTTTTCAACAGACTTTGAACCAATTACATTTTTAGATATTCGTAATGCTTGAATCTTGAGGATTTTTTTGATATGATACACAAATACCATGAGTTATTAATAAAATTGTACTTACATTGTGAATCCAGACCACGCCACCGTTTTGAAAAATTTCACTTTGACATTTTAGCATGACGTTCAAAATTTATTTTGTCAATGGTTTTTAACTTCGGAAACATTAAGGGACCCCAAGACAGACGCGGAATGAAGTACAGCGCCACCACAGATATTTTTTGGAAGCGTTCGTGGTGTTGCCGCGTTATAAAAGCGATTTAGGGCCAAAAAGTCGACGTAGCTTTTTAAGTTGCGGGAACGTACCGCCAGGAGAAATTATTGGGCGTATTTTCTATACGCGAACGTCACAGCGGTTATACGGGAATCTATTGCCAAACGACTAAATTATATATTTTTACCATACTCAATATACGTTAGTAGAATTAGTAGAATAGGTAACATTAAAATAATAATAATAATATGTGGGAACAATTCACACGGCAAATTAATATTTTTGCAACTATCACAGTGACAGTGACAGTTAAATTTGAAGATGTTTGTATAAAACTAGATTTACATGTGGCCCGTGACCAAGGCTTTCCATATGATCTTATTGGTAGGAATGTGGTTAATCATCCTGACATTCAAATCACTGTAGATTCTGAAGGGCTAGCATGGAAAAAGATTTTTCCTGTTGGCACTGAATTTAGTTTGTTCGTTATTTAGAGCATCACATGCCGAAAGATAAGTCTTAACCGTAATCAATATGTTAGCTACTAGGTGTGGTAATGTGTCAGACTGGCCGAGCGTTTTGTGGAAAATCCAATTGTCCTTAAACACTACTGTACAGCAATCAACTGGCTTTTCACCTATTAGGCTGCTTATAGGCAGAAACTCTAACATCCCGTGTATACAAGCTCGATTAGATGAAGTAATACTAGATAATAATATAATTATTAACGTAACGACCGATCATCAGTTAGCACATCAACGTCTTAAAATTGTTGCCGATACATTCAAAGACCGCTTTGGCCAAACGCGTAGAGATAACATAAATTATAGCGTAGGTGATACTGTTTATGTAAATCAAGACCATAGGCGACATAACAAACTAGCAGCAAAATTTAAGGGACGTTACGAAATTATGAACATATTAGATAATGCCAGGTTCTCATTAAGGGGTATTGGAAATCAGAAAAGTATAATAGTTGCAAAAGAAAAAAAAATCGCCTATGGCCTGGATAGTGGACTGAACAAAACGCTGTAGTACATTTATTATAATATTATTTTAAGATATGATTGTATTATGGATGGATTAAAACCTTAACTGTGGTATATTATGACATTCACTGGCTGCGGGTGATTAAGCTTCACTGACTGCGGGGTGTTTGGTCTACCCAGTAAGGTCTGATTATTGATTATACAATGACGATTATGAGACGATTACTGATATTGTAATTATATTAGTATATATTGTATTAATATTAGTTTAAGACATGATTGTATTATTATGGATGGATTAAAACCTTAACTGTGGTTTATTATGACATTCACTGGTCGCGGGTGATTAAGCTTCACTGACTGCGGGTGTTTGGTCTACCCAGTAAGGTCTGATTATTGATTATACCATGATGATTATGAAAACGATTACTGATATTATGTAAACAAAATGTACCTTTATGTAATAAGAATATTGTGTTTGTACTTCGAGAGCGAAGTACTTGTCAGTATGGCCGTGTTAGATTTATACCGATGTAATTAATATATAACAACGTAATTCGTGTTGTAATATAAAGTAATAATTAATTTCTGATTAAATGCAGTAGAAGTATAGTAAATAACATCATTTTAAATAGAATAAAGTGTGTTTAAACTTTGGATAGCAAATAAGTATGAATCACATTTGCTTGTCATCGTTCTTCTCCCATGAATCATACTTGTTTATCGCCGCTTATAAAAGCGAGTGTTCCAACTTCATAAAGACACTTTTGATCGAAACGTTGATCGGTACGGAGCTCTCGAAGAAAATAATAAGATAAGTATAACTATGATGATAACTATGAAAGGCTATGTATATGTATAATTTTAATATTAAATTATATGTACCTAGTTGTTATGACATGAATGATGTAACCTAAATTTGTAAAATATTACTGATTTTAAAAGAGTGTTCATGGAGTTTCTTGCTCGTTCTTCTCCATAGAAATCTACCCTTTGGAACGAGCAACTAGATTCAACTTTCTGACTGACTCTGACAATTCAAAAGTACCTGTAAAAGGTTGAATTGAAATAAATGATTTTGAGTCTGAAATATTACAATAAGATATGTTTCCTAAACAAAGTATTTTCATTTCACTATTCTGTTCTAAAATAATAATATTCTTTGAGTATATAAGTATGTGTATTTCATATAGAGCTACCTAATTGCTTTTTAGTGTTGCCAATTATACCCTCTATTCTGACACACGCAGCAAATTGTCACTCAAGTGCAAATTGCGCATTTACACGGCGTACATTCGTCCCATCATGACGTACGCCTGTGCTGTATTCGCACACGCGAAACCATACCGTCTCCATAGGATGCAGACCCTCCAAAACCATTTCTTGCGAAGAATCACAGGAGCCCCTTTTTACCTTCGCAACGAGAACCTCCATCTCGATCTAAAAATACCTACCATCCAGCAGTTCATGAAACGCTCCGCCAAGCGCTTCTTCGACACTGCTGTGAAGCACTCTAACCCGTTAATCGTATCGGCCGCCCGGTACACTCCCTCCCATATTAGTAAGACTCGACGACCGAGACATACTCTGACCGACCCTGACGATGCTATTACTCTCCTCCAGGAGAGCAATAAGGCCACCAGTACAGTTAAGAAACACAGACACAGACCGCCGTCATTCCGTCCTCGCCGCCGAGGCCCGCCGCGACGACCCCGTACGTCCCCTCCCCGACCCTTGCTCGTGCCAGCCCGCGCCGCTGAGCCTGTAGTTTTAAATTCGTCCCTAAATAATGGAAATCCGATCCAGCCTGTCCCTTTGCTGTCCTCTCCCAGCGACGCCCTAAGCCGAGGCTCGTACTCCACAGGGGGTGCCCTTAGCGTGTAGTCGCTTAGTTTGTAAGCTATTTTGCCCTGGCTGGAGGCCCTAAAAATAATCATTTTTAAGGCACCACAGGAAAGTCCGGTTAAGCAGCCGACAACCTCCTAGGTTGACCTGCGAGATGCCAATCCGAAAAAAAAAGGCGCGGTCAGTCGTTGTCGGACTGCTAGCCTGGGCGGTGGTGCGTTGACGAGCCAACTAGTGTGTTAGTGAGTGTGCATATTATATATTGTGAGCGTGCATATTATACAGGTAGGTATCAAATAAGTTTCACTTTTAGGGTTCCTTAATCAAGTGGTAAAATCGTAATCGTCTCCACCTGTCTGTCACACATACCCAAATAACTCTGTCTGTTTAGAATCACTGTATTTTGTCATTTTCAATGTTGTTTTTAAATTTTAGGGTTCCATAGTCAAAGTTAAAACAATCATAACCATGTATACCTGTCTGTCTTAACATAGCCGAATCACTGCGTCATATTTATATCCACTGTATTCTGGCATATCAATCATGATTTTTAGTTTTAGGGTTCCGTAGTCAAAATGGCAAAATCGTAACCGTGTCCATTTTTCTGTCTTTACCTATACCGTCCGAATATATTATATGCACTGTATGCTTACTTGCACGCTGCATGCTTGCTTGCACGCTGCATGCTTGCTTGCACGCTGCATGCTTGCTTGCACGCTGCATGCTTGCTTGCACACTGCATGCTTGCTTGCACGCTAAATGCTTGCTTACATGCTGCATGGTTGCTTGCACGTTGCATACTTGCTTGCATGCTGCATGGTTGTTTGCACGCACGCGCAGTAGGTTTGGTTAGAACTGTGACTCCCATTCTTGGGAATAAGTTTTATATTAAATAAAAAATATAAGGATAAAGAATATTTGATTTGTTATTCTATGATATGATTATTCTAACAATAAACTTTATGTGAAAGAAAAATCAATGATTAAAAAATCTTGAAAGTAAGTATTCTGCGTATTGATTATTCTATGAAACGAAATTATTAGAAAAATTTTATGTGAAACGAAATTCTATAAAACTATTAGCTATGAAACAACGTACAACCGTGTTACATACATGTTAAATTATTTTAAGTTTTAAATTAAGAAGATATAGGTAACAAAATTAGCTTATGAATAGGCCTGGTATATTTTCCATTAGATGTGCGTACCACGGCTGATCTAAGTTATCAGTCTTATTAACGGTATTGTCTTGTTTTCCATAAAATCATTTGTGCTATTATTGTTTTCCATAATCGTCCCCCGTCATAATATTTACTTGCACTATTATCATTTATACTAATAACGTTTGTCATATCAACTTATTAGTCATATCTTCATTTTCCATAAAATTAGTTGCCATAATAACATATGTTATAATCGTTACTTGACATAAGCAACATTTAATATAATTTAGAAACGTTTATTGTTTTGTACAAAAATTAATGTCATTAAGGCCACCCACTAACCAAATGATGTATTACAGTAATCTGCAATCTTTAGTCAATAAAAAGTTAGTAAAAATCGAAACGGGTAGATTAGGTTAGGTTGTGACCACACAACGCGCGAAGGCGAGTGAGCGTAGGGAGCATGCCGCGGCAGCGGCCGCCGAGCGCCTGATGTCCTCATTTGCGTAGCAAATAATATTTAGACATTTGTTTTGACATAAATTAAATTCGCATAATGTTACTAGGCATAATGTGCAAATCTATTGTGCCACGCTAAAGTATTGTCTTAAAAAAAACAATAAGTTGTGCTACAAAAGCGAATCGACGGAAACGAATCGCTGCAAAACCGACTCCACGTAGTCTTATCTGCCCTACACATAGAGTGTAATCTAAGCCCGCGAAGGCGCGGAGGGGCGAGGCGGCCCGCGAGCTGAGGAGCAGGTGGCTGAGGCTGGCCGGCGCAGCCGGCCAGCAAGCCGAAGCCGCGGTGGTGAGCGTAAACCACATCTGCGACGATAAGCTCGCGTGGGACCGCTGGAGGCTCGCAGCGCCGGAGCCGTGACAGAAATCATGACTGCTGCATATCGCATGCCGCATGCTTGCTTGCATGCTGCATGTTTGCTTGCATTCTGCATGCTTGCTTGCTGCATGCATTGGCTTGATAGAAGATCAAATCGACAGGTTAGGTAAAGCTAAATTTTTTATATCATTAGATATGAAAAATGGGTTTTATCAGATCCCTGTGGCCGAAGACTCGATAAGGTTTACTGCTTTTGTTACCCCCGACGGTCACTTCGAATTTTTAAAAATGCCTTTCGGAATCTGTAATGGTCCATCTGTTTTCCAACGGGCAATAACAAAGGCAGTACAACATTTGAAATTTTTGCTTATCTACATAGATGATTTGCTAATGCCATTTTCCTCAACAGACGAAGGGCTCTCATGTTTAGACCAAACAGTGTCAGCACATTGCAGTGCTGGTTTTATCATAAATTTAAAGAAATGTAAATTTTTCGTTAAAGTTATTCAATATCTGGGCCGACATATATCAGAGGAAGGAGTTAGGCCTAATAACGATAAAGTGTTAGCCCTTGTAAATGCCCCAATTCCGAAAACGGTCTGTATTTTACAAAAAAAAAAAAGAGCTGTCAGAGCCATTTATAATCTACGTCGCCGCGAATCTCTTAGGGAACTATTTAAAAATATTAATATAATGACAGTGCCTTGCCAATTTATTTATGAAAATATTATGTATGTAAGAAAAAACTTACATATGTTTAATAAAGTAAGTGATAGACATGACTTTAATACTAGAAACAAGGACAAAATAGCTCAACCATATTTTAGATTGTCTAAAGTCCATACATCTTTTATGGGGTACTGTGTTAAGTGCTACAACAAAATTCCTAGTGATATATTACAACAGTGAAACAAAATTTTAATCATATATTAAAAGTACACTCTGTAAAAAAGCTTATTATAATCTAGATCAGAATCAAGAATCAGGATCTAGATCAAGATAAGAATGCTTGGAAACATGCTGGCCTAGCTCCATAGGACGATCGACAGTCTAGACAAAATCGAGCCGATTGCTAAGTTAAAATACCTAATTTCATACTTAGTATAAATATGTACATATATATATTTGACTCTTTTTATACACTGCTCAGGCTCACATACTGATTCATTGTTTGTTAAAATATAAGGAGTGGTCGTCTACTGTTTCAACATTTGTAATAATATGTGAACACTGTGTATCTATGTACATATAACTTAGTCTGTCATTCCTTAATCTGTGATACTTTGTACACACTTTCAAATACCTAGTGTTTTTATGCAAGGTACATCGTATTCACGTATAATTATATAATTCCTGTAAATGCAAATATTGTTAACATCGTTTTTAAAAGAGTAAGTATGGAGTTTCTTGCCCATTCTTCTCCATACAAAACTACCTTTTGGAATGGGCACCTAGAATCAATTTTTTTTTCTCATTTGACGTTCAAAAGTGCCTTATAATGGTCTAATTGAAATAAATGATTTGACTTTGACTTTGGTCAAGCAAGTACGCCAATTTATGGGCCTTGCTAGTTATTCTAGGAAATTTATACCGGAATTCGCCCCCCGTACAGCTTGTATAACGAAACATACTAAAAACAACCAAAAATGGGAGTGGGGGTCTGAACAGGAAACGGCTCGAAATTATGTGATACAGTGCTTAGTGTCAAAACCCTTGTTATCTATCTATGATCCTGACCTGCCAACAGAATTATACATTGACGCGAATAAATTTCAAAATTTACACCGACTGTAACTCTATTAAATCTACCGTTAATAAAAAGGATTTGTCACCACAAGTAGCGCGTTGGTGGACATATCTTCAAGAATTTAATTTTGAAGTTATTTACAAAAAAGGAAAATACATAAGTCACGTAGATTTCCTTAGCCGTAATCCCCCTGAGACTCCCACTGTTATTATAAATCATGCTGCGATTACTTATAATAATAATAATAATAAAAATTTAATTCGGACAACAAAGATCCATAGAGTGTTAGTAACATAGAAAAACTTATCATCTAGTGTTAGTATAAATCAACCTCCGCACAAACTGCTGTACAATTGGAGAGTCGAAGCTCTCTGCAACAGTTTTCAGGATGCTGTTTTGACTGCCCCTCACTCTCCTCAGTAGCGACGCGGTTTTCTTGCGTATAATCGCATAGAAACCGTCTGTACGGGTTTGGGCGAACATTTCCGACGCGCTACAGTAACGAGGCAGTCTCAACAACATCCTGAAAGCATTGTTATATTGGACGCGCAGGGCATCCAGCGATCTCTTAGTATAATTGACCCATAGATTGCTCGTGTACAGACTTTGGCAATAAGCCTTGAAAAGTGTTACTTTAACTAGGTCTGTACATCGCGCAAATCTATGAGACAACATATTACTCCGGACCGCTAGAGCCCTACGCTCCCTCTCAATGTCTACATCGTCCCTGAGGTCGGCGGCAAGAAAATGCCCCAGGTATTTAAAAGTGGACACCCTATCAATTGGTGACCCGTTCACGAGCAACTCGGGTCCTTCTCCACGGCGCGGGCGTTTGCCGCCGACCTCAAAGACCATGTATTCACATTTCTTTACATTATACTTCAACCCATGTGCGGCAGCGTAGGCTTCACAGGTTCCAATCAGCTCCCTGATTCCCCCCACCGACGGACCCAGCAGCACCATGTCATCTGCATAGCTGATGTTGTTAATTCTAACCCCACCAACACTGCATCCGTCACGCATGCTGCTGAGTGCGACTATGAGGTCATCCACGTAGAGGTTGAAGAGCCTGGGAGACGTTAGACCCCCCTGCCTCACCCCGCACTCCAGCCTATACGGCTCAGAGAGTGTATCATCCCATTTCACGTGGTCGGTTTGGTTGCCATACCAATATTGGAATAGTCCACTGCCGCTGTCGGTAAATCTCACATCAAATGATCCTCGCTCTTGGTTAGAAATTTCGCAACAAAATGATCCTATAACTTTACGGTAGTACGGTAACCTGCAAACCTTGAAAGCTAATAAATGGCATGTGTCACAGTCTCCAGTTAACATTTTACCTACGACCGTAGTCAGGATTGAATGTGATATTATAAGCGGTTCATACATAAACGGTGAACCAAGTCACATTATCCACGAATTTGCACTAAATGTGCCACCTGGATACAGGATCATAGAAATCCCGAAGAACGCAATATACTTTCCGATCAATCAAAACAACATAAGCTGCATACATATCAGGCTATTAGATATAAACACTCGATTAATCAACCTGCGCGGTGAAGAAGTGCAGCTATATTTGCATCTTAGAAGAAAAAATGATTGACTACAATAAAAATGTGTCTCAACAAATTAAATATATCAGTTCTACTCGGACCACCCGTCAAATAAGACCTCGCTTTAAGAAAAAAATTAAATTATCAAAAGACAATAAAGCATTCCTTAGAACGATCGGATTGCTAAAATGAATATCTTAGACGTTTTATCCGCTCCGACTTACGATAATACTATAGAAGGAATCGAATTTCATTTCTACAAGCCCTACGTAACAAGTTTCAACAGGAACGATGAAATCCGTATACCTATCAACCAACAAGACTTGTACATACTACCATCAGCGAGCACCCTATATTTGGAAGGAACTATTATCGTTAGCAAAAAAGACACGAAGGACAAGTGTCAATTTCACTAACAATGCTCTAATGTACTTGTTCCAAGACATTAGGTATGAGCTAAACGGAGTGGAAATTGATAAAATTAAAAATGCTGGAATAACTACAACTATAAAATCGCTCATATCAATGAATGAGAGTGAATCAAAGATGTCTAATGCCTGGGGCTGGAATATTGATGGTATAAAAAATATTAATGGGGGAAGTTTTTCTGCCTCTATACCACTCCGTAATATTCTAGGTTTCGCTAAAGATTTTAAAAAAGTCGTAATAAATAGTAGACACGAATTGGTATTGTTGCGAAGTAACACTCATTTGAATGCTGTAAAACTTAACACTGGAGAAATAGTGGATGACGTTCAGATCAACAAAATCATATGGCGTGTATCGCATGTTAAAGTATCAGACAAAGAAAAAAATAGTTTGTTAAAACTATTAGAAAAAGATCGACCACTTTAAATCATATACAAGAACTGGGACCTCTACGAATATCCAGCTTTGCCTAAAACTACAAAGCATACCTGGTCTATCAAAACTTCATCCCAAATAGAAAAACCAAGATATGTTATTATTGGTCTTCAGACAAATAGAAAGAATAATGCAAGTTCTGACATGTCTCAGTTCGATCACTGCTATGTTCGTGACATTAAAGTGTACCTCAATTCAGTTTACTTCCCGTATGAAAACCTAAATGCGAGTTTTGCTAATAACAGAATCGCTTTATTATACGAGCAATATACCAGATTTCAACAGTCGTATTACGGACGCGGGACGTCGACCAGAGCCATTATTAAGCTAGAAACAATTTAAAGATTTGGCTCCGCTGTTTGTCATTGATTGCTCTAGACAAGCTGATAACTTGAAGACCGGTCCAGTTGTAGATGTGAGAGTAGAAATCGAGAGTGATTCGGAAATACCAGATCAAACCACAGCATACTGTCTCATTCTCAACAATTGCATTGTTGAATACAAACCTTTAAGTAACATTGTGAAGAAGATATCATGAAGCCGGATACCATCATCGTAGAAATCCAAGGATTTAAAGATTACAAAAATAATTTTATCGTGAAAGAAGTGGCGGTCGTAAATCAAGAGCATACACAGACGTTCCTGGTAAAACCGCCACATTCGTTCCATTCCCTTACTAAAGAAGAAAAGAAGCAAGTGAGATGGTTAGAAAGAAATAGAGGAATTTACTGGAGTGAGGGCTACGTAGACTATAAAGAATTTCATCGCGTCATTTTACCATATTTAGAAAATAAAAAAATTATTACGAAGGGTTTAGAAAAAATTCAGTGGATCAAAGACTTATGTGTTAACTTTGAAGTGATAGATATAGGTGAAAAAGGATGTTCTAATTTTTCAAGGTTGAAAAAGAAATATTGTAAAAATGATACTGAATTTAACTGTGTAAATCATAGACTAAACTGTGCTTTGAATATTGCTATATGTATTAAGGGGCTATTAAACGACTTTTACAGATTTTAAACTGACAATCACGTCAAAATGCGTAGTGTAAATGATTTGAAAAAAATATATGTTAAACTAGAACATTCTCTTAATCATATAGAAAGTGAATATTTTTGATAAGTTCATATTAAATAGTTTAATTAACTCGTGAAGTTATGTCTGACGCGGACAAAACATTGACAATCACACAAAATCTACCAGGTATAATCTTAAATCTAAATCCGAAACTTACACTATCTTAGAGAACATTTTATTATCTATGTTTTAGTATACGCCTTTTTTTTAATTTTGAAAGAATACTACTTTTATTTAATTTTTTCGACTAAATTTTGAAAGTTTTGGACGCAGACTGCGTCCGTTCTGCATCAGTTTTGCGTCCAAAACTCTCAAAGTTTAGTATATATTCTTTCAAAATTAAAAAAAAGGCGTATACTAAAACATAGATAATAAAATGTTCTCTAAAAATTGTCTGTAAGTTTCGTTTAATTATACTTGGTAGATTTTGTGTGATTGTCAATGTTTTGTCCGCGTCAGACACAACTTCACGTATTAATTAAACTATATGATATGAATATAATTAAAAATATTTACTTTCTAAGTGATTAAGAGAATGTTCTAGTTTAACATATATTTTTTTCAAATCATTTACGCTGCACATTTTGACGTGATTGTCAGTTTAAAATCTGTAAAAGTCGTTTAATAGCCCCTTAAGAAATGGTATTTTGATAATAACATGTCTGTATTTAATTTATTTTGTTAATAAAAATTCTATTTATCTACTTGTGCTTGTTTATTTAAACATACCACTACTACTAACTAACAATGATTTATATAATTATTATATGAAGCTCTAAATTATTAGCCATAGCAAAATAAGTAATGTAAGTAAATTTAATAATTTAATACAATGTTCTGATAACAATTAATAAGAACTGGGAACTAATAGTAAGCTAAGCATAATTTTACTACAGATAATTTAAAGTTCAAGCAATGTAATGTAAAATAAAACATATGTAGTTTAAATGACAAATATATTTTTATTTACTCTTTATATTACATCAACATTAATTACAACAACAAACTTATAATACTTAGTTTGATGATTATTTTATTTACACATACATCATTTACCTACCTATTTACAAAATTGTGATATTAAATTTATCTAGAATAGAAAGGAAATATTTATTTCTACTTGAATTACAATTTTAAACATACTTATAGTTATTTTTATTTAGTTATTTTTATTCTTACACATACAACATTTATTTATCTGTTTACAAATATTTTGTGATGTCTAATTATTATTCTACAATAAGAAAGAAAATTATTTTATTACATTTAACATATTTGCCAATTTACAATTAATTATAACATTAAATTAAGTATTTTATCTTTCTAACCTATACCTACTTTATTTATTATTTATTTCAACATGAATTCCTACAATAAAACTTATAACTATTTGATATTTTATTACTTAAGTATATAAAACTTACACAATAACTTAGGAACTATTTTTAAATACTTACAGAAAATAAGAAAACAAAATAACTTGCCATTAACTTAACTTACATTACATCACCACTTATACTAAAACACTTAGGTACTTATTAATAATCACTAATAACCGTCATCACATAGTTTTTTGGATATTTTGTTAAATAACGATAGTGTTTCGTCCATAACATTGTCCACTGGTTCACTGACTACATACTGCGCACTTAACACGATCACCTCGTCATTGTCACTTGCAGGCTTTTGATTTTCACTGGTGTCCAAAACTTTCACTTGTATAAGTCGTAAACCTTTTTTCTTTTCATTGTTTACGACGTACGATTGACACGCTGACTGTTCAGATGATTTCCGTTTTTGGCACTCCCGTCTTGCTCTAGACTTCTTGTTGGCAGACCCGTGTTGTGCTTCTGGGATATGCGAACTTAAACTCGGAGTCGGGAAACCTTCACCGTATTGGGAGAAGACAATATCCGGTGAATCCGACATTATTGATGATCTGAAACAAATAAACATTAATATTTATTATTTAATTTTATAACAAAAAAGGAAATTTTGACAGAATAATACTTACGAATTATTTGCTTTGAACTGATGTGACCACTCCAACAAGTGACTGCGTAATGTAATGAGTCGACAGAGTAGTAATATTATTTATGATGGAGGAATGTTATAGTGTAACCAGAACCTGTACAATATATTGCGAATCAATTTCATATTAAATTCGACAAGTTTGAACCTGTATCCTTGTGGTGGACAGCGTGAACACCTGATAAGTGTCATATTTCTCAATGAGGCGCGCCGCCGCGCCGCAGCGCCGCCCGGGCGCGCGCTTTGTCATCAGAAATGGTATTGAAAGTATGTAGGTAATGTAGGTATGCATAGGTATAAAACCTATTACATTACTTTTTTAAATAAATCAATTTCACGTTTCAACAAGTTGAAGCTTGTACTTAACCTGTTCGTGCAGCAAAGAATGTATACAATGTGCATCACATAGATATATTGGACAGGTATTATACCTATTACAGGGTCTTGGAATGTTAAGTTGGTTTATCGTCGATAATATCTAAACATTACATTATATTTGGAGTACCAACAATAATAATTACCTACCTAATATATTGTGAATCAATTTTATTTCATGTTAGGAACATCCAGCAGGTTTAAACTTGTACCCTTGTGGACAGTGTTCGCACTTTACGATTATTACTAACCAATTTCAAGTTTCGACAAGTTAATGCTTGTAATTGCGTAGCACATTACGTGCGTCTCTTATAGGGTATTATATTTCACACCGCCACGTTCGCGCCAGGGCTTGGAATGTCTTATCGGGTTGTCAATGGGTATAGAAATTAAAGACATAAATTTACATAGAATAGGTTTATTTATTTACTTAGTAGGAACAAAAAAAAATATATTGAGTATAAACAAAAGAAAAGAAAACTTATACCTAATTATTAAGGATACAATTATCCTAATTTATAATTGAATAATTACTAAATATTACTAAGTAATAAGTATAAGTATGATAAATTACAAGAACCTAGTACTGTTCAGAACCGACAACGCCTGACCAAAATGGCATAGCAACCCAAAGGACCTTAATTAGTTGCCACCTTGTCTGTCAAAGGAACAACATATCACCTATGTACTATTGTTTTTTACAACCACCGACATCATATGCTAATTATGTACCTCGTCACAAAAAGTTTTGTCAAATCATTCTACATTACATCGCTTAACGGAACACAGTCATTTTATTTAAATACTCCTGATATTCCCGAACATGGTCCTTCGGCAAAATAAAAGGAAATAACCGGAATCAGCAAAATATACAGAAATATCAATAATAATTAAAGCGGAATCTCATAATATATGTGGAGAAGACAACTGGGTCACATCAAGGTCACAGTGTTAAGCGTGAGGTCAATTTTGGTGTATTTCACCCAGTACTCTCTTCATCAGGTAGTATTCTTAGTGTTTCGATGTAAAAGGTCAGTACCAACTACATTTTGATTGTCTTAAAAGATTGTTAAAGTGACTAACGGTAGTAACGTAACAGGGTTCAAAGTCCATCTGACTATTTAAATGTAATGTAATGTTCTTTTATTATTTCAATTTATGGTAATATAATTTATTGTAATGTTATTTATTGATGAATGAATTCCAATTAATTTCAATTCACTATTATAAAAATCATTAATATTCGTTAATTATTGTATTTCACTCTCTAATTTTCAAATTATTATAACGGTAATTTTATCATGATTAGATAGTGTATTTTTCAATTCTAAAATCGATTTATATTATTTTATTGATTTATACTTTAATGATTAATTGTATTCAATTTCAATATCTCTGGTTGGATATTGTAATTATCTTATTTATTGTGAATTTAAATGTTAATTAATTGTTGTGATTGATTGATTGAATGCTAATTTAATTTTAATTCAATTTGCGGGTACCTATATACCCATAGAGTTTCATTTTATTAATCGCTGTCCTAGTCCATTTATAGTAGAATAACATCATAGGTATTTATTGTTTAGCATTAAGTGATCGTTGCATTATATAAATTCCAGGTTGACCACACATTCGTCTCCCAGTATGTCTGAGAAGGAGGAGATTAAGGAGTTGATTAAGAAACGGGGTAGCTATAAAGGTCGTCTCACAGTTTTTTCTACGTACCTGAACGGACTGGATAAAACATTAGGCCAAACAGAGGTATGTGAACTGCAATTACGTATCAGTAAAATGGAATCATTGTATGAACAATATGATGAGGTGCAGTTGAGAATAGAATGTCTTGTAGATGACGTCGACTCTCAAATGTTAGAGAGGACTGAGTTTGAATCAAGCTATTACAAGTCACTTAGCAAAGCACAAAATATATTGTCGCGTAATTGTAAAAATAATGACGAAGGTAGTGAGAAATGTTCCTCTCGTACTAGTAATCACAAACTCGTTAAGTTACCTACCATCAAATTACCAACTTTTAGTGGGTCATACGACAACTGGCTAGAATTTCACGATACTTTTTGCAGCCTTATACATTCGAATGAGGATATAGATGACATAAACAAGTTCCATTACCTTAGAGCATCATTGGATGGGACCGCTGCCTTAGTAATACAATCAATTGAATTTTCCACTAAAAATTATCAAGTAGCTTGGGCTTCGCTGTGCGAGCGTTTTGATAATAAACGTCTACTCATTCAAAACCATGTCACCGCCTTATTCAACATTGATCCTATGACTAAAGAGTCCTCCGATAGTATAAAGCGTATTATCGATCAATTAAATAAAAATCTCAGAGCGTTGGAGTCGTTAGGTGAGCCTACTAACCACTGGGACACACTTCTCATACACATCGTGACTCATAAGCTCGACGGTAAGACTTTCCGTGAGTGGGAGGAATTTAAAGGCAGGTTAGACAAGGACAAGCGTATAACGTTATGTCAGTTCTTGGAATTCATGCGTAGCAGGGCAGACTTAATTGAAACATTGGAATTATCACGTAGCAACCAGCAGACGTCTAATAATAAAAATGTAAAATTAAAAACTATGGTCACTCAGTCAGTCAATAATACACAACATCAGACACGCGCACAGGGTGTTAGCGTGTCAACTAATTCATGTCGTAAATGTAACGGTGATCATAGCTTACAGAACTGTTCTCAGTTTTTAGCACTTAGTACAGATCAAAGGTTACAATTATTACCGACTCTAAAAATATGTTTTAATTGTTTTAAGCCTGGCCATTATGCGAACCGTTGTAAGTCGAGCGGTTGCAGGCTATGTAAACGTAAACATAACACACTCATTCATGTAGCTGATTTTAAGCGTAAGAACACATTCCTTCGCACAGATGGCGCTGAGAAACAGGTGCCGTTAACCGAACCAACTTCTACTAATGAGTCTAGTACTAATGTTTCGTTGTCATGTGTAGCTGCTTCGCGTTCTGTTCACGACTCGGTACTCTTATCGACCGCGTTAGTAAAATTATATGATAATGATAATCGGCAGCATATTGTTCGCGCCGTGCTCGACAGCGGAAGTACTTCGTGTCTCATGACAGATGACTTGTGTCGAAGATTAAAATTACCTTATCACAGTGTAAATAAGTCTGTTTTAGGAATTAATAATTCAGTGTCGCGGACAGGCAAAATGATTCACGTACCAATGAAGTCGCTAAGTGAATCGTATTCAAACAAATTGCTTTGTTTTGTGTTACCGTCTATCACTGATTGTGTACCTAGCCGTCAAATAGACATATCGACTCTGAATATTCCGAGTGATGTTTGCTTGGCGGACCCTAATTTCCATACACCGTCCACAGTAGATTTAATACTGGGCGCTGATATTTTCTGGGACTTACTGGGACCTCGTAGTATTAAGTTAGGAGACGGCAACCCGGTACTTTATGAAACTAGCCTTGGTTGGATTGTTTCTGGCCCTATTAATGACGGCCATGTATCGAACTCGTCTCACAATATGAAATGCAATTTTACTACCGTAAATAATGATAGTGACTCTCAAAACGACGATCTACAAATCCAATTAACGCGATTTTGGCAGCTTGAGGAGGTTAGCCCTAAGTCGTCGTATTATTCTGAAGAGGAACAACGGTGTGAACAGCATTTTAATGAAAACACAACTCGTTTAGCGGATGGCCGATTTTGCGTGCGCATCCCACTCAGAGTCCCACGCAGAGTCAAGATATATTAGGTGACTCACTGCAACGAGCTAAGCATTGCCTTTTATCTTTAGAGCGTAGAACTAAAAATCAACCGGCATTCCGGAAGGGCTATTGCGATTTCATGTCTGAATATATTACACTTGGTCATATGTCTGAAAGTCAACTAAATCCAGATACCGTAAATTATTTTATTCCTCATCATGGTGTCCTGCGTTCAAGTAGCACTACTACCAAACTAAGGGTGGTGTTCAACGCTAGTACACCTACTAGTTCAAGAGTTTCATTGAACGATATTCAGCTGGTAGGGCCTACCATTCAAGACGATTTATTATCTATACTTATTCGTTTCCGGCAACATAAATATATTTTAGCCGCTGATATAGAAAAGATGTACAGACAAGTAGCTGTCCATCCAAATGATAGGCATCTACAACAAATTCTTTGGCGTGATGATACATCATCTACCCTTAAAGTATACCAGTTAAACACGGTAACTTATGGCACGTCAAGTGCGCCCTTCTTAGCCATTAGATGTCTCAACCAAGTAGGCATTGAGTGTAATGACGCTAAAATTGCTGAGATCATTACTCATGATTTTTACGTCGATGATTTGCTCACGGGGGGGGATTCCATCGCTGAAGTCCAGGACATAAAACATAAGGTTACCGCCGCACTGGCGTCTGCTTGCATGCCATTGAGGAAGTTCAAGTCAAACGCGCCGCAGTTAATGTCAGACTCACAATCTCCAATTGACTTAATCGGTTCCAAAGAGCCAAGTAAGACGTTGGGGTTGGGATGGCATTCGGAGTCTGATGAACTTGGTTTCTCAATTCATACTCCAAGTCCCGCCAACATAACAAAGCGTGGCATACTCTCGATGGTTGCCCAGGTATTCGATCCTTTGGGAATGTTAACACCTTGTGTCATATCAATGAAAATAATATTACAAAAGTTATGGCTTCATAAACTGTCTTGGGATGAAAACGTGCCATCGGAGACTTATCATCAGTGGCTAAAAATAATAAAAGGTTTGTCAGTTTTAAATGACGTGCGCGTTCCTCGAACAGTCATCTGCGACTCCCCAATGCATATAGATTTGCATATTTTTTCAGATGCCTCACTAAGTGCCTATGGAGCCTGTGTATACGTGAGAAGTATCAATCACAACGGTGACGTGCTAGTGCGTTTGCTTATAGCTAAAAGCCGAGTAGCCCCTATCAAACCTGTTACGATACCCAGGCTCGAGCTTTGTGGCGCGTTGGTAGGAGCATGTTTGTATGAGAAGGTAGTAAGCTCACTTCGGGTTAAAGTTAGGCATACTACGTTTTGGACTGACTCAATGGTAGTTCTAGGATGGTTGAATATCCTACCAAGCAAACTGCAACCTTTCGTTAGGAATCGTGTAGCTGCTATTCACGAAAAAACTGAACTTTGTACGTGGAGGTACGTCCCTACAAACGAGAATCCAGCTGACTTAATTTCACGCGGTGTTGAACCTAATCAGATTCAGTCTTCAGAGTTGTGGTGGCATGGCCCAGGGTATTTAGCGCGACAACCATCTCATTGGCCATCGATTCCTGGAACCCCGAAGGGGCTGCCTGAGGTTAAGCCTAAAGTAACGTTATGTGTTGTCACCGAACCTAACAACAAGAATCTGATTGATTTTAATCGCTTCTCTAATTTTTTACGACTGAAGCGTTCGGTGGCTTATGTATTAAGATTTATCGCTATGTGTAAAAAACAATCAATTCCATCTAAACATTTAAGTGCTGGTGAACTACAGGATGCATTAAATGTATTAATTAGACTTTCTCAAAATGATTCTTTTCCTGAGTACAAACTCCTATTACAAGGCAAAACGTTACCAACAAAAAGCCCTCTGCTTAAATTCAATATCTTTCTTGACGACCATAAACTAATGCGTGTGGGAGGTCGACTGGAAAACTCAGATTACCCTTATGACAAGAAACATCCCTTAATTATTCAGTCCACTCATCCATTTACTAAGTTACTATTTAGATTCGAACATCAAAAGTTAATGCATGCTGGACCTCAATTACTATTAGCTACAATAAGGGAAAATTACTGGCCAATCGGTGGTCGTAATTTAGCAAAGTCATGCTACCGTCAGTGTGTCCTGTGCAACCGCATGAAGGGAAAGACGGTCGCCCCCATGATGGGGAACTTACCGCAACAGCGTCTCTCACCCAGTTACCCATTTGAAAGTGTAGGGATCGATTACGCAGGTCCCATTTTAGCTGCCAGTAGACAGGGAAGAGGCTGTAGGCTAGTCAAAGTTTATATAGCTATCTTCATATGTTTCACTACTAAGGCTATTCATATCGAGCTGGTGGGTGACTTAACGAGTAATACTTTTTTATCAGCTTTGCGAAGATTCATGTCTCGCAGAGGAAAGCCGAAACACATCTATTCAGATAACGGTACCTCATTTGTTGGTGCGTACAATGAGATCGGTGAGTTTTTGAAAAATAATTGTAGTTTGCTGTCTGAAAGTGCGGCCAATGAAGGGATTAAGTTCCATTTTTCTCCTCCATATTCTCCTCACTTCAGTGGTCTCTGGGAGGCGGATGTAAAGTCAATCAAATTTCACTTACACAGAGTACTGGGCAATTGTCATTTTACGTACGAGGAGCTTAACACTGTCCTGGTGCAAATCGAGGCACTTCTTAATTCACGCCCGCTATCGCCCATCTCTTCGGACCCCGACGATATGTCACCATTGACGCCTGCGCACTTCCTCATAGGACGGTCACTCACTGCATTACCCACTTACAACTATGACGACCAATCTACCTCTCGTTTGTCTCGCTATCAAAGAATCGAGCAAATACGTCAGCATTTCTGGAGCCGCTGGAGCAAAGAGTACATCGCTGAACTGCAACAACGTGTCAAATGGCGATCAGGTGCTGGTCAGCTGGAGAAAGATGCTCTCGTCGTGCTAAAGGACGATCACCTCCCCCCACTCAAATGGAAGCTGGTTCGCATAGTAGCAGTGTATCCTGGCAAAGACGGTGTCAACCGCGTCGCCGACGTAAAAACGGCGAATGGAACAGTCCGAAGGGCTTTCAATAAAATTTGTCCGCTTCCTCAAGAGGATGAAATTTAGAGTTGGTTGAAAGACAAGCTTTCAACGTGCCGGGCCATGTTCAGAACCGACAACGCCTGACCAAAATGGCATAGCAACCCAAAGGACCTTAATTAGTTGCCACCTTGTCTGTCAAAGGAACAACATATCACCTATGTACTATTGTTTTTTACAATCACCGACATCATATGCTAATTATGTACCTCGTCACAAAAAGTTTTGTCAAATCATTCTACATTACATCGCTTAACGGAACACAGTCATTTTATTTAAATACTCCTGATATTCCCGAACAAGTACCATTTAAAAATAGATGGTAGGGCTTTAAAATTTTGGACTTCTCCGTACTTGAAACTACAAACCTCATTTAAACTTACATAGGGTGACTGGTAATTAGGGACCGATAGCAAAAAGGGAGATTCTTGGGAACGCGAAATATTTATTTGAGATTTTGACAGAGATCCCATAGAAATAGTTATTGTATTTGCTGAGTAGAATCTCCCTTTTTGCTAACGGTCATTAATTACCAGTCACCCAATATATCTACTGTACGTAAGTGGTTAAGTTTAACAGTTAAACTAACATTATTTTCTATAAGTAATTACCTACCTATTTGAGACATTTAGAATACACCATGCTATCAACTGATTTTGACAAAACTCAATTGTATTTTTTTATAATTCATTTTTCGATTATGAGATGTGTCAAGAATAGTCAAGATTGATTACAACTTATGTTAAGTAGAAACAAACGGAATATACCTACATAGGTACATACTATTTGCTTTGTTGTACAGACGCCAGCAAATCAAGCTATCCCAAACTGTCAAAGTTTCATAATCTAAATGATAT
The DNA here is from genome assembly GCA_947361185.1 of Charanyca ferruginea. Classification (NCBI taxonomy): domain Eukaryota; kingdom Metazoa; phylum Arthropoda; class Insecta; order Lepidoptera; family Noctuidae; genus Charanyca; species Charanyca ferruginea. The sequence continues at coordinate 1,798,733 of OX376056.1, forward strand.
CTTAAGCTTTGTAATGAAGTTGAAAATCTATTAAAGAAATTTGACAGATTGGGGCAGCTTGATGTGCTGGCGTCTGTACATATCTAATATTCCTAACATACTTATATTTAGACAGTTACATTTTTACAATCAATAAAATACATGATATAGTGTACTTATCTGTTTTAGTTAAATTATAGTAATGGATTACATTAATATAGTGGTATTACCCCAAGCTAAAGTAGATACCTTATCAGCGCATAGCAACCGTTTATCGTCCATACTTGAAAGTGCTACTTTATTTACATCCTGGGTGAATATTTCATGTTTTATAGACTTAAATAGTATATTTTTTTTGCGAATGACATCGCAATTGTACAAAACATTTTTATAATCTATCATATTTAAATTTGCTGTAACATTTTTTCTTGTGCCTTTTGCTTTTTTTATTGTTTTATTTAAACTTTTAATACAATACAATTTTGAGCGCAGTCCTACGAACTCTTGGATAATTTTACCACCCATTTCGTCCTTAAACAGACCTGGAATCTTCTTTTTGATAATTGGCAGGTTAAATTCGTTGTTTGTATCGTAGTTGCTTGTATCTAAATAATTTAGAAAACGGACCTTGAAATCTTTATACACGTTATTACTCTGTACATCATAAACAAGACTATACCGACCGAATTACCGAATTGAATTGTGCTATACTGACACAGGTCAGTATAGCACAATTCAATTCGGTTACCATAAAAAGGTTTTATAATAGAATAGTGGAAATCATACATGTGAGCCTTAGATAATTCTAATACTGTAAACCCTATGTATATCGGTTTATTAAGAATAATACGCGAAGGCTTCATTTGAATTGCCACTAGATCATCAGAAAATACAGAGGCGCTATGAAAATATGGGTTGGCTATTAATTTTTAGCACCCGTAACCTTTTTTGTTTTATTGCTTAAGTCACACCACTTGTTTACTAATTTCACATCTATTCGATTTTCATTATTTTCTAACGTCTTTCCAAAAATACTATTGTTTAATAATTTAAAAAAATCTTGTTCAAACGTTGACTCTGCTTTTTGTCGTAACTGAGTATTAATATCAATATATTGCTTTAAAAAACCACTTTGCTTAAATGTAATAGCACGATGGATTTTTCTCAATACTAAGCCAACATAGTGATTTATCATACAAATTGGGTATTAGTTTTCTATTCTTACCACCAGGTGGGAAACATTTTTCTGGGCAAAATGGAAAGTCATTGTGTTCAATGTACAAATTCTTTGGATATATTAGATCTACTTCAAGAATGTAACCATTTTCCGCAGTATCACTGATGTCAGTCAAGTTTAATTTTAAAAGTTCTATTTCTTGTCTATTCATTAATCTAAAGTCGGAATAAGGTAGAGATTGACACATACTATAACCGTATAAATTGTTACAGTCTAAATAAATATAATAAAATAAATGAATCTGGATGGGATGGATCGTAAGTGTCCAAATATTTATTATTGGCTTTAACATGCCTTTTGGAACACATACAAACACCTCCATGAATACCTTTTTGTATCATTCTAAAAATTTCAACATCACTTATCAATTCTAATTGAACTCCTGTTTTTAAAAGCATTGCATCAAAAGATAAACTTGGTGCTGTGAGATAAAATGCGGGATCCAGATTATAGTGTCGTTTACAAGTTTTACGAAAATGTTCAAATATATCTGTTAACAATAGAACGTCGGTTTTAAGATATAAATCTGTATACATACCCATATTTTGGATATTAAATACAGACCAAACGGACCAAGCATGTGCATAATCTTCGTCGGAAATGGGGTTATCACTTAAAGAGTTATAAAGCATTTTTAGAAGGCAAACACGTATCTTCATAACGTTCCCATTGACACATATAGTCATACGGATATACTCCTTTACGGGTAAGTAGGTCAAATTCGTTTCTGTCAGAAAAATAAGATTTTAATTGTTGAAACTCATGTTTTTTCATTGTACTGACCAACTTTTCTAAGCTGGTTCCTAAAAACTTAAAAGAATCTACAAACCGGACCTGTATGCTTTCCTCGGAGGAAATCGGAATGAATTTTGTAAATGAAATATAGTTTTCTTTTGTTTTAGGTATTACTTTAATAGATCCAGGAGCTTCACCTAATTCTTTTATGAAAACGTGGCAATCATAACCAGATAAATTATGAAAAAATACGGGCAAAAATTTAGGTAATTTAAATTGTAAGTTACAATAGCTGTGAGCTGCACCGCGATATTTACCCGTTAAATGGCAATGATCACGAACTCTATCATCGAATAAGAAGTGCTCGCAAATGTGACATGTTAGCGCCTTTTCAAAGTCGCGAGCATTATCGTCGGTGTAAATCATAGGAACATTATTTTTTTAAATTTTTTTTTTTTTTTTTCGCATTTTTATAGATAGACTTTACAAAATTTGGTACACAATCCGCACCGCGATATGAAACGTAACGATTGTAGCGTTCGTCTATCGCACATGTAATATGATAAGCGTAAGCTACTGGCACGTGTCGCTGTCGTGTTACAGTGCTCGCTTTAGTTGGATCAGGGTCACAAGATTCGTATCGTTCAAGCATTGTTTCAAAATCTGCGTATATAACAAATGGTACAATTTGCTTTCTATTATAATTTTTTAACTGTATAAAGGAACCTTTTGGTGGTAGTTCAGTGGCAACACCTCCACAACTATGCGAACTAAGATCATCATTTGAATTAAAAAACAATAAACAATCATCACAAAAGTAAAGTTTCCCGTGGTGTTTTGATATTTGACTCTTAACAAGTCGCGGCAAGTCCTTAATGAAACAGTAATGTGACAAATCGTCCTTTTCTAAGTAAAGTAAATGAATTACCTTTCCTTTCAAGGTTTTTGGTTTGTACAGCGGTCCCGTGACGATATTATTTTTTAAACCATAAATGTAAATACACAAATTAGGGTTATTTAATTCAAACCGCGCAACATCCGAGAAACTTAATGGGAATGATATGTCGTTTACATTAACACGTTTCGAAAATCAGGGTAAGATGATACTCTTTCAGGATGGCTTTTAGATGGATATAAAGCAGCAACTACTGACCATAAAAAACAATATTCATCGTTATTGCGTATATTAACGCATGCTTTTTTCGATTTTATAGCAGCAGGCAATTCGATAAAGCCCGAGCCACGCAAAGGTTGATATTTGTTGACATTGACTTCCAAATGAGAACTATACAAGAACGTCCATCCACTCGCACGGTCTTGACATTCTTCTATCTTTTTTGCTAAAGTATTTTTAACTTGAGACAATAATGATGTAAATTCATAATTCTGATGCAAAGTAAAATTTTGTGTGGAAAATGATTTCATTTCTTGACAATCATTTTTAACCATCAAAAATATAGCAAAATATTCGAAATTAACTTTTTAGACTAGTGTGTTCTTCGAGGGACATATCAATTAACGTTTTAATTTTGTCTTGAGCAATATTTAAAAATGATTTTGGAGAGTAATTATCAGACGGATCGGCAATTCTATACGAAGCTATACGATTACGAAATGCAGCATGTATTATTTCAACACCTTCGCAAAAGTGCGAAATATTTTTGTTTTTATGATTAGTACTGCGTAGGTGACCTGTCCACTGACTGCGCTCAACGGATGTATTGCAAACAGTACAGAAGGGCATTTTTGTGTATTATTAGACCTAATGTCTACGTAAAATAGAGCAAGTTTTAGATTAACGACACAATCAAAAAGATACAATTCAATTCAATTCATTGTACAAATGATCAAAGTTTTCTTATAATAAGGTAAACACGTATAATTGTAATGAAGCCATGGTGTCCCAAAGTCCCAAAGTTACCCTAAATATTAATAAAAAAGTTAAAGGTCCCAGCCTTAGGGATAAACAGTAACTGATAACCAAAATATAAAATAATAATTATATTATTTTATATTTATGTTATCACTGTAAAACACGGGCTCCGAATCTCGGAAAATTACATGAGCCCGTCTCATAAATGTCTGCAGTGCGTCCCACTGCGGAGATTCTTTATTTAATTGCACTTTGAGTGCTACTAAAGATTTTTTCCACCGCTCAAGTGGAGACGTGGACGCCGCATCGGTTTTATTATAAACTTTTACCTCCACCGGAGGTTGCCGGTGCGCGATGCTCGGTATCTTCTTTGTTGTATGTTGTTGTTTTTTACTGTAAAAAAATAAAATAATATAAGTACCTTATGATTACAATAACAGCACCTTGAAGACGTACTAACAAAAAAGAACCAATAGAATAAGGATTATGAATCATAAAAGGATTTTAGTGTTCCTGGTTTTAAATATAAAATGAATCCGCTACTAACGTATAACACTCCTAAAGACAAGCAATAATAGAAATTACCTAAAGGTACTGTCAGAAGCTTTACGCTTCGATGATTTCTTTTTTGCCTGCACTTTTGCAGCCTCAGGTGCGCGACGGTACTCAGATTCGGAGTCAGACCTGTAATCGAGCACACAACAATTAATTTCAAATAAAAAAAATGCTGTATAAAAGATCAGAACAATTTGACACTGGACTTATAAAATACAAGGACACTGAAAGAGAAAGAAAGAAAGAAAAAGCATTTATTAGCCCGCACAGGACGAAACACACAAATAACAACAAGGTTTAAAATTATTACAAAATAAAAAATAAGAAACGAATCGGTCCTGTACGATGCCAAAAGGCCCCTATCTCAGCATTGTGCTGTAACATTTAAAAATGTCACAGCGCTGATATTCTGATAGGGCCCAAAGTGATGCCACGGTCAGATACGGATATAATAAAAAATAAATAGTGTAAATGAATAAACAAATATAAATACATGTAAAAAAGTAAATTAGAGAAAACAGTAAATAAAAAATAATAATTATTATTATATCTACACCCAACGTAACCATACCCTTCGTCAATCTGCGCGATGGGATGGCCGATAACTTTCATTTTCATTCACTGGCAAAGTGGCAAGTGGCAACACTGACGAACAGAGACGGACGCGGGCGCAGACATATTTGTTTATTGTTATGGAACGTAGCATTAATTATTATAACATCAATTATCAAAGCGAATTCAAAATCATAATCCATACTCTTTGCGTAATACCAGATAGCGTGCAGTGATTGTGAAACAAACTTGTATTATAGTGGGGCTCTAAACCCAGTTAAAACAAGAAACAAACATTACCTATCAGCGGTATAGTACCTACGTGAGTTACAGATGGAAAGAACCAAAAAAGTGACTTTAAATAACGGCAAAACAATGCATCTCGGTGTCGAGGTGACGGGAATTCACTACCAGACACAAGAAAACTAAGTATCGTCTTGTTAATATCTACTAAAAAATGAAAATAAGCACGGCCAGACGCTCCGACCACCCCTGCAAACTGCGTGCAGAACATTAGTGAGTTTATTCCGACAATTTTTTTTGCTGTTGGAGTAAGTAACATTTGAATTTACTTCTAAACGCACCAATTGTTTTTAGAGCACGAAGAGGTGGAGGGAGGTCATTCCAGCAGCGACTGGCAGCGAATTTGAAACTACCACGGAAAGCAGCAGTTTTGTGAGAGGAGGCCAACATCAGGTAAGAAGATGCTCTGGTTTTTATTTGGTTAACATCACGCGACCAAGACAGTTTTTTATAAAGATAATCTGGTTTTTTTGTGAGAATAGTGCCAAAAAGTAGGGTAGCCAGGTGAAGCTTTCTCCGCGCTGACATTCTCATCAAATTACCCTTATTTAAAAATGGAGTGATGTGGGCTCTGGGTGGCACATTGTAACAGAACCTTGCACACGCATTCTGTACCCGCTGGATTAGCTTCTGACTTCTACCGAGAATGCACGCCCCGTACACAGTGTCAGCGTAGTTCAGCTTGGATAATATAAGTGATTCACATAGCATGACTCGCATATCTACACTTATGTAGGGACGGACACGATATAAAAGCTTGAGTCGGTAGAAGCAGTTGCGCACAGCTTCCAGAATGTGTGTTTCAAAGTTAAGTTGACCATCAAAAACTACCCCAAGGTTACGAGCTTCCAGAACCCTCTCAATACCACAACCATCAATCCTGAGGTCCAGGTTGCAAGTCAGCATTTTGTTAAGAAAAACCCTGGATCCCATCACAATATATTTGGACTTAGTTGGATTCAGAACCAGGGAGTTTCTTCTGGACCAATCAGAGATTCTTTCCAGATCCTCATTGATATATTTCACTGTTTCAGCAGCATCCTGAGCGCAGAAGGAGAGGTACATTTGTAGATCATCAGCATACAAGTGGAACTTGGTGTTGATCAAACATTTGACGATGTCAGCACTGTACAAGATGAAGAGGAGTGGGCCAAGAATCGATCCCTGCGGTACTCCCCTGTACACATGCTTTGGACTAGAGGACATGATATCTCCATTGTCACTAGATACCTGAACGAATTGTGATCGATTAGTAAGGTAACTCTCAAACCATTTTACTGTTTCAACATTACAACCATAATAAGACAGCTTGGCAAGAAGAAGAGAAGTATTGATTGAGTCAAAAGCACGTGAAAAATCCAGAAGGACAAGGAGTGTTCCCATTCCTCGGTCCCGGGCCTCCAGAATGTTCCCAACCACATCCAGTAGAGCAGTTGTTGTGCTGTGGCCCCTGCGAAATCCAGATTGTGTAAGTGGTAAAATCCCATGATGCTCCAAATATAATGTTAGCTGGTTGGAGACAACCCTTTCCAAAATTTTGGACAGACAAGGGAGCAGGCTGATTGGGCGGAGATCCCTTACACTGGTGGGGTTAGAAACCTTCGGGATTGGTCTAACGATTGCTATTTTCCACAGATCAGGGAAGGAAGAGGTTACGATGGATCTGTTGATGATTGCTGTTATGACTGTAAGAGTACGAGGGAGTGTCAACATCAGCATCTCCAGAGAGATCCGGTCAGAGCCCTGCGCGTTGGATCTGAGACCACGCAGGATTCGCAGCACAGCTTCCTCCTGAACAGGCTCAAGCCGGAAATTACTGTCACTGTGCTGATGCTGTTCAAAATATGTTAAATCTGCAGCAGCAACGTCCCCGCTGCCAGGAACATCCAGGAAGTGCTGATTAATAGTATCTGGATTGTTACAGAAGTGGGGCAGACTGTGCTCTGATTTTTTTGTGTTGGTAATTATTGTAGACTTGATATGACTCCATAACTTCTTAGGCTGTGTAATATTATTGTTGATATAAGTTTTAAAGTATGCGCACTTCTCAGTCTCAATTGCTGTTCTTACCACGTATTTTAACTCTATGTAAGATTTTTTATGGTTATCTGATTTTGTAACTTTAGACTTTACATGGCACTTGTCACGCAGCTTCATCATTTCCTTTACAGTGAAGGTTATCCAAGGAGGTGACTTTTCTTTAATTAAGACTTTTTTGATGGGTGCATGCAAATCAAATAGAGCCATAACGTATTGATTAAACATTTCAACCATTGAGTTCACATCTTGGAGACTTTCAATATATTCCCAGTCAATTTTGTTTAGGTCATTATTAAAAAGTTCAGGGAGGATATCTTTAAGTGGCCTATAGGTAATCCAATGCGGGATAAGCTTCTCTACTTTAAAATTTAATTCAATGCTTATAATTGCGTGCTGACCGAGTTCAGGTATGTGTGAAACTGAGTGCCCACACACACGGGCGTCAGTGCACGCAACATCAATTAGAGTTTCACTATGGTCTGTAAAATGAGTTGGTTCGGTAACAATTTGTCTGAGCTTGCAACAATGTAAAAAATTATTCAGAAGCTTAGTTTGGTTGTCAGAGGGGTTTAAAACATTAATATTGAAGTCACCCACTAGGAGAACCTTATCCGCGTTGGCAAAAGAGGAAAGAGAGTCTGTGATCGCATCCAGAAAAACATTCACATCAAGCCACGGCGGTCTGTATGCAGTGCCAATGATAACTGAATGTGAGTTAACATTAAGTTTAAGCCACATCTGCTCGACCTGCGACGACGGTGGGTGGGCGGCGGCGCGCGCGCGCACTCCGCGGCGCAGGTAGAAGCCCACGCCGCAGCCGGTAGCCCGGGACTGTCGGCGCACGGCCTTCCTCTCCTTGCCTGAGCCAAGTCTCATTTATTGCCATGATATCCACCTCGAGAGTTTCCATAGCTACAAGAAATTTGTCATGGCGTGATCCCAGCGACCCCGCGTTAAAAAAACCAACTTTAAGATTTTTAGTCTTGTTCATTTGTACCTAGATATGTATAGAGTATCCATTTAACATAATGTAAGATGTAAATCGTGTATAGTATGAAGCACAGAGCAAAAATTGTATAAAAATATTGTGAATATATTATAATTAAGGAATGTAGTAAATAACGTTGTTTGTGATTATGTAAAAAAAAAATGTAAATGTAAAATAATGTACATAAAAAAGTTAGCACTGTAACAGTATAAATGATAAGCCGCGTAATAATATTATATAAATAATGTAAATAATATATAGAGAATGATCGGGCAGCCGGACCCCAGAATAGAACCATAGTATACTGAGACAGGAAGCGAGTTGACCTTGCACAGAACAAGCACAAAAATAGGTATAAAGTAATATGTAGAAAATAATGTTTACACTTGATAAAAAGGTAGCCTACATGATATACAGTAGCGACAAAAATGTTACACATGATTTTCAGGAGACACCTCACGACCAAAAACCCGGGAAAAGTCCTTCTCCGAGCGGATGCAATACGTGGGCTTGCCTTCACCCTGCTTAGCCAGAATGCGGCCGAATTTTGTCCACGAATACTTCCATCCGAGACGGCCGGCAGCTTCGCGCACACGGTAGAACAACTGCCTGTTTGTCTTGGTGAGCCTCTCGTTCACGTAGAAGCGACGCGAAGGTGCAGGAAGGCCGAGGTCCGCGGTGGTGGCGCCGCGGCGCACGCGCGCGCTCTTCAGCAGATCGTCGCGCAGCCCGCGCCGCGTCAGCCGCACCACGATGCGACGAGCTCGCGCCGGCGCAGCCCCTGCTCCTGCCGCGCCAGCTCCACCGGCCGGACGAGCCGAACTCGCCGTCTGCGGCTCACGGTCATACCTAAGGCCTATCCGTTGCGCGAACACTATGTCCCGCTCGTCGAGACCTACACCGAGCTTCGCCGCCACCAGCCCAACGGTGTGCAGCACATTCTCACCCGGGACCTCAGGAATGTTAGCAATCTCCAAGTCAGAGCCGAGCAAGTCCTGCTCGCGGTCGTTGAGCTCCAACTGCAGCTGCGTCACGATCCGCTCAAGTTGGTTCACCTTAGCATCAGGCAGGGCAGCACTTTGTCTGGTTTCCAGGGCCTCGATTCTGGCCTCCAGGCTGTCGACCCGCTCACTGCAGGCTCCCATCGACGAGTGCAAGCCGGCCATTTCGCGACGGAACTCTCTCATCTCATCCCTGACCTCACGTAGTTCAGAGCGGAAGAGCCTTATTACTTCGCGGAGAGTTAGCTGGGTTTCCAGTGAGGAGGGTTCCCCGTCAGTCCCCTGTTCGCTCCCAGCCCGGGACAGCACCTTAGCTACCGCAGCAGGGACCTCGGCCTCCGAACCCTTAGCCTGAGTTACCGCGACTGGTGACCCTACCATACCTCCCTGGCCAGCAGCCGGCCCTGCAGGCACCGACGACGCCGCCACAACCGAAGCTGCTGCCGCTGATGAAACTCCCCCCCACAGGATCACCGTTCCTAGCGAATGTAGCGCCAACAATATTCCTGGGCAACCTCTTCCTGCACTCGGGGCACAGCCAGTCGCTGCTTATCTGCGACTGTTCGGGTAGCGGCAAGCAAGAAAGATGGTAACGGTTGTGACACACCGAGTTACCACACGTGGCGCCCCCTTTTGCCGAGAGGAATCTTCCGCAGGTTGTGCACTTTACCATAGCGTCACAACGAGGAGCAGCCAGATAGCGCTGCCCTCACACTTCACTCCGACGGCGATAGATGGCACCTGCGGCGCAGTTATTATTGATACCGATCAATGTCACTCACAGACTAAATTGTTATAAGTCTCCTTGTGGGGGTATCAGTGACCACAAAAAACCGCAAGTAACCCCGTTTTTTCAAAAATAAAAAAATCTAAAACGAGTTTTATGCTTATTTCTTCTAAATTACACCACTAAACCAACCAAGTCAATCCCACAAACGATCACACACGAAAATCAGCCTAGGTAGCACATCCGAACACGAACTTAGCGCGAAATATTAGTGTTTTTATATATTTACTCTTCTAGACATAAACAGCTGATGCGTACCGTACACTGTCCGTGACGTCACTCACACTGAATATTAAAATAATTATTTTTAAAATACTTACGTACATTTTATGGAAATATTCGTAATAAACTTAAGCGGAACTTGTCACTTGAAATCTCTGAAACGAATGTGATTTTTCATGTAAATTAATCGAATTTAAGTAAAGAAAAATGCCATCTCAACAAATTTAACCTCATTACAAAATTAACCCTTAAATCTTAGCAATACAATTGTATGACTAACTTATGTCAGTTACGACCTTTTAAATCATAATATTGATTCCGTCAAAATGCAATTTTATCGTGCGAAATGAAATATAAAACCACATTTGTCCGGCACCGACAAAAAACGTTACCTGGCTTAGGTATCTATGATTACTACTATTTGTTTAATTTATGTATGTTTGTTTGTAAAATTAATAGATTTTTGAGACACATTATTTAAGTCTGTGAAAAAAAATCTGGAACAAATATTTGGTGATTATTAGGTACATTATATAATTATAATACTTAGGGTACTAACGCATGCTGAGCGAATTTATTAACTTAATTATTACCATAAAAGAAAAAAAAGGGATTGCGATAGGGATTCGAACCTAAACCTCGAAATACACATAAGCCTATTTGTTACTAGAGCTATTCGCAATCCTGTTTGCAGGGTCGAATTTACGCTCTACTTGGGTCATAATTAAAGGGATGATGTCAGCGTCATCAATCAATAAGTTGCATTCGAGATAATTTATGTGCAGAAAAGTTTTGAACGGATACGCGTACCAAAACTAGTTTATTATATGTATGTTGCAGTCAAACTGCAAATATAAAAACCATCAACTATAATAAAAATATATAGTACCTATACTATATTAATAAAGTCGTATATTAGAAGTTGCATTGATATCTTACAGTTTGATACCATAAGTAGTATTTTTTTTAAATCCCTAGACAAAAAAAGCTACTCATTTGAAAATATCATTTTACTTCATATTTATTTATATTATACATAATATCTTTATGACTTCACAAAGTCATAAAGACCACAATTATTACAATAAATTAATTTCCAAGATGAGTATGCCGTACCGAAACTGATGTACCTATTTTATAAACATAGGAAGTCCTATGAAAGACAAATTTTAAACAATGTTTGCAACAAGCGCAATGCTTATCTTTCATATTATACAAATGTTCCCATGGAAATTACACACCCGCACACATGTACACCTACATCATACATCACACAGCAAATTATTGCAATTTTGCAGTTTCACAGACTGTAAAGGCTCATTTACACCCACTCGCAACAGTTGCCTGATACGATCGATTCCGACACCGCCGTCAGGTTTCATGAAATAATAATGTGTAATAAAGAATACAATGTGGTGACACTGACCGGACTTATACATACCGGATGGTAACTATTAGTGTAAATACGCCTTAACCCAGCGCAACGTGCGGATGGATAGTAAACAGTACAAGACGTGACGTGTAAGTAGCGTGGTGTTAGTAATTAACGGGTAAGTAGTGTCGTCTGGGTGAATGCATTAAATTAAAATTTCGGATGTCCTCGGTACCAATCTGGTCGCATAAACTGAGTGTGTGTTGAGCCTTTGTGGTAAGGCACTATCTCTAACTTTGTGGAGAGACATAGTGACAATCTGTCCCAAATTTTAGTTTAATGTATACGATATCCTAAAATTCAGATGTCCTCGGTACCAATCTGGTCGCATAAACTGAGTGTGTGTAGAACCTTTGTGGTAATGCGCTATCTCTAACTTTGTGGAGATACATGAGACAATCTGTCCTGAAGTTTAGGTCATCGGTTCAGACAGCCGACGCATTTACTTGTTTAATAAACGTGTAAATTTTCATCTATATGAAACGAAATTAAACTAAAATTTCAGATCTCCTCGGTACCAATCTGGTCGCATAAACTGAGTGTGTGTTGAACCATTGTGGTAAGGCACTATCTCTAACTTTGTGGAGAGACATAGTGACAATCTGTGCTTTCGGTTCTGTGGCTGTGCCTATGACCTCGAGGCTGTGCGCTTGGTTATCATACAAATTTGGTATTAGCTTTTTATTCTTACCACCAGGTGGCAAGCATTTTTCTGGACAAAAGGGAAAGTCGTTGTGTTCCATGTGCAAATTCTCTGGATATATTAAATCAACTTCAAGAATGTAACCGTTTTCTGCAGTATCACTTATGTCTGCTAAGTTCAATTGTAAAAAATCGATTTCTTGTCTATTCATAAATCTAAAATCAGAATAAGGTAGGGATTGACACATGCTATAACCGTATAAATTATTACAATCTAAATAAATGATAAATGATAAATAAATTTGGACGGGTTGGATCGTAAGTATCTAAATATTTATGATTGGCTTTAACATGTCTTTTGGAACACATACAAACACCTCCTCGAATACCTTTTTGTATCATTCTAAAAATTTCAACATCACTAATCAATTCTAATCGAACTCCTGTTTTTAAAACCATTGCATCAAAAGATAGGCTTGGTGCTGTAAGATAGAACGCGGGATCGAGATTGTAATGTAGTTTACAAGTTTTTCGAAAATTTTCAAATACTTCTGTTAGCAACAGAACATCTGTTATTAGCAAATCATCTATGTAGATAAGCAAAAATTTCAAATGTAGTACTGCCTTTTTTATTGCTCGTTGGAAAACAGATGGACCATTACAGATTCCGAAAGGCATTTTTAAAAATTCGAAGTGACCGTCGGGGGTAACAAAAGCAGTAAACCTTATCGAGTCTTCGGCCACAGGGATCTGATAAAACCCATTTTTCATATCTAATGATATAAAAAAATTAGCTTTACCTAACCTGTCGATTTGATCTTCTATCAAAGGTAATGAATAGCGGTCTTTTTCAATGATTTTGTTCAGAGCCCTGTAGTCGATGCAGTCTGTCGTCACCGCCTTTCTTTTTGACTAAGAAGACAGGGCTAGCGTATGGAGAATGACTTTCGCGGATAATCTGCCTGTCTTGTAGATCTTTAGTAAAATCGTTTACTTTTTGCCTCTCTACAGGAGCTAACCTATAAGGACGATAGCTAATAACTTATTTTTTTTTTTAATTGTATGTTAAGTTTACCAGTCTGAACGATGCAAATATTTCCAGAAGCTGGTAACACATTTGGATATTTTTTAAATATGGCCATAATCTTTGCTTGTAAACTTAAATCTAGGTGTTGGATATAGTAAATTCAGCAAGCACATCCTTCAGACTGTCATTAACTAAATTTACTTTTAAAATAGCCTGGGGTAGGTCCCTTTTCTGGGTCAATCTACAACCATTTGAGTCAACGATTAGCTCTATATCAGGGTGATTTAATGCATTTCTACCTATCAGAAGATCATATTTAAAGTCATAATCTCTAACTACTTGGATGTCCAATTCTATACAAACGTCTTTAAATCTAACCGGTACGGTGATAGTTGCATAAATGTGAACTCTACCATTACCGATACCACTAGCATACCTTGAACAGGGAACTAAAAGACAATTTAATTGTTTTGCAATAGATTCCTTAACAATGCTACAATTTGCCCCTGTATCAATAAGACAGTTTAATGGCATATTATAGATTGATACTTTCGTAAATTTCAAATTAGCATCACTAGGTAGGGCATTAGGGGAGGTGTATAGTAAAATTTTAGGATTAGTATTATTCGATAGTGACTGTTGTCTTTCCGAGTTAATTTTTTTAAAGAAACAAGTTGTAATATCATGTCCAATTTTTTTACACACGGTACATTTTTTGACCTCTTGCTCAGCTTGAGAATCTTTAGTAGTTCTTTTATTGGGGCATTGTGACCTAAAATGTCCTATATCCCCGCAGGTAAAACACGTTTTTGATAGCGGGGTTTCGTCTGTACTCGATATTGGCTTAGACCGTTTTAAATCATTCGTACTGCGCAAGGTTTCAGGGACTTGATCCGCAGGTCGTTAACGGGTTTTAACATAGGCAGTAAAGAGAGCTATTAGTTCTGAGGTAGTTGTGACGCTACTATTAAATGACGCCATTCTTACATTTACTTCCCGAATTCCTCCACAAACTAATTCAATAAGTTGAGCTTCAGCTATTTTAGTATTTTTTAACAATCGGATTTTTTCCCTGGCATACTCGCAGTAGGAATCCGCTGAATCTGATGAATATGTAACGGCTTTATACATTTTTTCTGAGAGGTTCTTTTTTTCTGGGTGTAATGAAATTATTTCACTCCGGAAGTTGTCCCAAGTACGTCCTTCTTGGGGTTCCCATGTCTCGAACCAAGTTAACGCAGAGCCCTTAAGGGCCTTACCTGCCTTCGCGACTTTTGCTATACCGCTTCATCCAAACTCTTCTCCAAGCTTGTCCACGTTGTCACACCATATGGCTGCGCTGTTGTCGCTGGTGGATGGATCGAACGATGGCAGTGCCACGTCGTCCTGTCGTTTGTTGCTGGAAAGAGCATCCCGGATGGCGGTGAGCAATCCTTCGAGGGTTGTTTGATCCATATTATACGGGTACCTGAAAATATACCGTTATTAATATTATGTTAGAATTCGTGATCCCACTTCTGATGTTATAAAATAATAAATATATATAACAAAAGTATATGTATTCTAATATGTATATTGTCAAGATATATCAATATACATATATTTATGAATTTTAAGCAATATTTTAAGAATGTAACAGTTTATATAAAACAAAAGTTTAAATATGTAGTCTAATATGTATATTGACAAGATATATCAATATACATGTCGGAGACGGTTTATTAATCACAATAGTGGGTGTTAACTAAATTTGTTATGATTTGTGTTTCTTATTGTTAATTTATGTGATTTTACTATCAATTATTGTCTATTAATCCGAAACATGATTTATTGTGTGCACACACTGATTTGTGGTTACTTTATTTCGATAATTGTTATCGATGGTTTTATTCAAAACAATTGTTGACACGTTACTTTGAATGTAAAACGAATTACTTTATGAAATCACTATTGTTTATTAATGACAATTATTATTGTGTTATTTGATTACAGATCACAATAGATTTAGCACATTTTAGTGTTTTGTATCAAGTAAACGCGTGACGCACTTCCGTGCGTCATGGACAGACTTGTATGGAGAGGTTGCAAGGTGGGGGGCATCGCCCTATAAAAGAGCGTGCACTCCGTAAGTATGACATAAATTCGTCCCTAAATAATGGAAATCCGATCCAGCCTGTCCCTTTGCTGTCCTCTCCCAGCGACGCCCTAAGCCGAGGCTCGTACCCCACAGGGGGTGCCCTTAGCGTGTAGTCGCTTAGTTTGTAAGCTTTTATGCCCTGGCTGGAGGCCCTAAAAATAATAATTTTTAAGGCACCACAGGAAAGTCCGGTTAAGCAGCCGACCACCTCCTAGGTTGACCTGCGAGATGCCAATCCGAAAAAAAAAAAAAAAAAAAAAAAAAAAAAAAATATATATAAGTATGGCATGCTCTCTTCGCTCGACGCTCGCCGCGCACGGACGTGTCGCCGCTTCGCTCCACGCTCTGCCGCTACGCTCGTCACCTGCTCTCACTGCGCCCGCCGCAACGATTCCTGTAGTCAGCCGACTGCAACCAACTGTTCAAAAGTTGCCTTTTTCAAGGCGACGGCTGAAATTCATATTCCTTTAAACAGAGTCAGTCGTGTAGCTTCACTAGGCCCCTTCAGGGCAAAACCACAGTTTCGTGGTACTCGGTGGATACCTTACGGTGCCAACGAAGCCGAGTGGGTGTTGCCCCAATCACACCCGCCAAACCCCTTCAGGGCGAGGCAGTCAATTGGAGTCGGGAGTTAGTGTTTCGGCCTTGGGGGGTCTCCTAGTCGAACCTAGTCTCTGGTTTCCTTCCACAGCTACACACCTAGTGTCGGTTGGGCGTGTCTACACCCTTCGCACTAGACTGGCTAGGGCCCCGTTCGCACAATAAGACTGGCGACGGGTTTACAAGCTTAGGGCTCACCAATAGGTACTCACCTCCCTGTCTACACCCGACAGGGAGGGTTACACATCCCCGGGCCACTCCACCCGGGGAGTTAGAGTTAGAGTTAGGTTTAATTTAGGCTTCCCTGAGAGTTAAATCTCCCAAAATTCCCTCCCCAACTTAGCTTTCCCCCCGACCATGTCGGACGCTGAAATATTAGCGTACGTCAAGGCCCGCTTATGGCCAAGCGCCAAGTTCCATACCGATCTAGAGATATGGCTAGAGAACTCGTCCGCGTCTCGTAAAGCAGCCGAAGCTAGCGTCGCTGACTTCAGTGACTTATTTGATAGCCCCTTTTCCCCCGATAACGCCAACGAAGGCACACCTGTGGCGGCATCCTCTATGCCACCGCAAATCCCGTCCCTATTGTCAATTAAGACAACAAGCCCGTACGCGGAAACACCTATTGTTTCCGAGCCCATTGTTTCCGAGCCCATTGTTCCCGCGACAATTGTTCCCGCGG
Source organism: Charanyca ferruginea (assembly GCA_947361185.1). Classification (NCBI taxonomy): domain Eukaryota; kingdom Metazoa; phylum Arthropoda; class Insecta; order Lepidoptera; family Noctuidae; genus Charanyca; species Charanyca ferruginea. The sequence continues at coordinate 1,815,525 of OX376056.1, forward strand.
CTATTGTTCCCACGCAGCTGCGCTCTGCGTCGCCATGTTTCTCAGAAACAATGGATACCTCTGTCCCTGTCTCTGAGCCACCTCACTCCGACTCTGAGGAAGCCCACTCTGCCTCCGCGTCCTCGGACGACGACTACCAACTTGTCGGTCCGGGAGGCAAGAGAAAGAAGGGTAAGAGTCCCTCTCAGGCCACCAAGGCCAAGAAAGCCGTAGCCGCGCCCACCCCCTCCTCTACGCCCTCGGTTTCGGCCCCCTCCGTCCCAGCTACCTCTCGTCCAGAGGGCAGCCGTCCCGCTAGTCCCATGTCCACTGCTGCCCCCAATCCTTCGGTTTCAAAAAAGAAACTACCCGCCCCGCCTCCCTTGTTCATCCAGGACAAGGCGAAGTGGACCGACGTGTCCAAATTGTGTAACGATCGTAAGATCAAATACACAAACGCGCGCTCGACCCAACAGGGTATCAAAGTTCAAGTTCCCACGGTGAACGACCACAGGGAACTTACATCCCTGTTAAAAGTGAGGAACATTTCGTTCCACACTTATTCCCTGCCCGATGATAAACCCACCCGTGTGGTAATCCGACGCGTCCCCAAAGAAATCTCAACGGAAGAGATTCTCGCCGACCTTCAGTCGCAAAATGTCCCAGTATCCGCTGTGCATCGTCTGCACAAAGCTAGGGGTGCGATTGCATACGACTCGGTTCTTGTCGTGTGCGATCACACCGACGGCCACCATCCGATCTTTAAAGTAAAGTCGGTATGTCACTTGTCGGGCATCTCTATCGAGAGGCCTTATAAATCCGATACGGTTGGACAGTGTCACCGCTGCCAACTTTACGGTCACGCCCAACGCAATTGCTACGCGACCCCTAGATGCGTCAAGTGTCTGGGTGAGCACGCAACTGCTGACTGCCCCCGTCCGAAAGACCGCAATCTGTGCACAGAACCTCCCAGCTGTGTGCTATGCGGCCAATCAGGTCACCCCGCCAATTACCGCGGCTGCCCCAAAGCCCCAAAATCCTCTTCTCCCAAGTTGACCAAGCGTGCGAACGCTCGTCAACAAAGGGAAAGCCCCTCTGTTAAGATTCCCTCCTCAGAGCTGCCCGAGCGTCTCAGCCCTCAGAGGCCCTCCCCATGGAACTCGCTGAATCATCAGAGAGCGTTTCCGGCATTGAGACCCTCCCAATCTCTGCCCATGCCAGCGCTGATGGATTCGCCAGTCCCCGCGCCGAACCTAGCCTCCGCGACCACGCCCCCCCTACCTAAGGTCGCCCCCGCCGCTCCTAAAGCCGCCACCGCCGCTCCTAAGGCCGCCCTCGCCCCATCTAAGGCCGCCCCCGCCGTTTCAACCGCGCCCTCAGCCTCCCGCGTACCTGCATCTCTCCCTACCGAGAGGATAGGCGAAGTCATCAACCTCGCCTACCAAATTTACCGCAACCCCGCTGCTGAAGCTATGGCTAGGGATATACTCGCGTGCAAAGCAAATATTAGCGACATCCTTAAGGTGTTCAAAGCGTATCCGGAGATTACGCAAGCCCTAGATAAACTTTACCCTTGCTAATCCAATGGATAAGGAAAGGCCGTGTACTAATAAACCCCGATCCCTTAAGTTAGGATTCTTTAACGCCAATGGCATTACTAACCAACGTGATGAGATCGCCAATTTCCTCCGCGACCATCAACTTGATATCCTCCTCATACAGGAGACCTTTCTTAAGCCCCATCATCGTGACCCGAATATTGACAACTACCGTATAGTTCGCAATGATAGGTCTCGTTGTCACAAGGGCGGTACCCTAATATACTATAGAAAGGCTCTGTACTGCATTCCTATGGACCCTCCTCCCCTCGCTCGCCTCGAGGTCTCTGTCTGTCGGCTCGGCATGACCGGTCATCAGCCGTTAACTATTATATCAGCATACGTCCCTCCATCACCATCGGAGGATGATCCTATCCTCCTCAAGGATGACCTTTCTGCTCTTCGTGGCCTGGGTGACTCCGTCTTACTGGCGGGCGATCTCAATGCCAAACATCCCTCCTGGAATAGTAACAGGACCTCTTCCAGAGGTAGGATCGTGTTTAACCTCTGTTCTCAACTGAACTTCGACGTCATCGCCCCGATGACTCCCACTCATTTCCCCCACGATCCCAACCATCTTCCCGACATCCTCGATATAGCGCTGCTCAAGAATGTGAACCTCCGTTTGCAATCTATAGAGACGCTACACGAGCTTAATTCCAACCATCGTCCAGTGATATTAGAACTAGCTCCCCGTTCAGGTCCCTCTGACCCTAGCCAGCCCCCTGCGACCCAAATTATTACCGACTGGAGGAAAGTAAGCGAAAGCCTACAATCCACCACGTCGCCTCACTTGGACGCTATCCCCGACCACTTGGTGATAGTCGCAGACACGACGGGCGCGATCGACTCGTTCATAAATCATGTACAATCCGTCTTGAACGATTGTTCAAGGGAGGTTCCGGCGATGAGCGATCATCGCTGGAAACTGCCTGACGATGTGCGTGATCTGTTGACCGAGAAGAACGCGGCCGTCCGTGCGTACAGTGCCTTCCCCTGCGATGCGAACAAGGCTCACATGCGCTCTTTACAGCGTGCTGTAAAGAAACGCATCGAGGAGCTGCGCTCCAGCCGCTGGGACAAGACACTTAGCGAACTCGAGCCCACCCACCTAGCCTTCTGGGAATTCCAGAGGAAGCTCCGTTCTTCTAACGAGGCCTCCATGCCCCCTCTCATTCGTTCCGACAGTAGCGTCGCCTTCGACAACGATGAAAAGGCTGAATGTCTAGCCGACAGCCTAGAGTCTCAATGCACCCCCAGCTCTCAACCAGTAGACGAAGCTCACCTTTCTGAGGTCGACGCCGAAGTCGAACGTAGAGCCTCTCTCCCACCCGTTGAAGACCCTGATTATCCTCTGCCTCCTGTCACTCCCGACGAAGTGCACGATATTATCAAGAGGCTTAAACCCCGGAAAGCCCCCGGCTCTGACGGTATCACCAATAAGGTGTTCAAACTCCTCCCCGCCCATCTCATAATGCTAATGACCGCCATCTTCAATGGCGCTCTAAGCAACAACATTTTTCCTCAGGCATGGAAAGAGGCCACCGTTATCGGCATTCCGAAACCAGGCAAACCCAAGTCTGATCCCACCAGTTACCGTCCCATTAGTCTACTCAATGTTCTAGGCAAAATCTACGAGAGGCTTATTTATAAGCGGCTCAAAGACTTTGCCGAAGCAAAGAGTCTCATTCCCGACGAGCAGTTTGGCTTTCGAACCGAACACAGCTGCGTCCAACAAGTCCACCGCATCGTCGAGCACATAAGCGCTGGTTTTCAGCGTGACTTGATGACGGGTGCGCTCTTCTTTGACATAGCGAAAGCATTCGACAAAGTCTGGCACAACGGCTTACTATACAAGCTTTACCAACTCGGAGTGCCAGATCGTCTCGTGCTCATCTTGCGTGACTTTTTGTCGAATCGCACCTTTCGCTATCGCATCGAGGGTGCGCTCTCTTCACCCCACCCGATACGCGCTGGCGTCCCTCAGGGCTCCGTAGTATCCCCCCTCATTTTCACGCTGTTCACCAGCGACATCCCCAAAGATAAAAAGGCCCAGTTGGCTCTATTCGCTGACGACACGCCCATCTATTACTCGGGTCGCAACCCAGACTGCATAGCTCGTACCCTCCAATCCGCGGCAAAAGCCTTAGGCGCTTATTTCCGGAAATGGAGAATCGAGGTAAACCCCATCAAGAGTCAGGCAGTACTCTTTTCCAAACCGCGTTCGTCCCCCTCTCTGCCCAGTCCGATGACCATGTTCGGTAAGCCTATCCCTTGGGAGAAGCAAGCCAAATACCTAGGTGTGATTCTGGACCACCATCTTACTTTCGGAGAGCACATAAAGACGGTGCGTTCGCGCGCCGCTTTCGCTCTCGGTAGGCTATACTTCATGTTGAATGCACGCAGCAAATTGTCACTCAAGTGCAAATTGCGCATTTACACGGCGTGCATTGGTCCCATCATGACGTACGCCTGTGCTGTATTCGCACACGCGAAACCATACCGTCTCCATAGGATGCAGACCCTCCAAAACCGTTTCTTGCGAAGAATCACAGGAGCCCCTTTTTACCTTCGCAACGAGAACCTCCATCTCGATCTAAAAATACCTACCATCCAGCAGTTCATGAAACGCTCCGCCAAGCGCTTCTTCGACACTGCTGAGAAGCACTCTAACCCGTTAATCGTATCGGCCGCCCGGTACACTCCCTCCCGTATTAGTAAGACTCGACGACCGAGACATACTCTGACCGACCCTGACGATGCTATTACTCTCCTCCAGGAGAGCAATAAGGCCACCAGTACAGTTAAGAAACACAGACACAGACCGCCGTCATTCCGTCCTCGCCGCCGAGGCCCGCCGCGACGACCCCGTACGTCCCCTCCCCGACCCTTGCTCGTGCCAGCCCGCGCCGCTGAGCCTGTAGCTTTAAATTCGTCCCTAAATAATGGAAATCCGATCCAGCCTGTCCCTTTGCTGTCCTCTCCCAGCGACGCCCTAAGCCGAGGCTCGTACCCCACAGGGGGTGCCCTTAGCGTGTAGTCGCTTAGTTTGTAAGCTTTTATGCCCTGGCTGGAGGCCCTAAAAATAATAATTTTTAAGGCACCACAGGAAAGTCCGGTTAAGCAGCCGACAACCTCCTAGGTTGACCTGCGAGATGCCAATCCGAAAAAAAAATAAAAAAAAATAAGTATGGCAGTCGATCCTCGGATTCGACTCAGTAAAGAGTTTCTGCTCCCGACAATACTGTCGGTTTACCTGGTACAGCGCTGCTGTATATTCACATAGCTGTATAGGCTTGCTGCTAGCGAGCGATACACTTTGTATTGGGGTGGCTTATGCTACTGTACGAATTATGAACCTTAAGGGTTTGTTCGTTTATCATTGGGTGGCTTAGGCTGCTGTACGAACTGTAAACCTTAAGGGTTTGTTCGTTTATCATTGGGTGGCTTGGCCACTGTACGAACTGTGGGACCTTAATGGTCTGTTCGATTAACTGTATTGTTGCTGTACCTTTAACTTACTTTATTCTTGTTACTGATTACCATTTGTATTGTGGTTTCTGTACTAATAGTGTGTAATTGTTTTTACAGGTCTTGTTTATCCCTAATGGGATAATGGGAACGCCTATATAGTCCTGACGATGTGCTATGCCACTCGGCACTCCTCCTCGCTCGCTCCTGACGATCCTACATACATGTATTTATGAATTTTAAGCAATATTTTAAGAATGTAACAGTTTAAAGTTTATTTATTTATCATTTATTTTAATTATATATAGGCTAAATTAAGAAAAAAAACACAAGACCAGTTTAAATAATAACATTTTTATTTATATAGACACATTAATCATTTAACTTCATATCAATTACATATTTTTATGTATATAGATACATTACACCATTTACTTACGTTTATACGATTTTTGTTAAACGTAACATGCATCTTTTTACCACAGTACTACAAACTAGTAAGAGACCAATCAGAAACCAGTACAAAAATCTTTTACGAGTTGAGAGTTGCAATAGGTACTGCTTTACACAAAAAAAAATGCCTACAATACACCAAAACCCACCAAACCACCATGCCTACCTACAATATATAACAAAATACCTGACATAATTAAAGATGACACAATATGTAATTTTAAATAGAAGTTAACAGCAATATTGATTGAAAAATGTTACTACTCGATTAACGATTTTCTAAATGGCAATGATTTATAAATTTATCCTAATGTAAATTCTTATTTAATATAATTATAATTTATTTACGCAATTTAACGACATAATAGCCTTTGATTATATAATGTCTAGATGGAGCGTCGCCCTACAATCATAACAAAGAAAACGAGTCAACAATTTCAAGTATGTGTGCGTGCAGGCGTCGTTTTACACTGTGCATCTACGTCTCTGTGTGCGTAAATAATGATTATATAAGCAAATATGTATATAATTATACATAAATTAACATTATTAATCATTTATTATTATTATTACGCATTTGGGCATACCGGCTGACTTTTTTTACCGTCTGGACAACAATATGATGTGTTCTGTAAGTAGAATAGAATTCATACAAGCTAATATTTGTTTGCTACCATTGATTAAAAAAATGTTCCAAATATCCTTAAAATACATGAAAAAGAATACATCTTACAACACCGGCGTAAAACTAATAATAGTCAAAATAGGTAGTAAACGGTAAAGCCCTGCAAACCTTTACGGTAGTAAACGGCGTAGGCTTCAATTTCGCATGAATGGAGCATGATAGTAGTGTGAGCGAGACGCTAGGATTTAATGCGCTAGTCTACCATCCTTGCGGCTGCGAGGACGATACCGCTTGATCCCTACACTCTCACGCACACATTTGCGCGTGTACCTACACGTTACCTTGCTGTATGTAGTTGTGGTAGGCAAATAATTTTATACATTTCTGAGTGTCCGTGTCACGAAACCGTTAAGTAACCAATAATAAATTACGTCTCGCAAGATCGGTAAGGCCTTTGATAGCAATGTAAACAAATCTGTAGATGATAATGTATTCTTAAAACAATCACTAAACACACACGTTTATCTGTTTTTCGAAGGTTTTAACTTGATGAGTAATGAAAAATTAATAATAAGTAGTAATTATTTTTTTTTTCTAAAACTAACTAAAAAAACTAACTAAAAAAAAAAAAACAACAGATGCTTAGTGAACTGAGCGAATTGCCTAAAAATACGGCAAGAATAGACGACTCGTTTGGTGAAGAGATTGAGCGATTGGCTGCTGCGCGGAGTACCGTGGGTCCGATTCCCGCATGGAATGATTTTCGAACAGATAGGTGGTAGTTGTTTCTGTAGGTAGGTCTGACTGTTTGTGTAGGTATGTAGGTACTCGTGTTGAGATTTGTTATTGTAAACGTCGACCGACACCTATTTATGTATAATGCCCCGTTAGTATTATTTTCTTTTAAATATAAGTATAACAAAGGGCTTACTTACACCTACAGTCCCTACAGAAGTACCGCTGTCGTCAACACCATAGCAATAAGAACATGTTCCCATGGCATTTCATAGTTTATTAGTTAAAAAAATTAACTGGATAGTTACAAGATTACACAAAATTATTATTATTTGAAATAAAGATAAGTAGGTACTCACTTACCAACGTTTTTAGCGATATCGCAATAATTGTTCGAAGCGTCCACCGGTTCTTTCTAAACACAAAACTAGGTAGCACATTTTTGTAAATTGTTAGTAAGACTTCTAAGCGTGTCTGTCACTTTTTAGAACATTAATAGCGCCTATTAGGTACCACCTACTCGCTGTTTTTACTCATTTCCACTACGGACTTCTTCGGTGTACACTACGCGTTTTAGTTCGGCCCACAAATAAAAGTCTAATGGAGTTTGGTCTGGTGATCTCGCCGGCCAGTTCACAGGTCCACCATGACCTATCCACTTATCACCAAATTGGCTATCCAAGTACGCGCGCACACATCGCTCGTAGTGAGCTGGACACCCGTGCTGGAAATACATGTCCTGCAGAAAACACAGAGCCAAGAGGAATGCCATGGTCAAGTAGCTGCTGATAAGTGCGGAGTATCAAATCTGTGCTGGGATTCCATTCCGTCTAAGGGATTGTAGGTGTTTCTCGTCGGCGTACATTTGCCTCGCACTGTTAACCAGACAAGAAGTAGAACCTTATCATGTCAAGGTACGCCACGTTGGAGTATTCGTACGTCATTATGAAAACAATAACTGGGCGGGCGTTGCACTCGCGGAAACGTAAAAAACAGCGATCGACGTCACGCTATGACTAATCGCAGGTGACTGGTGGAGGAGTAGGGACCCGGACGCGGTACTACTATGATCTAAGGGCGCGTGTGTGTGGGATGCGCGTGCGGTGACACGTGACACGTAGACAAGTGTGCGTTTGCGAAAGGATATAATAGAATGAAAGAGGAAGAAGTTCCGTTAATGCCTATCGGCCGGCTTCAATCAAAGGATTGAATGTCGGTACGAATTCATTGATAATTTCCGCGCGTCGAGTAGGGTGACTATAAGTAGAGTTTTTACTTTATTTGTCGATTTATTTGTTTATTTTTTTTATTTGGTTGTTTTTGGTTTTAATATGAAAAGTTTAATTTAAATAAGGGATAGTATTTATTGGTATGTTAATATAATTTTTGATTTTTGAAAAAAATATATTGAGATTTCTGTGCCATAGGCTTCTACTCCATTCACCTATTCTACCCTGTCTTTGTCCAGACGGTAAAAAAAGTCAGCCGGTATAAGCACTTGTCAGCCAATTGTTGGCTGACACTTTTTGACACGTTTGCGTGCACTTGACGCTCCATCTAGACATTATATATAATCAAAGATAATAGCATATTCTTTTTGACTTGTAATTCATAATTTTGTATTTTGGCACTTAGTTCGCCATTCATTAATGTTTGCATGCCTAATAGGTAGATTGTACAAAGATACAATTTTATTGTTCATTTAATACCTTATGTCATGTACCTACAATCTATGCAAATAAATAAACTTTACTTTAAAGTAAAGACTTTACACAGTTATTACACAATTACACAGTAACAAAATATACTTAACTTTAATATAATATTACTGAGCTCTGCTAGCTACGAACAACCGGACACAGAAGATTCTTCCATTCACAATACAACAGTCTTTTATACATAAAATTACCGCCAAGCTTTGCCGCCAAAGTAGAATTAATAAATCAAGCGGATATGTCAAAATAACTCCTTAATACCAACATAGAACTTAATAATGTCAATCGGAAGTATGAAAATAATAAATTAAGATATATTTAACCGGCAATTACAATATTTAAATAAATCAAAAGGAAGTATCAATACAGAAACTTGATGAGAGATGGTTTTTAATCTCAATTATTATTGTGGGTAGTCGGATGACTTTGTACTTTGTTTTAATGTTTTGTGGCAGGTCGACACCTAGAACAAGCTCAATAGAGATCCCATCAACTAAATTTGTTATGATTTGTTTCTCTTATTATCAATTTAGGTGATTTTATTATCAATTATTGTCTATTAATTCGAAACATGATTTATTGAGTACTCACTGTATGTACACTGATTTGTGGTTACTTTATTTCGATAATTGTTATCGATGGTTTTATTCAAAACAATTGTTGACACGTTACTTTGAATGTAAAACGAATTACTTTATGAAATCACTATTGTTTATTCATGACAATTATTAGTGTGGTATTTGATTGCTTTATAATTAAATCTTATTAGATTTAGTACATTGTAGTGTTTTGTATCAAGTAAACGCGTGACGCACTTCCGTGCGCCATTGGATAGACTTGTATGGAGAGGTTGCAAGGTGGGGGTCATCGCCTTATAAAAGAGCGTGCACTCCGTAAGTATGGCAGTCGATCCTCGGATTTGACTCAGTAAAGAGTTCCTGCTCCCGACAATACTGTCGGTTTACCTGGTACAGCGCTGCTGTATATTCACATAGCTGTATAGGCTTGCTGCTAGCGAGCGATACACTTTGTATTTGGGTGGCTTATGCTATTGTACGAACTATAGACCTTAAGGGTTTGTTCGTTTATCATTGGGTGGCTTAGGCTGCTGTACGAACTGTAAACCTTAAGGGTTTGTTCGTTTATCATTGGGTGGCTTCGCCACTGTACGAACTGTGGGACCTTAATGGTCTGTTCAATTAACTGTATTGTTGCCGTACCTTTAACTTGCTTTATTCTTGTTACTGATTACCATTTGTATTGTGTTTTCTTTACTAATAGTGTGTAATTATTTTTACAGGTCTTGTTTATCCCTAATGGGATAATGGGAACGCCTATAGTCCTGACGATGTACTATACCGCTCGGCACTCCTCCTCGATCGCACCTGACGATCCGACATATATATTTAACCGGAAACTACAACATTTAAATAAATCAAAAGAATGTATCAAAACAGAGACTTAATATAAATTTAACCGGAAATTACAATAATATTAATCAAATAATTATTTTTATAACAATCAGTAAATCAAATGATTACTATTTTATAACACATGCTTGCTGCATGCTTGTGTGCATACTGCATGCTTGTGTGCACGTCGCATGCTTGTGTGCATGCTGCATGCTTGCTGCACAAACATCTGTATGATGAGCACTTGTGTTTGCCTTGTGTCTGGGTGTTGTTTATCTATATATGTATGTATTTACAAAAAAAATGTATTTGTGTATTATATCAGCTGTCTGACACTCATAGTACAGGGTCTCCCTAGTTTGGGGTCAGATGGCCGTGTGTGAAAATGTCCCCACATATATTATTATTATTATTATTATTATTATGGTGCATGTTTGTTTACATGCTTGCATGCTTGCTGCATGCATGGTAAAAATAAGTTTTAATATCATTATGTAAATAAATTTCTGCTTTAGAATGTTATGCGTAATTATTATTATGACTAGAGAAGTTATGCTTAAGAAAAATATACGTAAGCTGTTATACGTAAATAATGTTATGCGAAAATTTAATTAGGAGAAACAAAAGTATGCTACGTAATATGAGGTCTTAAAATTGTATGCAAATGGATAGGGAACCTGTGCTTTGGCCCTTAGAGTTTACAAAAATAATGTTCAATATTTTAGTTTTCATTTCGTTAGTTAATAAATTAATATTCCTCATTTCCTTTCAATATAGTATGCATTATTCTACTAGTCAAGCCCTTTCATTCGATAGCCATATTGAGGGAGTTGTGAAAAATAAATGTAATTCGCCATTTTGTGGTGCAGGTCATCTTGGATTTGCAATTTGTCATAGTGTAAAGTATTCTACTAGTGAAGCCCTTTCATTTGATACCCATATTGAAGGAGTTGTGAAAAAATATGTGATTAGCCATTTTGTAGCGGCGGCGATCTTGAACCGATTTTCATCAAGTATAGCTAAAAACACTCCCGACTAATTCACCTTTCAAACAAAAAAACACAAAATACACACACACACACGAACAGACACGTCAAACTTATAACACCCCGTCGTTTTTTCGTCGGGGGTTAATTAAAATAGTGTCATAAAAAGTTAATATGTTGTGCTACAAAATTTAGTGACAAAAACGAATCGTTGCAAAACCGACTTCACGCAGTCTTGTCTGCCCTACATCTAGAGTGTAATTTAAGCCCGAGTAGACGCGAACGGGTGGGGCGGCCCGCAAGCTGAGGAGCAGGAGCTTTGTAAGCCCGCCACCGCGGCTGAGGCTGGCCGACTTAGCCGGCCAGAAAGCTGCGGTGGTGAGCGTTAAAACCATCTGCGACGATAAGTTCCTGTGGGGCCGTCCAAACCCCGCAGCGCCGGAGCCGTGACAGAATACAAATACAAATACAAAAATATTTATTTCATCTCAAAACAGATCAGACATACTAGTGTAGGAGTGCATGTATTATGTATGTGTTGCGGTTAACTTGTGTTTTAGATTATCCTGACCAGGATATTTTCTGTTTCCTCGTATGTCAGGATTTTCAGCCACTCAGTTATTATTCTTTTACATTCGTACAGAAGAAGAGGATATATATCTAATTTTAGGTTAAGTTTATTATAAATATAGGTGGCTTGAGTAACATATTGCCGTCTAGCAAATACTGTCCGAATGCTTGGGGAGTGAGCTACTATATCTCTGCGCCTTCTGCACTGAGTGGCTTGGTTGTAAGGTAGAGACTTATGAAGGGTTAAAGTAACATGGAGAAGATAGAGTTTTCTAATTGAAAGCAAGTTACTAATCTGATACAGGTCAGTTGTAGGGAACCTAAATGGTTTAAAGTACATCACCTTAATAAGCGAACGCTGCGCTCTTTCCAGATAAAGGAATTTATTTTTGGTAGCCCCACCCCATATCGGAATACAGTATGTAATAACGGATTGCGCCAGAGCGACATAGATTTTGTTAATAAGTTGCGCGGACATAACATGGCGTAAGGTTTTAAATATCCAAGTGAGTTTCCTGATCCTTTTCATAAGGATCTCAATGTGAGGGTGCCATGACAATCTCTGGTCAACGATGATGCCCAAATATTTTGTGGAGCCAACTCGTTGTATGGCTTGGCAGTTACAATTACAACTATGGAGATTACTGTTTTTACAAATATGAATCCTGACTCCAAAGTCAGCTCCGGGCTGGGACCTTTGGTTTGGGGAAAAACAAATGAAGTTTGTTTTAGTGGTATTGAGAGTTAAAAGATTGTCGCTGAGCCAGCTGGCTACCTTTGCCAAACCATTTTCAGCTACTGATTTGACTTCTTCCCATGACCTTCCTGAGAAAACGACTGCAGTGTCATCGGCGTAAGAAAAAACTTTTCCACCATCGATCTGCATATTACATAAATGATTTATATAGATCAGAAATAGTGGCGGGCCCAAGACGCTACCCTGTGGAACTTCATAACAGACACTTTCTTCGTCACTGCACAAGTTATTTATTTTAACCACTTGCTTTCTATCTTCAAGATAGCTTTTAAAAAGGGAAAGGGCTGTACCTCTTATGCCTATGTCCTCCAGTCGCCGTAGAAGGATTGGGACGGAGACGGTGTCAAACGCTTTCTTGAGATCTAAGAATACTGTCAAGCATTTATGACCTTTATCCAATTTATTCACAATCTCAGATATCAGTGCCGTAATTGCATCTTGTGTTGAACGACCTTTCCTAAATCCATATTGTGCATTTGATAGTATAATGTATGTTTTAGATTATGTATGATTTAAATTAGTTCATTAGTCTCTTGTTGACAATTTTCTCTAAAATTTTTGAAATAGATGTTAACACAGATATGGGGCGATAATTATTGACATCGCTTACGTCCCCACCCCTGTGCACAGAAGTAACCACTGATCGCTTTAAGCCTTTTGGGAAAATACCCGTATTAATACATAAGTTAGCCAGCTGACTTATCAGGGGGACCACAAAATCCCTGGACATTTTTAAAAACTTTGTAGGTATACCATCCCAACCAGGAGCACTCTCCGAGTCAAGACTCATTAGAGTATCGTCCACTTCCTGTGGATCAGTTTCCAGTAGGACGAACGAGGAGGACCAAGAATTACTACAACAACTGGTAACCGCCAGCAATCCCGTCGGATTAACAATCTGCTCAGCTAGACTTTTGCCAATTGTGATAAAGAATGAGTTGACACGATTTAACGAGGTATGAGGGTGCGGAGTTATATTAAGAAGGTAGGTATTTGGCGTTTTTGGAGTTTTGAACTGTGTCATCTCATTTATCGTCAACCAGAGATGCCTCGGAATTTTTGCGGAGCCTTCTATTTGCTTTCTGTAATATTTTATTTTAATCTTTTTTATTAAATTTGAGCAAAAGTTACGGTAGCGCTTATACGTTATTATTAAAATTACATTAAAAGGGTCTAGTTTTGTTTGGCGCTGCATTTTATTTCTTAGTCTTATGCACCGAAGTGCACCTGTAGTCATCCAGGGCTTCAGTGTTCTTTTACAACAAGAAACAGATTTTATTTTAGAGTTTGATAGAATGAATGCCCTAATTACTTCCACTGGTTTATTGGCGAAGTTAGTAGGGAGAGTATAGGTATCAAAAATTGATATATCTATACTGATGAGGCATTTATAGGTGACAGAAACAATGCTTACTGTTGCATGCCTGCTTGCAGATTGCATGCCTGCTTGCACGCTGCATGCTGCATACTTGAAGCAAGCATCCTTGTCTGCATGCTTCTTACTGGGACCACTTAAAACCACTTTTGTACATAATCCACTGTTTTATTAAGTGCCATTACATTTAAATAATTAATGAAACAAAATATTAGGTTAAACTAATCTGAAATTCGATTCTGTTGTCTTAATCTGTAAGGCCTGTGTAATAATTACATTAGTTTTGAAAGTTTTTTGAAATATTTGAAAATATGGTAAATAAAACAGTGGTATAATTAATGTTTGAAAACATAATACTTCGAACAAATGTGATTTTGGCTAAGTGTAACTTCGGTAAAAAGTTAATTGACCAAATGAAACGTTGGAGTAACGAAAAAAATTGAATTGATAATAATAGGTCAACTGAAACAGTGGCAGAAGTGACTTCGGTGAAGTAAAAATAATAGTTGTAAAGTTTTAGGTGAAATGAAATTCGGTTTTTTTTTGTGCGTAACCCAATTTTTTTTTTAATAAAAGTAGCCTAAGTTACTCCTTATAACATCAGCTATCTATCTGCTAGTGAAAGTCCAGTCAAAATCGGTCCAGCCGTTTCAGAGATTAGCCGGAACAAACAGACAGACAACAATAAAAAAAAATGTTTTTTTGTGATAGGTAGGTACCATATTTACATTCATATGCATTTAGTAAAAAGCTGTTATTTTGACATTACAAACAGACACTTCAATTGTATTTATTTGTGTGTATAGATGTAGATGTATAGACTACCTTTTACCCGCGACGCGTGAAGTCGGTTATCGCGGAAGGAAATGAAACTAAAAGTAGCTTATGTCCTTCCCTAGGGTTCAAGCTTTGTTCATACCAAGTTTCATGAAAATCGGTTTAGCCGTTTCATCGTGAAAGCGTAACAGACAGAGTTACTTTCACATTTATAATATTAGTATGGATTGTTAGTTCTGTACGTTTATAGCAAATGGCTGTAAAAATAATTCGTAACAACGATGTTTTAATTCTACAAAAACTGATTATGTTTGGAGATTCCTGGACATTCGAATGTATGGAAGTGCATTCAAAAATCAACTTAATTTTGCAGATAAAAAAAATCTTTTACAAAAAATAGTTTTGTTTTACAGTTTCCTTCTATTCTTGATGAGTGACACACGTCATTGACTGATAAAATTAAAAAAAATTATAACGCACAAAAACATAGTCGGAACTTAGTAGTAATTAGTAGCTCAAACAAATATTTCCTGTGTGTAGGAATTGAGCTCGCGACACGCAGCGCTCCAGCCGATCGCTAAGCCATTGCGCCAATCGTGCCGACGGCTTGCGATCCTACATCACGCAATCAAAGTTTGCAGGCTTAGTTGTATTTAGATTTGTTTTTAAATATTATAACTTGAAGGAGCCACAAAACAAGATGTAACACAATACTAAACCTAAGCAAAGGGCTAAGTTGTTTCTCATTATAATTATGTTTAATCTACACTATAAATTATTATTCATGCGTGGCATTCGTAGACTGTTGTACTCTTGACTTTCTCTCGTTTGTTGTGTCTCAACTTCATCTGTCAGGTGGGCCCCTTTTTTATCCCGAGTGCAAGGAATGGGTAATTTTTTTCACGTCTGTCTTTGTATGTAATATTCTTTATTACCTGATATCTTCAAAACGACTGATTTATTTAATTAAGGTATCATTAGTTTCGTCTTATTAGTCCAAGTGTTCTTTGATAGGTAAAGAAAAAAAGAAATAAACGAGGCAACTGGGAGATGCCATTGTTAATTTGAAGTAAAAAAAAAAAGGTTTTTTTTCTAAAGTTATAATATCAAAATAAAGAGCTCATTACAAGGATTGAAAAAGATATAACAATGCCGTAGTAATTTAATAATAATATAAAAAAAACCGGCCAAGTGCGTGGCGGGCTTCGCGCAATGTAGGGTTCCGTCGTTGCCATAATTTACCCAAGCAGTTCATGTTCACGCCATAACAGACTCAAACCCCGCCTTTTTTTATACAGTTTTTCGGACCTAAATACTCTATATCCAAAAGAAATATCAACAAATAAAAATTTGATTTTATTTTGACCCTTGATTCGAAGGAAATTGTAAGTCTTGATACACTATTACGCGATTTTTCAATCCTGGTACCTGTCAAAGTAACTACATCGATGTAGGTAATTATTTTTATTTTTTTATTATAAATAAAAAAGTTATCAAATATTATAACATTGTAACTTGCTACAATTAGACTCCAATTAAAGAAAGCGTTAGCGAAAGAAAAACATACTTAGACTTACACTTGAAAAAACACACTAGTTTTCAAGCGCATACAGAGAATCTCAGTCTAATCGAAACGTATATCAACTTACAATGTTCTTTCACTAACTGAATTGCGCCTGTGGCTTATGGAAACTTACTTACGTTGTTGTTTCACCGAGATTATTGTAACAACACATAGACACATAGGCGCGTAAATGACATTACTGTGTTCTCATCGGTCAACACGCGAAACTATCGGACTGTTCTAAAGTTCGTAACAAGACATTGCGTTTTGTACACCCAGAAATAGCAGCGGGCGGCGCAGCGTTCGGTCAGTTTATTTGAATTATCGTAGATTTGTGAAAAATCGTGGATATTAATCGACGAAAATTAATGACTAGTCTTAATTTAAATAATAGTGAAGGAAAAGGCTGGTAAGTAATTTGAAAGCTTGGTGAGAATTCCCGTTTTTTATTTAAAATTTAACGAGTAGGTAGTTAACATTTTGTTTTTTTTTTAAGTTTAATGCTTAGTTTAAGTGCATGACTACTGGGTAGGTACTTGTAAAATAGCGGAATATAATGTTTAAATCGAATAGGTACAGGCTCCAGCACATCAAGCTACCTGAAACTGTAAAATTTTCTCAATCAACCTTGAACCTAATGCTTTAGCGATAAAGTTGAAAATCTATTTAAAGACATTGACAGATGGTAGTACAGCTGATGAGCTGATTTGTATGGAAAACTATGTTTTTTTTGGCGGGTTAAGTCAAATTTAATTGACGGTCAAGGAAACGCCAGTGGTCCAAACTCATACTCAAAATCATTTATTTTAAATAAACCATTTACAGGTACTTTTGAATTGTCAGTCAGTCAATCAGAAAGTAGAAGCTAGTTGCTTTTTCCAAACAGTAGGCTTCTGTGGAGAAGAACGAGTAAGAAACTCCATGAACACTCTTTTAAAATCAATATTATGTTGCAAACATCATTCATGTTGAATTTAGGGGTACAATGTGAGAACAATGTAACAAGTCGTGTACTACATTAAAAGGGGTCTATAATCATAATAAAGAATTCAAAATGAATTTAGAATAACAGATGCAGCTAAGAGATGACTATGTTCCAACTAACGGCTCCCATGCACGGACATGACGCACGGATCGGCATCATTTAGCTCAACCATTTTGATGGGAACCAAATGATCTAATTTAGTTGAACAATGTGAGGAAGTTTTTTATTGTAACACTTTAAACAGTAAGATGCATCTATTTTAGCCAGCCTGAAACTTGGTTTAACTAGTTGTTCCCTATTTCTAGTGTTATAATTATGTATTTCACCTCTTTTACTAAAAAGATGCAGATTTTTTCTAGCATACATGATGTTTTCATAGATGTATTGACAAGGTACCGCCATTATATTAATTTCCTTACACAGTTCCCTTTGAGAATCGCGCATACGGAGATTGTAAATGGCTCTGATGGCTCTTTTCTGCAGAATAAAAATAGACTCGATGACTGCGGCTCATCCCCACAATAAAATACCGTAAGACATTATACTGTGAAAGTAACTAAAGTAGACTAGTCTCGCGGTATCTATCAGTAAATTGCCGCATTTTTTGACAGCATATGCTGCCAAACTTAACTGTCCTGTGAGAGATGTTAAATGAGGGCCCTATTGAAGCTTTCAGTCGAGCAAGATCCCCAGAAAAATAGTTTTATCAACGAATTCCAGCATCTCGTTATTCAGTACTATGTCAGTCACTACATTTGACATTTGTTAAAGTAATTCTGATTCACTTAGTTTTTAATTCATTTAATACTAAATTGTTAGCCGTGAACCAATTTTAGACCTGAAGTAAGGCGCTATTTACGTTGCGTGGTCGAGATTCTGGGCCCATCTATCTATCTTAAATATTAAGAAAGTGTCATCAGCAAATAACACCATTTGTAGTTGGTTTTTGAACAAATCATTACTATAAAGTGGATGAATCTCTTGAAGAAAATATCATTGCAGATACTATCGATAATAATGTAATACCTGACTCTACTTTGAATAATAAAATACTGGGGAAATTGTGACATCTAACAATCTAACCAATGTGGATGAGTCTTTTAGACGCAACACAATAGAAGGAACTGGACCTGGCACGTCTAAGGTTACCGTATCTTTCCTCATTGAACTCCTTTCACCATCACCACAAGGACCACATATTCAGGGACAAGGTATAAAAAAGTAGAAAACTTACAAGTCATACTGGCACTTAACTTCTTCTCCTAACATGGCAGAACTTAGAACCAAGAATGTACCAAAAAATCCGCCAGAAAAAAACAAGAGACGGGTGAAAAGAACGCTTTTCGGTGATGACTATGATAATGATCCGAGAAAGCAGTCAGGAAAAAGAAGAAGACAGGGACAGAATACTAATTATGATGGGGACTCATATGTAAAAGATTTTCCAACGATAACTGCGCATGCATTTACTGTAACGACCTCTTTTCTTGTTCCATACCTGGCGAGTGCTGCCTGTGGTGCAGATATTGTTGACTTCGGGCTCATACATCATGTGCTGATGCAAAAAACTTCGTCTGTTAATTATGTACTTCATAAATTGCGTTGCATACTAAATAGACAAAATGAATTTCCATAGGGATTGTGATTCATTTTAATTACATTTTGTTCATGGTTCCTTTCTATACTATATATAATATTACAAAGCTGAAGAGTTTGTTTGTTTGTTTGTTTGGTTGAACGCGCTAATCTCAGGATCTACTGGACCGAATTGAAAAAATATTTTTGTGTTGGATAGTCCATTTATCGAGGAAGGCGCATGGCCATGGGTTCGCATGGCCCATGCGAAGCCGGGTCGGGTTGCTTTTTCAATTATAAATTTACGTATGTTAAATCTAATGAACTTAAGATGATTATTATAATCAAAGACTGATTGTAACTAGGTATGATAATTAAAATATATAATTAAAAAAGTTTGTCATTTGTCATTTTGGACGTCCTTCCCCTATGCAAAAGTATAAAACTACATTTATGAATTAATTAATTGGTCTCCGTAAGTACATTTACAATGAATCTATTATTATCTATTGGCACAATGAGATGTTCGTAACCAAAGGTACGTTGTCCTTTCACTTAAAAAATCTAAGGTTGTCTTCGGTATCAACTATTACGTTATTCTTCGTTCAAGAAATATCGTAATAAGCGCAGTTTACAAAATTGTATACGAAGTTACAATGTTCTTTCACAAATATTTTGTACTTTTCACTACCGTAACTCTCGAAAAAATCTTTATTAGGCTACTTACCGAAAAAAGAATTATACCGACGGATGAGGAATGAAAAATTATTGAATTTTCTTTTTTAAAAATCCCTGATAGTCCAACAGGTACCCCTTTTATCGCGATTCAAAGTGCGCGAAATCGTTTTTTGGCTCTCCTGTAAACCATCATTTTCGAGTTACATTTTTATTCCAATCGCGGGTCGATTTGTACTGTAGCGCGCGCAACCCAATAGGTCCTTTTAAATACCGCGCCAAATGTCCTTGCTCAAAAAGACCAATCACAGCGCTTGCCGCCGACGCTTACAAGCGGCGAAACCCCACGCGCTCGCGGCGGCCAGCCGACCAGTAGTCTCTGCCCCGCTCGCTTTCACGCTAGACTTTATTTGATATTATCAACATTATACTTATTCAATATCTTCCATATTTTGTTCACGTTCGTTTAACCAGTAATATCTGTGTCCATGTGTCAACAAAGTGTAATAATAAACTTTAGAACTCAGTTGTCAGTGTTTCAATATAATAACCCTACACTACATTTACTACATTGATTGTAGAGTAGGAACTGTCATTGGACTGTCCCTTCATTAACAACAGCTCCGTATTAAATAATAATTAAAAATAGTTTCTGTACATGTTAAGTGCTTTGAAGTAGTTAATTAGTGAAAGTGGACTACAATACTCAAAACACATTGTTATGTAGTGATATAATTCACAAACAATAAAGTTATTGGCGACTGAAATCTAGACGCTGTAAACATAAAAAGAAGATCGTATCGTGTGTAATTCAAGCGAATTATCGTTTGAAGTGGTAATAATTACGCTTGTGACCAATAAAAACTACTCAAAGTCAAGCAGTGAAACCAAAACAGTGAGTTATAACAAAAAAGTTTTAACAAAACACACAAAACCACAGACAACAAATTATTTTCAATTCACCGTCACTATTCAAATAAAAACTAACGAAACCATACGCTTAATAACTGAGGACCAATTTCAAACAAAAAATTAATGTCCCAATAGCTTAGCGGTAACTGCGGTTGGAGTGTGTGCGCTAGAAGGCGCGAGTTCGAAACTCGGACAGTTATTCTCTTTTTCCATTTTTATCAGAAGCTAAAGATTATTCTAAAGAGTAGAACTCACCGAACACAACATCATTGTGATGTGTGTCTATAGGAGCCCAGTCAGTAGAGACATAAAAGGTAATCTTGGGATATTTTTCAATAACCTGAATACTCTCTTAAAGTCTTTTCTTTTACACAATAATAGAAAACTTATCCTATGCGGTGATTTCAACATTGATCTTTTAAAAAAGACCACGTATTTAGAGCAATTCAAATATCTTACAATGGGGTACAATCTCAAATTTGAAATAAAAGTTCCAACAAGATTAGGCGGGACTTGCATAGATAACATAATTCACAATGTACAGTGGAACAACGTAATTAGTTTACACATTGCACGCACACGCGGTATGAAGAGTTACATACACAAACGTTAAATAAAACGAACGAGTTCTGCTTTTTATTAGTGTGCGTATGTCGCGTCACTAAGCAGTAACTATAATATCAATGTATGTATCGTCATCAGTAATCTGTGTAATTGAATAAGTTATAATATTTCGCACCCAATCATTGTAACAGGTTTGGCGCAATGGCTAACGTATCTGGTTAGTTACTAAGAAGTCTTAAGATCAAATCTCGGTTGCAATACATTCTTTTTGTTTTGTAAACATAATTTTCGTAAAACTTTCATTACCTAGTTTAATTGCTAACAATTCAATTCCGTTCACAGATGAGTAAAATAACGTTTGAGAAGTGCGCACGGAACTCTCAGCCAATTTATTTTGACCGTTTAGGATATAACTACCCACAATTTTTGTTTATTTTTTTATACTTCCACCTTAGTTTATAAAAAATGAGCATTCTTAGTTGTCAGTCTACGAATATAAATTGCAATCCTAAGTATATAGATGAACACACATATTTCTGTGCGTTCTTTGTTTCTGATCCAATTGTGCTTCAACTTCTTCCAACCATGCAACAAGACGCAATTCATTGTTTTGCATGAGCAAAACGTTTTCATTAGTGAAATTGCAAGGTGATTATTAATATCGGTGAGTTACAAAGCTACTCGTGACAATGTTTTCATTACGTTAGTAATATTCCAACTCAAATTCTTAACTTATCTCACCTTTGACCTATGACTAAATTAATGTAAAATAATATTTACATATATCAGAATTTGATTCTGATAAAATTTACTTATGCCAGTCTATTTTTGTCTAACATAAAACATTTAGTCGAAATAAAGAAAAACTTTTAAATTATGTAATTAAAATAGTCATGAAACACGTTTATTATTTATCTAATAAATAAATAACGGTATTAAGTTTTATTACAACGAGGCAATATAAGACAGTCAGTTAATTTATCTATGATTAATTATCCACCAATTCACCATTGTTTATCTGCATTATTTTAAATATTATTTTGTTTTTATTCATTAAGGAGAACCGTGCAGTTATGTGTCCATCGAAGTGCGTATTCTGAAGAAATAGACCATCATCGACGTGGGCCAAAACCGAAGGCGAATTCTTCGGCTCGTTACCACGACATCGTGGCAAGGCTGTTTACGGGACTAATCCGTTTTTATCCACCCGCATAACTGCATCAACACATAATGACATGTGTGCTTATAAACAGTGCGATATCACCTGCTGACCGGCATGAAGCTGGTTTAAGTTGCAGTAAGCCACCACGGAAGATTTTTCTGTCCAACGCTCACCGGCAAAAACAAATTCTATTCGCTAGGTCATATTATTATATTCATTTTAATTGGGAGAACAATGTGTTTATTTTAGTGATGAGAAATGTTTAAAGTCGTTTATGGATGGCGTTAAAATACTGTAAACGAAGCCGAATTACTATTAATATACTTAGGTTTAAAAGCTACTTCATGTTGCCGTGATTCTCTTATAAACACCTAAGTTATTATATTGTATAGTCCGTAGTTGACAGTTATTTGCAGTATATATTTTGAAGTGTAAGTGATGTTATTGTTATTCAGTTAGAAGTTAAATTAATTTCTTACTATCTAACATGTTGATTCACTTCACTTTCAATTCCACTTTGTTTAAATTTGTATACATTGAAAAAACAATTACGTCCATTCATATTCAATAAAAAGAAAACTTTGTCTTGTCTTATAAACTCTTAATGAAGTTGCCAATAGTGTTCTAATCATAAAAAAGTTAGGTATCAATAGCGATATAATAATATTTTTACAATAGTTTGCGTTATATAAATAATTGTATTGGTTACACGTAGTTTTTTATTTGCTAATATTATAACCCATGCCAAATTGAACCCTAAGCCAACTCTTGTAAGAAACATAATAGTCGAAACGCTGGCTCATTCACTAATGACCCAATAGCGATTAGGAACAATAGGATTCCGCATTCCATCTTTTATTAGTGATCGATGATTCCAACGCCTAGGTTATTTAATAAAATATTTTGATTTATTTTATTGGTTTTATTTAATTACCTTTTTATTTTTTTGTTTAAGTAATTTTATTTGACACAAAATATTAATGTTTTATAGGACAAAGGAAAAATAAAAACCCAAAACCAATAACACCTGCCGGGGTTTGATCTTACGACACGAGGCTTATCTATGCCAAGTGCTTTCACCGACCGGCTACCTGGTCCTTATTTAAAAGGTTGAAATATTGGACTTCATTCAATTAAAATTGGTATACGTGGGTATATCATACGCACACAAACAGTTTAACTTCATAACCGACCAACCGACTAGTTCATTTACACACACAGTGACAATATCCCGTATGTGTGGCCTGTAAATCAATTACGTTGGCCGAGTGTACGAGGGTCAAAAGGAGAAGTCTTAGAGCTGGCGGTTTCCGACCATATGGCACAAGTTTTACGATGTCCAGTTAGACGAACGTGCATATTAAATTACTGGTTCACAACTAAACGAGATTACTCACAAGAAAATATTAAAAAATTCATAGACAACATCAAAGCTCTCACTTTTGCTGACATATACGAGGAAACTGATCCCGCTAAGGCATTCAAATTATTCTATGACCTGATTAAGTTGTTATATGATTTATGTTTCCCGTATATAAAAATAAGGATATCGACTTAAGAAAAGGCAAAGTGGGTTAGTCGTGGCATTAGGATTTGCAGTAAGAGAAAAAGAGAATTGCTGTGGAAATACCGATCATTACCAAATAAGCAAAATAAAGCAAATTTAAAAAACCTTTCAAATCGACTGAAAAAAGTTATAAATCTCACACAGAGAGCTCATAATAATAGTTTCATACAATCAGCTCAGAATCTATGTAAAGCAACATGGAAAATAATAAATAAAAATAAGAATAAACATAATTTTCCAAATGAAACAATAATGAAAATAGAGTCAAATGACAAACGCTTAACTAATCCTCTAGAAATAGCACAAGCTTTTAACAATTACTTTGTAGATCAAGTGAAACCAGTTACTAACTTAGACATTAATAAAAATAAACATGAAATAAGAAGTACAATGACCTCTATGTTTATGTCGCCTACAATACCACTAAAAGTTCACCAAATTATTATGTCGCTAAAGAATACATCTAGCACTGGGTATGACGATATAAGTACAAACATTGTTAAACGGGTATCCACAATAATTGCTCCTGTGTTGAGTCATCTTATTAATGTGTGCATATGTCATGGTTACTTTCCAGAAGAATTAAAAATAACAATTATAAAACCTCTCTTCAAAAAAGGCAACAGAGAAGATATGTTCTGCTACAGACCTATAGCTTTAGTACCGATTTTTTCAAAAATATTCGAGAAAGTAATATATAATCAACTAACTTCATACTTTGAGAAAAATTGCCTATTCGTTGATAACCAGAAAGGTTTTAGAAAAAACAGATCTATTGACATGGCCATCTACGATTTCTTACGTAAGGTTACCAGCAAAGTGGATAAAAGACTACCAACTCTGGCGCTTTATATGGACATGTCAAAAGCTTTTGATCGCGTTGACCATAAAATACTGATAAGTAAACTAAACGCATACGGAATAAGAGGAAATATATCAAAATTAATAGAATGTTATCTTTGTGATAGGCAACAAATAACGACAATTAGTAGAATTTCTGAAAAAAAACGAAATAAAATATAAATCTAGCCAGAGAACGGTAAATTGTGGAGTACCACAAGGTACTGTAGTCGGGCCGCCCCTATTTATTATTTATATTAATGATTTTCCGACAGCATCACCATATCCTATGACAATGTATAAGGACGCATCGACTTCAAGCGTTCTTATTTCAGCAGGTATTTTCTACTTGCAGATTAAAACACAAATCACTTCGTAGCAATATTATATATTAATCATTTCAATATCATTTTACAATAATTAGCACACAATAATAACAATCGACCACTCTAGTCAACGTTTCAGCCGACACTGGCCTCTTGCCACCATTTCTACAGAAAGGTACATGATTTTGACAACCGGAAGTCAGTATTTCAATATTCATTTCAGATACACATATATTCAACAGGAACTTAACGTATATTTAACAGGAAGTCAATACAACATCTATTAGTATGATTCGTATCTGTAAGAGTACGCTAACAGCTCGGCCATCTGACTTTCGGTTACGTCCTCGTACCGAACACAAACATTATATAAAGAGAAAAAATAATTAAAGTCTATTATAAAAATTAACTTGTTACTCGCACATTCATTAATAATGTAGGACAAAAACTCTACTGATTCAGGATCAATTTAGGAGATACATTAAATAGGTAATCATTCAGAGTTTTGTTTACAATATAGAATCACAAAATAAACATTTTCTTTAATTTACAATTTTTATGCAGAAACATACAAATACATTAAAATCTATAGACATGACAGTACAGACCTATTAAGAAAACAAAACCCAACCCTAATCATTAATCCGTTGAAATTCATTCAATTTGCACCTCATCTGTCTCATTTGAAACTCTACTGTTCTCTTCACCAGAGCTGCTAGCTAAATCAGTATTAAGATTAAGCCAAGGTCGCAATTTATCTATAGCTACTATAGTTTCGTATTTACGATTGTGTTTTTTTGTAATGGGGGTATCTTCTACTAAAAATCGGTCATTAGGAAGTATTTTGGCAATACGATAAGGTCCTTGATATTTCGCTATTAATTTCTTAGATTTACCATCGTTTTTATTAATTTCCCTTTCTACTCTTACTAGGTCTCCTTCTTTATAAATGGTTTTAGTTAATTTCCTTTTTTTGTTAAAACGTTCTTTGTCTTTATTTTGTTGTATTCTTATAAGTTCTCCCGATTTTTCCCGCATTTGTGCTTACTGATCTACGGAGTTTATATTAGATGTATCATTGATAATGTCATTTAAGATAGACTCTGAAACGTTCGTTACTTTGAATCCAAAGAGAAGTTCAGATGGGCTTTTTTGTGTAGTTTTGTGTTTTGTGGTATTAATCCCTATTTGTATATCGGGCACATACTCATCCCAACTCCTATCATCTTTTCCGTGCGTCTTAGCAGAAAGTGCTTCCAAAATTGTTCTGTTAAATCTTTCAACCTGACCATTAGCTCTTGGAGTTGCAACAGCATTAAGAATATGTTTAATGCCAGTCTCTTTTATAAACTTACTAAAGAGGTTGCTTGTGAAACATGAACCTCTGTCAGTTATCAATCGGGTAGGGGCACCAAAATAACTGACATGCTCTTTTATAACTCGAATTGTTGTTGTTGATTTAGTATTTCTAACTGGTGTAATATTTGCATATTTTGTGAAACCATCGACAATAACAAGTAAGTAACAATTGCCACGCTTACTGCGCACAAACGGTCCTAAGTGATCCGCATGTATCGTATGAAACGGTATTTCCACTTTTGGTATTGAATGAAGTTCCCCTTCGCGCGGACCCCCAGGCGCTTTGTGATGCGCGCACTCAAGGCAAGCCGAAACATACTTTTTAACGAAACGTCGCATCTTCGGGAACCAAAATGAATCCTTGATCCGAGCTAACGTTTTATCGAAGCCAAAATGACCAATGTCGTCGTGGTTTTTTTTTAGAATTTGCCAACGAACTGCTTTTGGGACGGCCCATCGAAGACCGTCCTCTACTACGCGATAAACACGGCCATTTTTAATCTTAAAATTATTATGAACTTCGACAATTTTATCGATACCTATCTGGATTGGTCAATATATTCTTAATGGACATTATTTCATCATCTATAGATTGGGCCGTGCTTAACCAATTATCTGTTTCAATATTGAGAATATCTAAGATGTGGCTTTCTGAAATAGCTGGTCCTACGGGATGCCGACTGAGGGCATCGACGTGCATCATTTTACATCCCGATCTGTATTCAATATCACAGTCATATTCCTGTATTTGTATCCACCAGCGAGCTATACGAGGGACAAGATCGCGTTTTGTCAATACCGTTCTCAAAGCACTGCAATCCGTGTATATTTCGAAATGAATACCAATCAGATATACCCTAAAACGATTTAGTGAGGCAATAACAGCCAACGTTTCTAACTCGAATGAATGTAACTTTTGCTCGTCCATAGTCGTTTTTCGACTATAGAAAGAAACTGGTCGCAACTTATCATCCTTACCTTTTTGCAAAAGAATGCCAGCTACTCCATGCTTAGACGCATCTGTGTGTAATTGCGTCTCAAAAGAGGGATCATACAAAGCAATAACGGGTCGTTCTACTAGTGCATCTTTGAGGGCCTGAAAGGCGGAGGCCTGTTTGGGACCACAAGCCCACTCACAGTTTTTGCGTAAAAGGTCTGTTAGGGGTTTTGCGATTATGGCGAAATTCTTAATAAACCGTCTAAAGAAACTAGCAAGTCCCAAGAACTGGCGTATCTCATGGAGGTTTCTGGGGGCTAGAAAATTTGAAACTGCGTTGATTTTTCTAGCACCGGGGCGGACACCATCAGGACCAATTTCAAATCCTAAGAAATCTATAGTTTTGTAAAAGAAGTGACATTTACTTAATTTTAGAGTCAAACTTCCATCTCGAAGTAATTGCAAAACTTGATGAAGCCTGGAGAGACCTTCATCGAAGCTATGCGAAGGAATTAATATGTCATCCATATATATGACAGCAAACTTTATTTTTGCATCAGCTAGAATCTTGTTTATTGTTCGTTGAAAAACGGACGGAGCGTTAACTAAGCCAAAAGGCATTCGAAGGTATTCGAATTGGCCATCTGGGGTTACAAATGCAGTTTTAGCTCTAGACTGCTCGGAGATCGGAATTTGATAGTAACCCGAAGCAAGGTCTAATGATATGAAATAATTATGACCAGCTAATAGATCAATCTGATCGTCTATGCGGGGGATAGGGTAATGGTCTTTTATTGTTTTACGATTAAGTGCTCTATAGTCGACGCAAAGACGTTTTTCGCCAGTCTTCTTCTTGACTAACACTATTGGACTGGCATAAGGGGATGATGACTCTTGAACAACGTTAGCATCAAGCATGTCTTGAATCATTTCTCGGACAAGTGTTCTCTCAGAATATGACATTCGATAAGGACGATAAGCTACGGGTTCGGAATCCTTAAGATTAATTTCCATTTCGCTAACAGTAGTGTAACCGAGATCTTGAAGATTTTTAGAAAAACAGTCCTTGTATTCACACAAAACAGATTTTAAGCAGTTTAGTTCTCTATCAGTTAAAAAGTCACCAAAATTGATAGACGCGTCATCTTCAACATCAGCAATAGTCAATTGGTATACACTGTTAACATCGCTCAGAGGTACAGCGCGGGCAATTAAAATGTCCTTTTTAAAAGTGATTGTATCCAACGTTAAATTCTGCACTAGTAGTCGTCCTACCCCGTTCGTTAAGGTATACTCCCCTGGCAAAATATAAAATTCAGAACCAATTCTTCCCCTGACAGACCCATTTACAAAAATCTGACCTGTAAAAATACCATCTGAATAAACTGGTATAGACCCCATCTCATGACAGGAAATATTCGTTTCCCCCGAGGTCATCAAAAATACTTTATTAGTCCTTTGAAATATTAGACGAGATGGTGTCTTAGTTATTAAAATACCAGGGAGTTCGGTAAACGAGTGACCCAATAGCATCGGATATTTCAAAACGGAGTCATTTACTATAAGAATATCTACAGTTTCCTTAATTCCCTGAATCTCTATAGTTGCCCGAACTTTACCTACCGGTTGTATTAAATTGTTACCTAGTCCTTTCATTAAGGGTAAGTCACCATGGTCTTTTGCCTCGGTGAGTCTCATTATCGAACATTCACTACCAAGATCCACGTAACAAGAAATGGGAGAGTCATTTAACTTCGCAGTAATGACATATTTATAGTTCGGGTCGATTGACAATATAGCAAGACTAGAGTCCTGGGGTTTTGAACAACCGGCGAGAGTGCTACAGTCCACTTTTAGAACCTGTTTTTCTTTACCGATTACGTCAGGTTTATAAGTTTCGCGATCCTTTGAAGTGATATTGGGATAAAGGAGAGAGGAGTCTCCAAGACATAATCAAAGTGTTAAAGGAGACCGACCCGGACGACGTGCCGACTTTCGTGGCGAAGGATTTGCGCAAGCTACCCCCAGTCACATTCGACCACGTCGACGTCACCAGGCTGCTGCGGGACATCAAATCCCTGAGATCAAGCCTGTCTGAGGTGCATTTGAAGTTGGAGGTATCGCAAACCACCATCAGTGATCTACGTACCGAGGTGGCGGATTTACGCAATACGGTATGTAGGTCACAAGAGCAAACTACCAACGTCAACATACGTCACGGCGCGTTCAATGCATCGCAGCTGAGTTTCGAGTCAGCAAAATTCGACTCGTCGCCGGCCGCCGTCACTGTGAGCGATGCACAAGCGCGCCCCGCTGTCCCCGCGTCCCCCGTCGTTGGGGCGCCGACAAACGTTAGCACGACAACTCCGGCACGTGCTTACTCGGCTGCCGTTACTGCTACTCCGGCAAAACAACAGCAGCAATCAAAACTAGCAAGGGACGCCCAGGTTCCCTCCGATCTCGTCCGAAGCGCAGTACCAGTGGGACCAAGCCAAGGGCAAGCCGATAAAGAAGGCTTCATTAGTGTGGAGAAGAAGAAGAAGAAGAAGCCTACTCGTCGCAATCAGTGCGGTACCGCGTTGACCGAACCGAACATGTTGCTGCGTCCCGCTATCCCGTCGACGCAGCTGTGCGTGTCACGTCTGCACCACACTACCAAGGTAGAGGATGTTGTGGAGTATATAAGGATGAAGACCAAATTCATCTTGAGAGTGGAGTGGTTGGAGTCGCGTCACAAAATTAACTTCAAATCTTTTGTGGTGCGAGTACCAACGCATCACTTAGAGACCTTCTTGAAGGAAGAATTTTGGCCGTCGGGTGTCTTGTATCGGCGTTTTCGCGGAAGGTTACCCGACACCACGACTCAGCGCAATACGTCGCCGATCCAACGTAGTAAATAGATTTGTAAACTAGGTTAATAATTATGTATTAGTTTATGTTTTGTTTATTTCATTTGTGTATTTTTTTCTATGGGCCTTAGTAGCCTGATAATAAAGAATTATTATTATTATTATTATTATTACTTACTAGTAACGTGACCAATTTTATAGCAATTATTGCACTTTTCGATAGGTTTTGGACATTTAAAACTAGGATGACCTTCAACACCACAATTAAAGCGTTTAATTGGTGGTTTAGCTATAGTCAAGGTGGTTTTATTATCAGATTGACCTCTATCCGATTTGAGACTCATTTTCTTATTATCACTTTTATTATTTACGTTATTGCTACTGTTTTCTCTTGCCTGCCCTATTTTCACAGATTTAAAATATCTAAGGACCTGTTCGGGTGTTTTAAATTGCGCGGCCTGAGCACCTACTTTAATTGCCCTATCTTCTATGCCATGTAATATGCAATCCACTGCCCTTTTTCATGTTATTTGACATCTATGCAAAAAATTAAGTTTACAGTAAAAATATTGTTCTAAGGGTTCCCCATATTTAGCCCTCAGTGCAAGCATCTCCGTTAATAGGTCTGCGTAATTTCCACTACATGGAAATGATTGAAAAAGTTTTGTTTTCCATTCAGACCAAGTAAATTTTACACTAGGCAGACTTTGGTATCATGACTTAGCTAAGCCTGTAAGTATTGGAAGTGCATAGTGAATGATTTCCCGTTCGTCCCATTCATATATGTCTGCGCATTCCTCAACTTTATTTATCTAATTTAAAACACTTAGATTTATAGACATGGGGTCAAATTCTGGAATCACATTACTAATATTCGCTAATTTATGACTGCCCGATTTTGAAAACCCCTTTAATGCATCAATTAATTGGATAAACATATTACTATTTGAATTTTCATACCCGGTTGATACTTGCGCCTAATGTCTTCTCGAAGATGTCGTATGACGACTACTACAGCTTCTTATTTGCCTTCTTGCCAAGTGTCTGTCATTACGTGACCCACTTCTCGAACGTCTTCCAATCCGCGATCTGCTTCGCGAACGCTGGTCACTCCTTGACCTACTCGAACTGACTCGGTCGCGTGTGTTGCCGAAGGATTCCTTCGACTCATCATCAGTGTTATCTGAATCATGTAAAGGTCCTGTGACAAATTCCCTATCCCTAGAGCGTCGCTCAAGCTCACCGCTCATCATCTCATTTGTACGCTTAATGGAAAACCTCGGCCGCCGCTCAAGCTCATCGGCACGGGGTTTGCCAGTAAACGCACGACATGTCCTCGGCTGTCGCTCAAGCTCACCAGCACGGGACTCGTCAGTATATGCCCAGCTTGTCCTCGGCTGTCGCTCAAGCTCACCAGCACGGGACTTGTCAGTATGTGCACGGCTTGTCCTCGGCTGTCGCTCAAGCTCACCAGCACGGGACTTGCCAGTAAACGCACGGCTTGTCCTCGGCTGTCGCTCAAGCTCACCAGCACGGGACTCGTCAGTAAACGCACGGCTTGTCCTCGGCTGTCGCTCAAGCTCACCAGCACGTCTTGATCGGTTCGACCTCTCAAATTCATCATATCGACTTCTCTTTGATCCAGATGGTAGAATAGGGCTACCAGATTTTGAACCATGTCTATCCATTTTGTTGCTGAAACTCAAATAAAACATACGTTACTGTCATTATTCACTACAAACGCAATAATAAAACAAATGGCTGGAGCTCATGTTGTATAAAGGCAATAAGTAAACGTGGTCTTTACCGGGAAATCAAATAGCAGGTAAATTAAAAAGAATATAATGAATATGTATGTATATATTACTCCATAATAATTTACAAATGTTTATTAGAATTAATGAAAAGCATGTTAAGGGACCCCACAGGTTATGCAAACAGCATTCAGAAAGGGAGTCATGAAAACGAATAAATAGAAACACTTTAATGTCGTTTTGCACCATCACTGAATCTGCGCAACGAACCACAAAATCAAAAAGAGAAAAAAAAAGTAATAATAATAATGATAGAACTGTTTCAGAATTGCGGGTAATCTTTTTAGCTTCTGAAATGCTTAAACACTGTCCTGGCTAAAAATAAACCGCTACTTACGTTTTCGTTCTTTAAGTTATTTTTGGATGGCACGGAAACTTATTGTGCGTTTATCCCACTTCTGAACTATAAGGACGCATCGACTTCAAGCGTCCTTATTTCAGCAGGTATTTTCTACTTGCAGATTAAAACACAAATCACTTCGTAGCAATATTATATATTAACTTCTCAAACGTCGCCATTACACCATTGGATCATAAGAAAAATGGCTCGAAACGTCACCATTACACCATTGGATAATAAGAAGTGTCAAAAGTCATGGTTGTCATTGGACGGTAATATTTTCTATTTATTGGCACTTGCAACACGATTTGGCTGTATCATTCGATAAATCGATTCATACTTGACCGTTTTTGGTAACATTTGAACAGGAGCACCAACAAAACGAATAAAAAAAAAAGAAACAAATCACTGTGGTTCTGTGCGACACAATGACGGCCATATTGGCAATTTTACGTTCGCCGTGAGTGTTTGTTGTGCGTAAAGAAAAATGATTTCAAGAAGGAAACGGTGAGTAATCTTATGAGAATTTTATACAGAATTACTGAGAAATATGTATAGATTTAGTATTGAGTGATAGTTTATCGAAAAGTTTAAAATATGTTGAGGAAAAGTCACGAAACTTTTGTAATGTACTCATTTTGATCGTGATGGCCTCCGTATTTCGTAATGTTTTTATAATAAATATTCTTATATATTGTTTGAAATACACATAAGTTGTTAGATTATTGATCTACGAACATGATTTGGCTAATAGCTACTGACATTATTGCGTATTATCATCGTAATCGTATTTCCAATAGTAAAATTCCCGCCCGCCATAACAGTTGTAAATATTGTAGGTACTATACACTACTATTGTACTATCAGCAACAATTTTTTTTCCGATTATATTTATTAGGTAAATTTTAGTGTTATTTGGATTTTTATTATTTCATGTAGTTTTTTTATGTCATGTCTAAGAATAATAAATGTCGAGTTTTT
The DNA here is from genome assembly GCA_947361185.1 of Charanyca ferruginea. Classification (NCBI taxonomy): domain Eukaryota; kingdom Metazoa; phylum Arthropoda; class Insecta; order Lepidoptera; family Noctuidae; genus Charanyca; species Charanyca ferruginea. The sequence goes on from OX376056.1 coordinate 1,848,428, forward strand.
TTACCGACTTCAAAAAAGGTGGTACTGAAATAAAATAAATGTTTTTATAAATCATGGTAGGTATTTACAGGTAGACTATTACCTACTTTAGTAAATTATAGTTTTATATTTTCAGCATGGCTAGGCTTTCGGCCTCGAGGTCGCGAAGCGTGACCCCCTCTCCGTCCGAAAGGGGGCGTCCCAGACAGAGCGCCGCTCATCGAGCCCTAATGATGGGGTTTATTTCAGAGCGCCCCGAAACCGGAGCCTTCCTCATCCCCACCGCCACCGTAAGTATTTACTGTATAGCTTATTACTATTTTTGTTATGATTTCAGTAAAGTAATTTGTATTTCTTATATTTTTAGCTGCCGCCCCGTTCATGTCCATCCCGTCCAAACGGCCCCGCACGACCCCGGGAGGGTCACTCTATGTTCAGGGCAGAACTGTTCCAGTAGCGCAGACCCCCGGTGGTCACCTCCGACGTGTCCAATTTAAGCCGACCGTACCACTTTGGTAAGTTAGTTCTCCTTTATCGAGTAATTTTTTGGTATGTGTTATACGTGCACAACGTGTTACACGTGTATTTAGATTATATTTTTATAATATTGTATTTGTTTGCAGTTTCGATGTAGTCGAGCGGGTGGAGGCAATGGACATGACATGCCGAACGAGGACCTCTGGCATGTCTAACGTTGGGTAGAGGATCTGCGCTTAGCTCCCTTCAAAATGGTTGACCTAAATGATGCTAATCCAAGCGTCATCTCCGTGAACGCCGCCGTCAGTTGGGAGTTTTAGTCTCTTAGTGCAATATTAACTATGTAAATAGTTAATATTGCACTAAGAGACTAAAACTTTTTTAGTCTCTTAGTTATGAAATAAATAAATAAATAAATAATAAATAAATATTACTTAGTGTGACTTATTTTAATTATTTTATTATTGTATTGTTTTTCTTGTTTCCATTGCTTGTGACGCTTACGAGTTTTGTTAATGTATTCCTGAGACATTTCATTTCACTACATTTATTTTTCCTTTTTATATACATGATCAGTTTGTTACGCCAACAATACCATATTTTGTTACCTACATTAATTACAAATAAATACCTTCTGATTCTGATTCCGACAAGGGCAACTTTGTCGTTCTTTTTGTATTGGTCTTTTGAGTGTTGTTCTGGATATGTTACTTACCCGTAGATTAAGTTTTGTTTTTTACTAACAATTGGACCGATGTAGTCAAAATAAATAAATGAATTATTACTATTATAAAATGTATTTTATTTAAACTTTTCCAAGCTCTCTCTTCTACATAGAATTGGGATACCTAACTATCCGTAAGTATATGGGGCCATTTACAGCAACGCAGGAGGACTGAAGGTAGTAAGAGTTTTCACTTGAATGGTAAACCATACTTAAAACCAAGTAATAATGATACATGACTAAATACAGAAAACAGGCATACTTTATCATGATGAATAAACACAATAATTACTTCCACATACGTAGTAGGTCCCTATTTGTTAGGCACAATCGGACTATTATGTTCCCTCTTCTAGGACTCGGGTCTCCTGTCTATGAAAAATAAAGGGTGGGTTGGTAGATGGATTTAGGTTTATGGAACGATAGATAGAATAATAATTTACGTAATGTATAATTTATCCACCATAATTGTATAGTAACTAAAACAAAAAAGTACGAAATAATGATGACTCTTGTTTTTCAAAGAAATATATCGAAATAATAATAACAATTGAGATACTTAGAAACAAACAAAAATATCTCCGATATTTTATTGAACAGATCATTACTATTTTATTAGAACACAAACATTATTATTATGTTATCTAAAATAAACTAATAAAATAAACGGAATGAAATAAAAACAAAGAATCGTAGGTTGAAAATTATAACACAAAAATTTCGTTCGTTGTTTTTGTCGCTGACGGTACCTGCGCCGGCAGTGTACCGACGCGACGGGCGCGCGCGCAGCCTCGCCAATTACCGCCATTGTCTATTTACGTAAATATTTAGTTTTTATGGTTTAGTTATTGTTTCAAAGTGGAATGTGTTGTGTTATTATTACCTACGCATATTGTGTTATCGTTATGAAGTGTTTTTTTTGGTGAATGTGTGTGTAAATTACATATAATGTGAGAAAGTTAGCAGGTTATGTGAGTAAAAATGATCAAAATGAAAACTTAACGCATCACTGCGAGATGAGGTCAGTTATATTTGCAAATTGAATGGTATAAGTAGTTAGGTAATCTAATAACGAAGCCAGGATGGTATAGTACATACCGTGTAACTGGCTATGTGTTGACGAAATCTGCGATTTTTCGAAGGCCTGCCCAAAAATCAAAAAGTCCTTGCGAATACACCGGCGTTTCCGATAATTTCGCGAACAGAGGCGCCGCGGCTGAGAGGTTAATCATTTCAATATCATTTTACAATAATTAGCACACAATAATAACAATCGACCACTCTAGTCAACGTTCCAGCCGACACTGGCCTCTTGCCACCATTTCTACAGAAAGGTACATGATTTTGACAACCGGAAGTCAGTATTTCAATATTCATTTCAGATACACATATATTCAACAGGAACATAACGTATATTTAACAGGAAGTCAATACAACATCTATTAGTATGATTCGTATCTGTAAGAGTACGCTAACAAATGTTTGCAGATGACAGCACTTTGCTTTTTAATAGTGACGATGTAAGCACATTAGAGGTTGAGATTAACTCTACCTTACTATCAGTTGTGAACTGGCTGCAAAATAATAATCCTAACTAATATTATAAATGCGAAAGTAACTCTGTCTGTCTGTCTGTCTTTTCTTCACGCCTAAACTACTGAACCGATTTGTGTGAAATTTGGTACAGGGTAAGTGTGAACCCCAACAAAGGACATAGGCTACTTTTTATTCGACTTCGACTTCGTCTGCGTCCGCGATAACCGACATATACGCGGACGAAGTCGCGGGCAAAAGCTAGTTTAATCATAAATCTTGATAAAACAGTATTAATGAAATTTCAACAAAGAGTAAATTACAATCTGGACTTAAATATTAAATACAACGACAAAACTATTAATGAAACAAATGTGACTAAATTTCTTGGACTAAACATAGAAAACACTTTAAAATGGAACTCACATATTGACAAAGTATGCAGTAAACTGAACCAACATTCCTATGCTTTGCACATGTTAAGTAAGACGGCCAATCGAGCAACAGTCTTAACGGCATATCATGGTCTAGTAGCCTCAACATTGAGATATGGAATTATATTTTGGGGCAATGCGACGGGTAAAGATATGGTATTTAAGTGCCAAAAAAGGTGTATAAGAGCTATATATATTTAAAGACAACAGACAGCTGCAAACCGTTTTTTAAAAATAATAAAATATTAACTATGCCGTCGTTGTACATTTATGAAAAGTCAATGTTCGTCAAAAACAATTTACATAAATTTGCTCGAGGAACTAGTCGGCGCCGTTCTGATAGGCTACAGACAATTGGATCTAGTACTGCACTATACAGAAACAGTATTTTTGTGATGGCTCCGAAGGTCTATAATAAGACGTATAAGACGTATTACTCTATTGAAGATTTTTTTAATGATAAAATATGACACCACCAACCTTTTAATTTAATTTATGACATGCATGTAAAAATAAATTATACTTAATTGATTATTTATTAATTAATAATACATTTAGTTGACATTATTTACAATTTCATTCTTTTTTTAATGATAAAATATGACATTGATTACTAGCCCTTTAATTTATTTTACCATTGGCATGCATTTTAAAAATAAATTATAATTGATTATTTATTAAACATGTACATTTTAATCGACATTATTTATTCGAATCGGACTTTGTATTGTATAGATCTAGACTTATTACTGAAAAAATAATATATTTGTACACCAATTTCATTGGTAGGACATAGAGCTCTGACTAAAATGTATACCTTCATAAGACCTTTTGTAACACCTGTGTTCACAAATAAAGATTGATTGATTGATTGATTGATTGATTACATAATTTTGACTACAAAATAGTAGATCTGATTTTTGTTTACGAAGTTATAGTATTTAACTAATCTCCTCACAACGAAACCACAGAATGAGAAATAATTATTGAAAAGATGCATTTCCTCGGCAAGTAACCATTAATTCGATTTTTTACTAACAGTAATGGATAGGCAATTTATTAATGAACATTTTGGTAGATTTTTTTTTTTCAAAATCCCAAAATGTGATTTTATGAAGATTTAATTCTAAAATCTAAGCGTATTTGCTACTGTATTTCTTGCGCGGCGAAGAGGGAACGAATGCTCTAGGTTTTTACTCAGGGCGCGTATTCGATTTACCGCAACTCAAAATCTAAATGATTGCTAGAATGGCGTAGCAGCATTGACACACACTAGTACAACACAATGGTCGGTTTGTGTGCATCAGAAAAAGAAATACGCACGAAATAAGCACGAATCATTGAAATTGATCGGCAAACGACAGCGCGCGATGTTTTACAGGGCTTCTTAAAATAATTATTGTCTAAAATAAATGAGTTCGTATAACGGACTAAAAAATATTTTGTATATTAAGCATAACCTTTATTTTCACAAAATAAATATTATCAGTTTTGTTTTTATTCAAATACTGGTGAAAAAAAATTGACAATGTGAACCGATTTTGTACGTACTTTTTCAACATGGTTTTTTAATACATAATATTAATATTTTCGTAATTTTGGCTCTGTGTCTGACTTTCCAGGGTGGGTGATGCGCAATACATGGTTGCAATCAAGAACAACCACTGAGCCTCTCCCCACCAACTCCACTCCCACCTACTCGTGGTGAACCCTGTTACGTCGAGCAACCTATTACCGAGATTGTGGTACCCAACCCCTTTGGAGATATAGGTCGACAAGCGGACGGGAGAACGGGGGTCCGGTCATATCTCTTCATTAACCGGATGTTAGTCGTTGGCAGCAGGACGTACTGACTACTCATATAACATCACTGCGGTGCAGAAGGCAAGGGGAAACCACTGCACTATTTTCCCAAGAAATCCTATGAAAGTGGAAAAAGTAAAGAAAGTGTTGGGATGCGATCCGGCTACCACCCGGCGCCATGTTGAGTCCAGGTCTCATGGTGTGAAATATGCTACTGGCCACACTGTCGTGACTCACCAGGCACAGTGCGGACAGAATGCTACTGGTGACAGAATAACTGTTCACCGTACACAGCTGCGCAAAAAGTTAAGGATGGGAACCTGGAATGTTCGGGGAATGATCCAAACAGGGAAAAAAGAGATCATAGACAAAGAACAAGCACTTTACGACCTGAAAATACTGGGGATTACCGAAACTCATATGAGAGGTTCAGGATACTACACAACCCCGAAGGGCCACACTGTATACTTTTCTGGCCCAGAAAGTGAAAGTAAGAATGGTGTGGCTTTGTCGGTGTCTCCCGAAGTCAACAAATCGGTTCTAGGGTATAACCCGGTAAGTGACCGTATACTAACTCTGAGAATCAACACAAAACCATGTCGTGTCAATGTAGTAGTGGTATATGCCCCAACGTCCACCTCAACCGAATCTGATATTGAGGCATTCTACAACCAAGTCGACGATACTCTAAAAAGTCTGGCTAAAAGAGATATCACAATTGTGATGGGAGACCTTAATGCCAAGGTAGGGGACACGTCGAGAGATGGCCACCTAAGGGAAGTAGTCGGCAAATATGGACTTGGCACCAGAAATGACAGGGGCGAGAAATGGCTGCAATTCTGCGCGGAAAACTCCCTAACGATAATGAACACCTGTTTTAAAAACCACCCAAGGAGACTGTATACGTGGATAATGCCAGGTGATCGAGCACGTAATCAAATAGACTATATCGCTGTCGACAAGAGATGGAGATCGTGCATAAGCTCCACTAAAACGTATCCTGGAGCCGATTGCGGAAGTGACCACAAACTTTTAGTGGCAGAAATGTGTCTCAAACTGAAAAGATGCCAACGGTTAGTTCAACCCTCACATAGTAGACCTAAACCTGGAGAACTAAATGCCTTCAGTAAGCGTTTTGGGACCAAATCAGCCGCCTTCGCCATTAATAGTCATGACAGCACTGACGACAACTGGAACAGAGTAAAAAGGCTTATCCTTTCATCACGCAAAGAGAGCCAGAGCAAACCAGTCGATGCTCCGAGAAAAACATGGATAACGGAAGAAACATGGAAGGCCATCAGAGAACGAAAGGAACTACTCAAAGGCAATGTTGACTCTGCGCGTACAGATTACCGGGGAATTTCGGCGAACATTCAACGTTTGTGCCGCAGGGACTATAATGACTACCTGAGGTCAGTTTGTCAGGACATAGAAAACCATGCGCTGAAATTCCAGACAAGGGATCTCTTCCTGAAAATTAAGACTATCACTCGAGAATTCAAGCCGAGAACCTGGGCCATAGAAAATGAGGAGGGGAGACTGTTGACCGAGATAGATCAAGTTACAGAAAGATGGAGATCATACTGTGGAAGCCTATACGCTGACTCTAAAGCCCAAACCCCAGTTACCGCGATTATGGACAAGCAAGGCTTGGAACCCGACATCCTCGAATCTGAAATCCGAAGTGCCCTGCACAAACTTAAGCTAAACAAATCAGCCGGTAGAGACAACATTTTTGCTGAAGAACTTAAGTGCTTAGGGGATCTAGGGGTGAAGATAATGCTTGACCTATGTAATCAAGTCTGGAAAACAGGCAGATGGTGCACTGACTGGAAAGAATCCTTATTAATTCCTCTGCACAAGAAAGGATCAACAAGAACGTGCGGGAACTACCGAACAGTTGCACTAATATCACATGCCAGCAAGATATTGCTATACGTAATCAACGGACGACTACAATCATACCTTCAGTGGCAGATACCCAGTGAACAGGCGGGTTTCGTGAAAGGTCGAGGCACAAAAGAACAGATCGTGAATGTGAGGCAAATAATTGAGAAAAGCCGAGAGTTCAACACGCCAGTACTAATGTGCTTCATCGATTACTCAAAGGCGTTTGATTGTGTCAAGTGGGATTGCTTGTGGACTATATTACGAGAGATGGGCGTGCCTCAACACCTCGTCTCATTGATCGCTAATCTGTACCAAGATGGAGTATCCATGGTGAGGGTTAATGACGTCTTATCAGGCCCCTTCAAGCCGGAAAAGGGGGTAAGACAGGGATGTATTCTCTCTCCCATTCTCTTTAATATATACGGTGAATATATTATGAGGAAAGCCTTAGAAAAATGGGAGGGAGGAGTCTCTGTCGGGGGGATAAAGATCAGCAACCTGAGATATGCGGATGACACTACACTCTTTGCATCTTCAGAAAGAGAGCTAGCTGATCTATTTGGTAGAGTAGAATACGAGAGTGGACTGGTTGGACTTACTATTAACAAGGCGAAGACAAAAGTCATGCTCATCGACAGAACCGGTCAATTTACCAGAACGGGAGAACTCGCAGATCTTGAGTTTGTCAGCGAGTTTATATACCTCGGATCACTACTTACTGACCAAGGTGGAAGCGAAAAAGAGATCAGGAGAAGAACTCAGATGGCCAAAGCTGCAATGAGTAAGCTGAAACGTATCTGGCAGGACAGAAAGGTCTCCAATGTCACCAAGATGAGACTAGTCCGGACACTGGTTTTTTCAATATTCCTCTACGGCTCAGAATCGTGGACAATACGGGCAATAGAACGAAAAAGATAGAAGCTTTTGAGATGTGGTGTTGGCGAAGAATGCTCCGCATACCGTGGACCGCCAGGAGGACAAACAAATCTATCCTTGAGCAACTTCGCATAACAGATAGACTATCCACGATATGCTACCAAAGGATTCTCGGTTATTTTGGTCACATTGCCCGTCGGGAACCAAATAACCTTGAAAAGTTGATGGTTATGGGCAAGGTAGATGGGAAAAGACCTCGCGGACGGTCACCTAACCGCTGGTCTGACCAAGTAACCGCCCTCACTGGACTCTCTGTTACGACCGCCCTAAGAGAAGCAGAGAACCGAACGAAGTGGAAAAGCATAATATTTAAAGCCATGAAGGCCTTTCAGGGACACGACCTTCAGTAATGAAGAATACGACGAAGAAGAAGTCTGACTTTAAGACTGTATATCCTGTTGAAAAAACGCATAAAACATAATATTTTGGCGTACTGTAATGGTTGTATTCGTCCTGAAAGTTAATTCTGACGTCTATTTTCGTAAAACGCTATGAAAGGATTGTCTTCGCTTTAAAAAAACATAATAAAAAATTATACTTTTACTCTGTAGCTGTCTAAATCAAGACTTAACCTTTCTTAAAACTATATTTGTCTTTAAATAATCTGCTCATATCATTACGATATTGCTCTGGGCAAAACGCAAAAACATGAAGTTTTCGTCACGAATCGAATACACGCTCTTAAACCAAGCAGGCAGGCGAGGCAGGGCTTCCCGACTCTGCCTGTAAAGCAACTTGCAAGTGTTTTGAGGTTAGCATACAATAATTTGTTACTTTTTTGATGTCATTTATTAATATTGTTGCGTACAGCACGCAGTACGTGATTAGTCGGGTACAAGAAAAACAGTTTAAAAACTATTTTAGTGTTGAGACGGGTACACTACATAAATACGAAAAACTTTATTTCGAAAGTCAGAAATACGAATTTCAAAATACCGATTTTCATTATTCCCAATGGTTCAAAATTCCTAATATAACAACTCCGATTTATCATTCATCCTATTTTTATAATTCTAAAATTTCAAAATTCCGAATGTTTATAATTACTACTACTAGCTGATGCCCGCGACTTCGTCGTGATTTTCGGTTGTCAGCGGGGGTTTAATTATGTTTTAACTACTTACTTTTATATGCATTTAGTAAAAAGCTAATATTTTGACATTACAAACAGACACTTCAATTATATTTATTTGTATGTATAGATAGATGCATATAGATAATTATTTGCAGGGTTTTCATTTTCTTTTGTACGGAACTCTATTTTGTTTTCTAAAGTAAAAGTCTAAGCCTATGTTACTCCTTATAACATCAGCTATCTGCGAGTGAAAATCCCGTCAAAATCGGTCAAGCCGTTTCAGAGATTAGACGGAACAAACAGACAGACAGACAAAAAACGTACTTACTTTCATATGCAATTTGTAAAAAGCTGCTGAACCGATGGGGACCACTTTTCCGAAATTGTTTTGTTTGAATTTCATTTTACCGAAAACTATTGACCGAAGTCTTTTTTGCTATATCTATGCATTATTTGGCATATTTTTAGAACATCGAAGTATCATGAATGTGTCATAGGTATTATTTTACAGAACTATGTTTCACCGAGTTACAAAATGACTTTTTGTTATTGGCCGAAGCCTCTTTTAAACTTTTTGCATTTGCCAAACGATTTATTTGTCATATTTTCACCACACCGAAACACCATTTTAAAGAATATTATGGTCACAAATATATAGCTGGTAGTACTTGGTAGCAGAAAATGCTACCACGGGAGTACTTGGTAGCATTATCAATATTTAATTAAAAAAGCTTTTTACAAAAAAGACAACCGCCTTTAAAAACTAAAAAGTGAAAAATAACTTTAGCACAGAACACACATTGACTTTAGTTTCGAAATTCAGTGGCTTTGTTCTGTTTGTTGTTTCACATTGCCACCGACTTCCGAAACTAAAGTCAATGTGTGTTCTGTGCTAAAGTTATTTTTCACTTTTTAGTTTTGTTGGTTGGTTGTCTTTTTTGTAAAAAGCTTTTTATTTTCCGCTTTTTAGTACCTCCTTCTCATCCAAATCTATTAAGAAGAGATTGAAAGTTAACTACTACAAAGATTGATAAAACTTAAACGTATTTGTTGATTTTTCAAAAAGTGCTGAATCAATTTCGATAAAATTTATATACCACCCCTGAAGCATACCCTATCCATATAAAAAAGAATTATCAAACTCGGTTTACGTTTGCCGGAGAAATCGCGTAACAAATCGCGCACATACTTAATGCAAATTTAAGACTTATACGGTTTTCTCATGGATGCCATTGTCAAAACTGGACCAAATTAAAATGGGACCACACGGGAAGCACTAGCTTTAAAAAAAAAAAGAATCATCAAAATCGGTTCACCCAGTCTAAAGAAATCAGGTAAGAAACTACAGACGAATTGATAACCTCCTCATTTTTTTAAGTCGGTTGAAAACCATAAAAGTCAATATACCTATGTTTGCTACAACATTTAGTGAAAGAAACGAATCCCTGCAAAACCGACTTCACGCAGTCTTGTCTGCCCTACAACTGGAGTGTAATTTAAGCCCGCGCAGGCGCGGAGGGGTGGGGCGACCCGCGAGCTGAGGAGCAGGTGGATTGAAGACCTGCCGCCGCGGCTGAGGCTGGCCGGCAAAGCCGGTCAGCAAGCCAAAGCTCAGGTGGTGAGCGTTAAAACCATCTGCGACGATAAGCTCGCGTGGGGCCGCCCAAACCTTGCAGCGCCGGAGCCTTAATAGAAACTGTTGGAGCGCCTGTTGGATTCGTCGAGGCAGCGAGCGACGATGCGTCCTTTTTTAGTTTTTAAGTTAGGTACTTATTATAATAATAATTGGCTAGTCATTAGCACTTGTGTCATTACACTGTTAATACACGTTAACCAGTAAGTATTCCATTTTTTAACCTCTTTTATTTTACCGCAAGTCCTGTTTGCTCCCGTACATGGCCCTATATCGAGCCGGATTGTGGTATTCTTCAAGTTAATTCGAAGATTAATAAAATCAGCGACATTTGAAAACGGAAATAATTGACCTGGACTTAAGAGGTTATGCGCCGGCAGCGTGGAATTTGGACTGAGTACATATTATCTTCACGGTGTTAAGTTATATTGGATAATATCATCACCCAACACTCGTACAGGTTGTATCTAACTTTAATTATAAGGTAAAAAAGGTTAGTGCATTTTAACTGTATTCATTTAAATTATGTTCATGGAGTAGGTATCTTTTTGCATTTTGAATGGTTTCGTTATTTTCGTATGTTACGCATACAATAAGCGACAATTGTTATTATATAATACTTTAAATAAGTATAGTAGGAATTTGCACTACATTTATATAATTTGTATTGTTGCGTTAGAGCGATAACTATTCAGTTAAGTGTAACTTTGATGCGTAGGTAGGTATTACTCATCAGCCATAGTTTATTTTGATTAGTGTTAGATATTATTTAGAATTATTGACGACAATGTCAGTTTATTAAACCGTAGTGTACTTCAGATTTTGTTGCTAACTTATATCCTAATTAATATAACTTATAGATTAGTTATTGAGGAATTTATAAATAAAAGTTTACATCTTCACATTAGTAGTCAGATTTATTATTATATACACATTTTTACATTAAAGATTACCTCATTAAATTGTTACATCACATTCTAATCAACCATATAACTTATTAGCTACTTAATTTTGTATAGTAGGTACCTATATAAACGTATTGTTACTGTATACATTTCAGGTCGACATCACTCGAATCCCAGTATGTCCGAGGAGAAGGAATTAGTAAAGAAGCGAGGCAGTTTTAAGGGCCGCTTAACTACATTTGTCAATCACCTGGACGCAACGAATGACAAACAATTAAACAGCTGTGATGTCACGGAATTACAGCTGCGCATGGGTAAAATTGAGTCGTTGTACGAACAATACGATGAGGTACAGTTGCGGTTGGAATGTATAGCTGATGATGCGAAGGCCCAGTTATCTGAACGTTCTGAGTTCGAGACATTATATTATAAAGCATTGTCAAGGGCTCAACAGCTAGTGAGTAAATGTAACAAAGATAATGATTCTGTTTGTGGTAAAAGTAGTCCTGGCAGTGTTTGTAAGCCCATTACGTTGCCTACCATACAACTTCCAAAATTTAATGGATTATATAGCAACTGGTTAGAGTTTCGTGACACCTTTACTAGCCTAATCCATCATAATGACGAGATTGATGAAATCAACAAATTTCATTATTTACGTGCTTCTCTGGAAGGATCTGCGGCTGTGGTTGTTCAGTCAATTCAGTTTTCGGCTAGTAATTATGATGTGGCTTGGAATTTAATATGCGATCGATTTGACAATAAACGATTACTGGTGCAGAATCATGTGTCAGCATTATTTAATATAGAACTCATCACAAAGGAGTCCTCAGCCGCTTTGAAAAGTTTAATCGACCTATTAAATAAAAACTTGCGAGCACTAGAATCGTTAGGTGAACCAGTCAAGCAATGGAATACTTTGTTGATATATTTAATTACTCGTAAGTTAGATCAGAAGTCTTATCGCGAATGGGAGGAGTTTAAAGGTCATACTGACAAGGACACCAAAATTACGTTTGATGCATTCCTTCAATTTATTCGCACACGCGCTGATTTAGTTGAAACATTAGAACTATCAAAACAAAACGTGTCAGGTATCACTAAATCAGGTTCTACGAGTAAAATTAAATCTATGGTGGCGACACAAAATTCAAATAATGTAAGCACTGAATCTGTCACGAAACTATGTCCTAATTGCAAAGGTGACCATAGTTTAACTAATTGTTCACAGTTTCTTGCTTTGAGTAACGAGGCACGTCGTAAATTAGTACCTAGTTTTAAATTATGTTATAACTGTTTTCGTTCAGGTCACTTTTCCAATAATTGTAAAAAACCAGGTTGTAAGTTATGTAAGCGCAGGCATAATATTTTGATTCATACTTCAGAAACGAACGGTAATCGTAGTGATAACACATCTGATAACATTTCGTCTCCGTCACCGTCTGCGTCGCCCGCGCACTCCGCTAACACTGACGCTAATAATGTATCTTTGTCTGCGAACATTTCACCTTCTTATCGCGACAGTAGGAAGGAGCGCGGCGTGTTATTGTCAACAGCTTTAATAAAATTGTATGATTGTAATGACCAGGAGTATATTGTGCGAGCGACACTCGACAGCGGTAGTACATCATGCTTTATTACGGAGCGTATATGTAAACTTCTTAATTTGAAAACATGTCCGATAGATGGCTCCATCTACGGCATAAATAACGCGACCTCTCGCGTAGGCAATACTTGTCAGGTAAAAATGATGTCACTCAACAACAGTTATAATGCTAAGTTGTTTTGTTTGGTTTTGCCATTAATTACTAATGAAATTCCATGTCGTGAATTAGATTTATCTAACCTGAATATTCCTACTGATATTTGTTTGGCAGACCCTACTTTCTACAAACCCTCAGACGTAGATCTTTTGATTGGTGCTGATCTATTCTGGGACCTGTTAGGTTCACAAAGGGTAAAGCTAGGGGTCGGGAAGCCAGTGTTATGTGAAACCAGGATAGGCTGGATCGTCTCTGGTCCCGTTATATATAATGATAATAAATTACGTAACAATATACCTAAGTTGTAATTTTACTCAAACTAGTTCCTGTAATTATGATGAACTATTGATTCGTGACGATTTGACGCGATTTTGGAACCTCGAAGAAGTTACTTCGCAGCATTCTAGTTATTTGCCAGAAGAAAAATTGTGCGAGAAACATTTTATTGATAATACGACTCGTTTAGAGGACGGTCGTTTTTGTGTCCGTATACCAATGAAGCAGAACCCTTCTGTTTTAGGTGAGTCATTTCATAGGGCATCAAAATGTTTATATTCCCTGGAACGCAGACTTAAGACTAAACCTGATTTTAGCAAATTATATCACGAGTTTATGGCAGAATATGAGTCGTTAGGTCATATGTCAGTAAACAAGGAACTAGATTTCAATGGTTATTTCATACCTCATCACGGGGTACTACGCGAATGTAGTACCACTACCAAACTGCGTGTAGTGTTCAATGCTAGTTGCCCTACTTCATCAGGTGTATCCTTGAATGATTTACAGATGGTGGGTCCTACAGTTCAGGACGACCTCCTGTCTATACTTCTTCGGTTTCGACAGCATAAGTATGTGTTGTCAGCCGATGTTGAAAAGATGTATAGGCAGGTAGTAGTCCATCCATCTGATAGGCACTTGCAACAGGTTGTTTGGCGTGAAGACACATGCAGTCCTGTTAAGGTATTCAATCTAAACACCGTCACATACGGTACATAAGCAGTTAGGCATTGAATGCACTAATGATAAGATTGCTACCATAATCAAGCATGACTTTTATGTTGATGATTTGCTCACGGGTGGCAATGAGTTAAATGAAGTGATGTTCATTCGTAATGAAGTCACCAATGCACTGGCATCGGCTTGCATGCCACTTCGAAAGTGGAAGTCGAACGATCCTAATTTAGTCTCAGGGACTTCTCAGTCATCACTAGATTTAAGTATGGGATCTAGTGAGCCGAATAAACATTTAGGGCTTGACTGGTTTGCTGATTCTGACGAACTAGGTTTTTTAAGTAGTTCTAAGACGCCTTGTAATGGCAGCACTAAGCGTGATTTGCTTTCAGCAATTGCACGCATTTTTGACCCCTTAGGTCTTATATCTCCTTTTGTAGTGACCATGAAAATGTTGTTGCAAAGAATGTGGTTAGACAATCTTTCATGGGACGAACCGTTGACTCTGGAACTTAACACAACTTTTAATGCTATTGTTAAGGATCTTTCTCTTCTAAATAATTTACGTATCCCACGTTTTGTTATGTCCGTTACGTATCAGACATTAGAGCTCCATGTATTCACGGATGCATCTGAGCGCGCGTACGGTGCGTGCGCCTATGTCCGTAGTGTCAGCAGTGATGGTGAATGCATGGTCCGCTTATTAATAGGCAAAAGTCGTGTGGCGCCGATTAAACCTACCACGATTCCAAGGTTGGAACTGTGTGGTGCCGTAGTGGGAGCCCGTGTTTGTGAGAAGGTGGTCAAATCACTTCGAGTAAAGTTCGATCGGGTGTATTGTTGGACAGACTCCACCATAGTATTGGGATGGTTACAAATGTTGCCTTCTAGACTTCAGCCATTTGTACGCAATCGCGTTGCTGAGATTCTAGATAAGGCGGGAAACTGTACTTGGCGTCATGTCCCAGATCTTATATCTCGTGGCGTGGATATAAGTGCTCTGCCAGGGTTACATTTGTGGTGGTGTGGTCCCGACTTCTTAAAGGAAGATCAGTCCAACTGGCCACTTCAACTTAAACGTTTAGAGTTCGAAACATTGCCCGAAATGCGACCTCAAGTTTCATTGAGCGCTGTTGTAGAAAATAGTTCGTGTAATTCATTTATAGATTTTAAACGTTTCTCTAATTATTTAAGACTTGTTCGTTCCGTAGCATATGTGTTGAGATTTGTTAAGTTGTGTAGGAAACTTCCTGTAATTAATAAGTATCTTTCAGAAGAAGAACTACAGGAAGCATTAAATGTTATTATTTTACACTGTCAAATCGATTCGTTTCCAGAGTACAAATTACTTGCAAATAAACAAAGTTTACCTTCAAAAAGCGCCCTTCTCAAATTTAATGTTTATTTAGACAGCAATAAAATAATGCGAGTCGGAGGACGCTTGGAGAATTCTGATTTTACATATAACAAAAAACACCCTATTATTTTACAGTCCACTCATGTATTTACAAAACTATTATTTCATTTCGAGCACAAGAGGTTGATGCACGTGTTAGAATAAAAGGCATAATAAAAGCAACATTAAAAAGCAATTAAATGCTCTATATTAAATACACATACTTATATACTCAAAGAATATTATTATTTTAGACCAGAATAGTGAAATGAAAATACTTTGTTTAGGAAACATATATTTTATTGTAATATTTCAGACTCAAAATCATTTATTTCAATTCAACCTTTTACAGGTACTTTTGAATTGTCAGAGTCAGTCAGAAAGTTGAATCTAGTTGCTCGTTCCAAACGGTAGATTTCTATGGAGAAGAACGAGCAAGAAACTCCATGAACACTCTTTTAAAATCAGTAATATTTCACAAATTTAGGTTACATCATTCATGCCATAACAACTAGGTACATACAATTTAATATTAAAATTATACATATACATAGCCTTTCATAGTTATCATCATAATTATACTTATCTGTTATTTTCTTCGGGAGCTCCGTACCGATCAACGTTTCGATCAAAAAGTGTTCCAATGAAGTCGGAACACTCGTTTTTATAAGCGGCGATAAACAAGTATGATTCACGATGACAAGCAAATGTGATTCATACTTATTTGCTATCCAAAGTTTAAACACACTTTATTTTATTTAAAATGATGTTATTTACTATACTTCTACTGCATTTAATCAGAAATTAATTATTACTTCATATTACAACACGAATTACATTGTTATGTATTAATTACATCGGTATAAATCTAACACACGCAGGCCCACAGTTATTATTAGCGTCAATTAGGGAATCGTATTGGCCTATAGGCGGCCGAAACCTAGCTAAGGCTTGCTATCATAACTGTACGGGTTGTAGTAGTTAACTCCGTACACCGATTTGTCGTGAAGGTTTAAAGTTAAGTTGGTAAGAGAAACACCTTCCACTAAGATGCACTAGTTAAGGTTTAATTAAGTAATAAGTAAGTTACAGTACATTAGTTATAGGAAGGCGATTATTTCTCTCAGTTGTTGATAGCTACACAGTTATGATTTCACTATATTTAAATTCGTTAAGTTATGTTATTTTATAATGCTTAATTATGACGCGCATCGTTAGCCGCGCGTCGTTAAAAGTAGGTTGCAGAGTAAACAGAAAAATGTACGACGATGAGACCGTACATATTGGCAACCCCAAAAGAAGCTAAGATGAGTAAGAAGAGAAATAGTCGCCTGTATAAAGTCAAACATTAAAGTAAAAGTAAATAAATGTACAATTAATCAAAAGTAAAGGCAATGTTGTCTCGTTGTGTTTGAGGTTGACCGTGGCAGTCGTCCGTGGGCGCCTGCTGGTTTTCTTCTCTGGCAGTCTGCTGCCGAGATCCCATTGGTTGAAGTTCGATGTCTTCATGAGTTGGCTGTCTCTTTGTCTTCCTTGGAAGTCGTTTCTTGAGTAGTGCGCAATATTTTCTTGTTACTATCCACAGGAAAGTGATGACTGCAATTGTTAGTAAAAGGTAACAGATTGCATATTGGTGAACGTCATGATCCGTGATAGTGGATGGTAGTTTCGGCTCGTTCTCTGCTTGGAACCGCAGCTTCTTGTCAAGTTCTTCGAAGTCGTTTTTCTTGAGAGTGAAGAGTTCGTGTGCTGCTTTATGGAGAGTGTCGTTGACGATGTTGTTTATGGGCGAGTTCAGGTTCGGAACATGCATGTCATAGTTCACATCGAGCTTGCTGTTGTACTGATTGTGCGAAGTGATGGTGAGTTCTTTTGACCGTAGTACGCATCCTTGACTCAAAGTAGCTATAGCCGCCGATGTGATCGTTTGCGATATTACTTCATTTTCACAAACTGTACGTAATTCGCACCTTCCGCAACAAACAACCAGCCAGCTGTTTGACTCTTGTAACTTGATCCATGCCTCCTCACATGACACGCTATCGACGTCACACGGTGACGTAGTAGTGCGATGACCCAGTAGTTTTGCTTCGCAAGGTGCATTCTTGTTTTGTAAGTTGAACACTGGTATGTTTGCGTTGCAAATGAAGTTATGTTGTTGTCTTTTGATGCATTGCTTGAAATCTTCATCTTTTAGTGAGATATAAGAATTCTTCTCAAAGTTCACGGCAATGTATTCCGATGATAGCTGCATCAATTTGTATTTTGACTCCGTCTTGAATGGTATGGCGATAGCCCGATAGTAAGTGAAGTCTTCATCCGAGATTAAAGGAATGTGAATTTCGAACATGAAGTAGTTTTTTGTTATTCGAGTTTTCACGTACAGCAACTTGTAAAGTTCCTTAATATCGTCTCTGATATGTCCTCCAGTTGCTTTACAAGGCTGACTGGTGATATCAAGTATACGTCCATGTGTAGACATTAGTGAGAGTGTTCAGAAGCATAGTTTGAATTTCTTTAAGGTTTCGTAGTAGCAGGGATGCTGTGAGCGAAGCAGAGTTGAAGTAACTTGTGGCCATTATTATTTGTATTTCTGTTTCAATGCTGCCCATATTCTTCTTAGTTTCTTCCATGAATTTTTCTATCATTTTGCATTGAAGCTTGATGTTCTCGTCATTTTTCTTCAAAGCGTCATTTTGTAGTTGCATAATCGACGTTTGGTTTTTTCTCGAGTTCACGCAAATAGTTTTCGTTGCGTTGTACGGCTTCAATGTCCTTGTGGTATTTGTCAGCAAATCTCTGGTCTAAGACGCCGAATAAACTGTTTGCTATCATGCCTACTCCGTCGATCAAGCCGCGCTTCTTGCGAGTAGATAGATGCTTGTGGGGAGCCAGCAGGATTGTGTTGTAGAAGTTAAGTAGTTCCATCTCGTGGGAAAGTTGATCCGTCGTTGCTTGGCAATAACTTTCGTGGATCTTTTGGCAAAGGTCACTTACACCATTTATGTATTTTTCAATATCGTGAACGCCTTGCCAGTAGTTTGTTAAGTTGTAGTACGTAAGCAAAGTCCATTCATCGTGAATTAGTTCAATCTTGCCAATGGTGTCATAATAAATCGGCCGCTCGGGTTCCAGGTTAGTAATTTGAGTACCTGACCTTAGTTGCGAACCATATGATCCATTGACACATAATAACATTGTAAATAGACACATAAAAATGTTTGTAAGACATTTTTTTGTTGTTGATGTTTTTCGAGTTATCTCAGCCTGTTGTAAATCCGTTTTGCATTCTTCGTCATTTTTGTTGTTTGTAGTGTTAATGGGTAGCGCTGCTAGTTTTATTATGGGTCGTTTAATGACACCAGTTTGGGTTTTCAGGGTTGTCACTCTGACATATCCGTCCGCTCCAGGGTGAAGTTCTAGCATTCGACCCATAGCCCATTTTCCTGGCGGCAAATTGTTATCCCGGACTAGTACGATGTCCCCCACGTTTAGGTTTTTCTTGGGATTATTCCATTTGCTGCGTGTTTGTAGTTGGGTAAGATAGTCGCTTGACCAATTCTTCCAAAATTGTTGGTACATGTGTTCAGTTAATTGCCATCGTCGGCGTAGATCTATTTTGTTTTCTTCAGTGTAGTCAGCTCGTGGTAAAGACATTGTTGGTCCCCCCGTCAGAAAGTGACCTGGTGTCAGGTAGTTATAAAATTCTACGGGGTCTTCCGTGAGCGAGCAAAGCGGCCTGGAATTCATGCACGCTTCTATTTTCGCAAGCAGGGTAGTAAATTCCTCATACGTCAGTTTTTGGTCTCCCAGCACCCGACGAAGGTGATATTTCATTGACTTGACCGCTGCTTCCCATAGTCCACCAGCAGTCGGCCAAGCGGGCGCGTTAAAATGCCATTGCACTCCCATGTCTGTGATATTGTTAAAGAAGTCAGGCGACAAGAGTTGCTTGAAGTCTTCAAACTCTTTCTGGAGCAACCTTGATGCGCCGATGATGTTCGTACCACAGTCTGAGTAAACGTGACCTGGTTTACCGCGCCTGGAGCACATTCTCTGGAAGGCTGCTATAAAAGTGTCAGTACTTAAGTCCGATGCAAGTTCGATGTGTACAGCCTTTGTTGCCAGGCATACGAATATGCATATGTACCCCTTTGAAGTTCGCACCCCTCTTCCTTTGTTGAGTCTAACTTCGACGTGACCTGTGAAGTCAACTCCGGTGTGGGTGAATGGTCGCGAAGGTGTTACTCGTTGTGGTGGCAGTTCTCCCATAAGTTGACTCAACTCCGTTGGGTTGTAGCGGTGGCAGCGCACACAGCGCCGTAGTTCAGCTTTCACCGCTCTATTTCCGCCAACGATCCAATACCGTTGTCGTATGTTCGCTAAAGTTAGCCTGGCTCCTCCGTGTAAAGTCGTATGGTGAGCTTGTTGAATGACCAACTCAGTAAGTCGCCCACCCTTAGGTAGAATAATTGGATTCTTCATTTCAAAAGGTAAACTGGAGTGGTTCAGTCGACCCCCGACTCGGAGTATGCCGTTGCTGTCTAGATATGGTTTAAGTTTGAAAATGTTACTTTTCGTAGAAATAGTTTCTTTCTTCATTAGTTGTTTATATTCTTGCGTAATTTCCGTTTGTTGCACATATTTTATTATTTGTTCATTTGCGTTGTTTAATTCGCATATAGTGAGGCATCCGGTGTCACGTTTCGTATTATCACGTGCCTTTCCGATGAATCGATGTATCCATGCTAAAATTCTGGTTGCTTTAGTTAATGAACTGCAATTAGTTAATAAGTTATGAAAACAACTATTGTTTTCTTTGTTCATAGAGTTCGATTTCGCTTGGCAAACGCTGCCTATGTTAGTTGTAAATGTGCATGTTATGATTTCTTCACGACTTTGTGTTCATGGAAGGTAGTCAGAAATGTAGGACCTTCCCACCACAGACTGAATGTTTCTAGCTTTGTGGGTAGCAATCTTCTTGATGCTCAGTCTGCAGGGTTATCTTGCGACTTCACGTAATGCCACTGCGAAGCTAGCATTATTTGTTTTATTTTTGCAACTCGATTGGCAATGTATTTTTCCCTCTTAGATGTATCCCCCTGTATCCACGCCAGGATCACTTGGGAATCGCACCAAGCACTTGTAGTTATATCGAAACCATTCAGAGCTTCGCTGATTTTTTCGATGAGTTGCGATAGTAAGAGTGCGCCGCATAGTTCAAGTTTCGGTAATGTGATCGTTGGTGATAACGGCGCTACTCTAGTTTTGGCAGCAAGTAATGTTATTGTGGGCTTGTTGTGTTCATCTCTAACGCAGCTGTAAATCACGCACGAGTAAGCCTTTTCGCTGGCGTCGCAGAATCCAAATAATTCGATCTTCTGCTCTGTTGAACCGATCCAGCGCTTGATTTTCAAGTTTTTTACGTTAGGTATGTCAGCTCTTAGTTTCAGCCACTTATTTATTTATTTATTTATTTATACTTCATGCACAAAGGTACAAAGGCGGACTTAATGCCTTAGGCATTCTCTACCAGTCAACCAAGGGTGATGAAGAGATAATATGGCGGGTGCATAACAAAAAGTAATAATTAAAAAGTTAAAAAGATGTAAACTCATATACATAATTATATATCTGGATACCATATACCTACATAAACATATACATACATACATACCTACATATATATAATATGTAAAAGAAAAGGGGGTTTTGAGATGACTCTGCTTACTTGTTCTGAAAATAAAATCTCAATTTCCGCTTAAATGCATACCGAGTGGTGGCCATCCTGATATCGAGAGGAAGTGCATTCCAGAGAAGAATGGCTTGAATATGAAAGGAAGAATGAACGAAATCAGAAGTATGAGAAGGGCAAAGTAAAAGAAGATTGTTAGAAGACCGCAAATTCTTAGTGTGCAAAGAACATAGATATTGAAAGTGGGATATTAAATAAGAAGGAGGAGAGAGAGAGTTGAGCAGGGAGAATAAAGTTGTCAAAGCACGCAAACTTCTTCTTTGGCGAATGGGCAACCATTTTAACTCGGACCTGTAGCTAGACACATGATCATATTTCCTCAAGTTGAAGATAAACCTGATGCAGTTATTCAGGACCCTATCCAGCTTATCCAACAAAACCGCATTCAAGTCAAAGTAGCACACGTCACCATAGTCGATTATAGGGAAGATTAAAGTCTGCACAAGCATCGTCTTTGTCTTCGCAGGCAAAAAGCTTCTCAGACGATACAAAGATCGCAAAGTTCCGTTAGCTCTTTGACAGACACTAGAAACCTGACTTTGCCAACCAAGCGTCGAATCAAGATGCAAACCGAGATCTTTTACGCTATTGCTAATGGGGATGACGGTACCATTGAAAATAACTGGAGGAAGAGAGCTAACCGCCACTCTACCCATCATACGTGAGCTTCCGATTATAATGGCCTGACAGTTTGAGGGGTTTACGGCCACACCAAATCTATCAGACCAATCTTTTATAGCATCCAAGTCTCGGTTTACATCTTCTATAGCGTCCGATAAACCTTCTACCCGCGCAGCTGTATATAATTGAAGATCATCGGCATAAAGATGATACGAACACCGAAGACAGTGAGTAATAAAATTAATGAAGATAGAGAAAAGCAATGGAGAAAGAATACCGCCTTGTGGAACGCCAGCATCCAGGTCAAGCCAACTTGACGAGCTCTCGTCAACGCGGACCGACTGCTGACGTCCCCGAAGATAAGACGAGAACCATTCCAGCGCCTCGGAGGAAACCATAAGATGTGAGAGGATGGATATGAGAATGTCATGATTGACGGCATTAAACGCATTGGAGAAATCTATTAAAACCAACACAGTAACCTTAGTATCACCCATTGCCTCTCTAATGTCACCAGTCACTTTGAGGAGAGCGGAGGTAGTGCTGTGCCCAGGCCTGAATCCAGACTGGAATGAGCTTACAAGGCTGTTCCGGTGGACAAACCCTGAAAGCTGCTTGTGCACACAGGCCTCGAGCACTTTAGACAGGAAAGGAAGAATGGAAATTGGACGAAAATGGTTAGGAAGTGAGGGACTAGAGACTTTAGGAAGTGGACGGACATAAGCCATGCGCCACTGGGAAGGGAATTGTCCGGAATCAAGGGAAAAGTTGATAATGTGGGTAATTGGTGGAAGAAGAAGGTCGAGGAGCAAATGTACCATATAACGACTGATGTTGTCATGGCCCACCGCCTTAGATTTAATAGATAGGATGGTCCTCCTAATTTCATCCAAGGCGACTGGAGAAAAGCGAAATGGTTCAATAATGGGACCAGGTAGGCCAGAAATGAAATCCACCGTCGGAGACAACATGTGGGCATCCATATGACAAGTAGTTGTAAAGTGACGGTTGATATCATCCAGGCCAATGGTCTTCGGGAAATCCACATGACGTGGTCTACCGATACCCAGAGATCCGAGAAATTTCCAGATATCAGCAGGAGAAGAAGATGAAATGTTTTCGAGAATATGGCGGCGTTTGGCGTTACGTATCATCTGATTACACCGATTTCTTGCAGCTTTGAAGAGGTTCCTATTTCCTTCACTGCGATCCTTTTTTAACTTCCGAAAGGCCCGATCCCTGTGCCTCATCGCCATACGAACACCAGTCGTCATCCAAGGAGCAGGTGGACGCCTAAGCTTAACCGTCTTCACAGGAGCGTGTCGGTCGTAGAGAGCAAGGACCGATCGATTGAAGATATGCAACTTGTCGTCTATGTTTGTTGCATCTGCAAGGAGTCGCCAATCGAGTTCCGACGCATCCTGACGTAGCTTCTCCACATCCATTCGCGCAAAACAACGCGTGTGCAGAACTTTAGGAACAGGTTTAGGAGGTTTTAGGACATACGAGAGGAAAATGAGGTCATGGTGGGAAAAACCAGGTGCAGGACACTGGCCATGAGTGGACACCCGAGAAGGAGAGGTTGTTAGGACTAAATCGAGCCATGTGTCATCCCCTGAAATATTGAAATGAGTGGGTTGCAGAGGAAGAACATGGAGACTAACAGACTCGATTATGTAAAGAAGTTTACGGGACCGAGGGGTTGGGTGCGCAAGGTCTGTGTTGAAATCGCCCATGATGACACAATGTGCATACTCTGACCCTACAGAATCCAGCGCCAACTCAAGGTTGGGAAAGTAATCAACGACGGGAGGGCAATAGACAACGCCAAGTAGTGCTTTGACACCTTTGATATAGATCTCCAGAAATAGGTACTCAGCGGAAGCACTATAAAGTGAAGGAGAAGAGGCAATGATTTTGAATGGAAAATCGCTACGGAGATAAATAGCAACACCACCTCCTACCTTTCCAATTCTATCGTTACGGATAAGCACGAAGCCGGGAAGAGGGTAGGTGGTAGAGAGAAGATGAGGTTTGAGCCAACTCTCGGAAATCAGGACGGCGTGGACGTTGGCGTCAGAGAAGGTATCTAATAGATCACTGTAATGACTTGGCACACTTTGTGCGTTAATGTGACAGACATTAAACGAATGACCTTTCTGTTCACTGAAGGCCTGACGCACAAAGCCACCAAGGGTGTCGGTCAATGAACAATAACTTGCATCAGCAGAAGAATTAAAAGAAGCATTGGCAGAGTGAAAAGAGTCATTGTCAGACGACATACAATAAAAATAATAATATAAATAAAATAATATAAATATCACGCGAATATGCGATTAAATTTTTTAAAACTATAAGGCTTCGGTGCAACACCACTATCTGTGCACCACCCACCAGCAACACCAGTACAAAAATACTAACAATAATAACATGAAAGAGAAAACATATTACAAACACGAATCAAATAATACAGTTATGATGACAGACTACAAAAAGTTAAACGTGGAACAGGGCGACATGGAACGTCATATTGACAATATATTGACAGGAGACAGTGACATTATTTTAAGTTATTAGTGGACTTCGTGGAGTGACATTACAAATTCACAGACTTAAATCAATCAAGAAATTGTAAATAAAAAGACAAAAATATTAGTTACAATCTAGAAAAGAGAATAGTAAGCGGGTAGAAGTGTACAATTAAAAATTATAGAACAATTACACGAAGTATGACTACATTGAAGATATTGCAAAAATGTATGATAATAAATTTTGAAGAAAGCTCTAAAGATATCAATTAATTCTTACGACCGCCGCCGCCAGACCTGCTACCTGCTACGGATGACTCCTCGGTCTTCTTAGGGAACTCTGCCATCAAGGGATTGAGTTCCTCTAAAGTAGAAAGTTTGTGCCGTTTTCCGTCAGGGGTTCTTATAATTATGACCCCATCCTGAGTCCAGCATGCCGGCATCCCAAAGTGCAATCGCGCCTTACTGAAGACATTCTGCCTAGCCCGCGTCAGGAACTCTTTTACTGTGACTGCGGAGCCCTTTAGCGCTGCTTTTGCCTTCCAAACAGCAGACTTATGGTCAACACTAGTGAATCTTACCAAGATCGGTCTGCTACGTGTGGCATCTTTGTTGGGAGTCCCCAGTCTGTGGCACACCATGATAGATGATGCAGTAACGTTGGGCAGGGCCAGCTTGTTTTGCAGTACGTCTAACACGAGAGCCCTGCAGTCCTCCTTGTCAGCTTCAGCGAACCCGGTAAAGATGAGGGCTTTCCGACGTGATCGTGTCTCCAACTCATCGACCGCTCTGGAGCACTCTGTGATCTGTTTCCGAAGAAGACCCAGCATACCGAACATAAGCTCCCGGAATGAACGGAACTCCTCAGCAATTTTAGCAACAGTGTCCTTCGCAGGTCCTGCAGATTGAATTTGTGCCTCAAGCTCACCCATCTTTTTTAGAAAGCAATCCTGTAAGCTCTTCTGGGCGAATTGAATATCATCAAGCTGAGACATATTAGTAGATTTTGTAATAGTTGATAAACTTCTTGAAGTGAGTGATAAAAAGTACAAGTGAACAGCTGGCAGGAGGTGTAATTTAACTTTATGTCACATGGACTGTTTTACCAACGTTTGTAATTATTAATTAGTGGTAAATACAACCAATATTATTATTAAAATTGTTAAAAGTTAATTAATTATATTAAAAATTGAAATTGTTTAACAAAATTGTGTGTTTACTTTTATAGCACCTACCCGCGAAAAAAGTACTTATCTGCTATATGTGACGGTAACTGATCATCCCAATCAAGTTTGTTGACCCATACTTCTTGAAATATGATTTTGGCCGCGATAGTTATGGGTGAGAGCCACCCTAGCGGATCATAAAGTTGTGAAATTTCAGAAAGTAGCCGCCTTTTAGTTATTTCCGGTCGACATTTTTCTTCAAATTTCCAGTTAAATGCAAATGTGTCAGCCTGAGGATTCCACCCCAGTCCTAGTGTTTTCATTGATTCTTCCTGCTTGAAATCAAAAGTAATTCTGTGTGAAATTTGATCATCACTTAAGTTTTCTAACAATGCTGGATGATTGCTGGACCACTTGCGTAAGTTCATCCCGGCTCCTTTCAACATATCGATAAGCGATGTTTGGAGTTCCTGGGCTGCTTCCAGTGAGTTGTGGCCGCTTATGACATCATCGACGTATGCTTCGTTCAGTAGTACTTTGGCAGCCGTAGGGTATTTGTAGCCATCATCGTGTGCAAGTTGTTTGATGGTTCTCATGGCTAACCACGGCGCGCTCTTATTGCCATAGGTAACGGTGCATAATTGGTACTCATGCAGCTTCTCTGACGGTGTAGTTCGCCAGATAATTTTCTGCAAATGTTGTTGTTCCTTAGACAGCCAGATACATCGGTATATTTTCTCGATGTCAGCTGTAAAGGCGTATTTGTAAGTTCTCCATTTTATGATAAGTTCTTGGATATCTTTTTGTAGGTTGGGTCCTTTTGCTTGAACGTCGTTCAGGCTGTATCCCGTTTTAGTTTTCTGAGATGCATTGAAGACAACTCTCAGCTTCGTAGTAGTGGATTCTTCACGAAGTACTCCGTGATGCGGTAGGAAACATTCAGCAGTTGATGACGTCATGGGTTTTGCTAGTTTCATATGGCCCAACTCCAGATATTCCCTAAGGAATTCTTTGTATAATAGTTCGAGTCGGCCATTTCTATGAAACCTTTTTTCTAGTTGTAGCAGTTGTGAGATTGCGATCGTTTTGGATGTTCCGATCTTATTTGCATAATCTGGACATAAAGGCATCTTCACAATGTATTTCCCATCTGAGCCACGGCGAGTAGTTTCCTTATAGTAAGTTTCACACTGATCCTCTTGAAATAGGTCAGTGTTTGTCTTGGTGACGTCTTCACTCTCCCAAAATTTAGTTATTTCAGTCAAGTCTAGTAGGGTGACGTTACAGTTAAAAGTTTCTAGTTTTCCACACAAAATCCATCCCAGCTGTGTTTGTTGCGCAATGGGTGACTTTGAGGTGCCTTTTAGTATTCCTTCTTGGATTATTTCGGCGTATACATCAGCTCCAAGCAATATGTCAACAGACCTGGATATGTTAAAATCAGGGTCTGCCAGTTGTAAGTTTTTCAAGTACGACCACTCTGGCCGTTCGAATGTGTTATTCGGTAGTTTATTAATCAGTTTCTTCATAATCAATGCTTCCGTTTTGAAAGTATATTCGGAGTGGATAGACTTGCAAGTTAGGTTCAGGCGACCTTTGCAGTCGCCTGATACAGTTCCTACTCCAGTTATTTTTGCAGTTAGTTTGTTTCTTGGCAGCCTCAGGAGTTGTGCTGCCTTTTCAGTTATCAGGTTAACTTGTGAGCCCTGATCTAAGAGTGCACGAAGAGTTAGGTAAGTCCCATCTATCGACTTGACCTTAACTTGGACGGTTGTAAGTAAGACTTCCATCTCGTTGGCCGATAGATGATTAGAACTCGGT
Organism: Charanyca ferruginea; assembly: GCA_947361185.1. Taxonomy (NCBI): domain Eukaryota; kingdom Metazoa; phylum Arthropoda; class Insecta; order Lepidoptera; family Noctuidae; genus Charanyca; species Charanyca ferruginea. The sequence goes on from OX376056.1 coordinate 1,875,818, forward strand.
GTTTCAGTTTCCCTCGACGGTCGTTGACCTGAGCGTTGGGTTTCATTGCTCGTTGTAGGTGTATTTTTGTTAAAATTATTGTAATGTAATAGCGTATGATGCTTCATATTACATTCCTTACAAGTTTTTGTAGAATTGCAAGTTTGGTTTTCGTGGCTAAACAAACAGTTTTTGCATAGACGCAATTTTGCAACTGTGCTGTTTCGTTGCTTTGTATCAGAGTCAATGAACTGCTGACATCGCATCAAAACATGATTGTTATTGCAAAGAGGGCATTGCCCGTATGACGTATGGTAAGTTTTTGGATTCCATTTCTTATGATCGAATGTTTTTCGAGATACGTATTTTTCAGTTCCAGTTCCAGCTGACTTCTCTGAGCTCTGTATGTCCTTCTTCGAAGTCTTCATGGTTTCAAACGCCATAAATTGGTTTTCCAAGAACATCAGAAATTCTTGCAGTGTTGGCACCTCTTTGTTATCGTTTAAGTTCTTTATGACATCAGGTGGACAATCATTGGATCCCAACTGGTTATATCAAAACCAATGTTTGTTAAGCCGTTTAGACATTCAGTTGTTACGTCATGCAGTTTCTTTAAGTTGTAAGCGTCTGGCTTCTGTATTCCAGGCAGTTGCAGCATAGTGTTCATCAAAGATGAGAATTGTAGTCGACGGTTGTTGTAACGTTGATTCAGTATGTCCCAACACGAAGTGTAGTTGTCGGCGCTGATGCTCAAGTGTTGCACCAGCCTTTCTGCTTCACCTTTCAGCCTGGTTTTCAGATATTGCATTTTTTGAGCTTTATTCAATGTGGGGTTTCTGTGTATTGTTTCCAGGAACAGATCTTTGAAAGATATCCATTTGTTGTAGTGTCCTGAAAACTCTGGGATCTCGATTCTCGGCGCTGAATGTTGGTGATGAGCGGTGGACCACATCTTGCCCTTCAGTAGCTTCCTAGTTTCATCGTACTTGGCTTCCATGCGGTTGAAAATATCGTAGTACGTACTTTCCGAGCCTTTTAGTAAGGCTTCGAGTTCCCAGTGAGTGTTGTCGATAGTTTCCCACTTTGATTTCAAGATTGACAAGTGATCGTCAAGTTCCCATTTTTCAGCAAAGACTTCAAAATCTATTTTAGCCATAGCCCGATCGATGGCCTTAAAGTTACATTCCTGCTTAGTCAGCAAAGTCTTTGTTTTCTCATCAGGTTCTCCCCGCGACAGGTCTGTCAGGTCGAATTTTACGTTTTCTTCAGTTGTTTGTAACATTCTTGAAATGTCCGCTTTAGTGGTTTCATACATGATCTTTGTCTTACCGTAGACATCTTCCAAGAAGTAGTTAGTATTTTTATCTTCAATTTCTTGCACCAGCAATGTATGCCGTGCATTGAAATCCATCCACTGAGCTTCTAATGAGGACAGCCGCTTGTTCAAGTATTCCTTTGTTTTTCTGACTTTGCTATCCTTGTTATAGTTGCTGCATAATGTTTTAATGTTTTCAAAACAGGTTGATTGTAGCGATAGCTTATTCATCTTGATTAATAGGCTTTAGCTCGTTGGAAGTTAACCAAATACCTTTTCTGAAGTATCTTTCAGTAATCGAAGGCTCTTCCAGTAGACGAAGGCTTCTTCAGTATTTGTTAGGTCCAGCAGTTAAAGCTCTTCCTGTAGTCGAAGGCTCTTCTGGTAGTTGTAGTTAGTTCCAGCTGTTAAAGCTCTTCTTGTAGTCGAAGGCTCTTCTGGTAGTTGTAGTTAGTTCCAGCAGTTAAAGCTCTTCTTGTAGTCGAAGGCTCTTCTGGTAGTTGTAGTTAGTTCCAGCAGTTAAAGCTCTTCTTGTAGTCGAAGGCTCTTCTGGTAGTTGTAGTTAGTTCCAGCAGTTAAAGCTCTTCTTGTAGTCGAAGGCTCTTCTGGTAGTTGTAGTTAGTTCCAGCAGTTAAAGCTCTTCTTGTAGTCGAAGGCTCTTCTGGTAGTTGTAGTTAGTTCCAGCAGTTAAAGCTCTTCTTGTAGTCGAAGGCTCTTCTGGTAGTTGTAGTTAGTTCCAGCAGTTAAAGGCTATTCTTGTTGTCGAAAGCCTTTCTGGTAGTTGTAGATCGTTCCGGTACTCAATATGCCTGTACTCTGGTCATGTATTTGCGCCTTCTCAATCCAACTGGGGCGATCCTCTTCCGGGAGACCAGCTGAACCGATTCGCTACCATAACAAGAGACACAAACACACAAAGATACGCGGATGCTCGAAGGACCATAAATGTACGGGTTGTAGTAGTTAACTCCGTACACCGATTTGTCGTGAAGGTTTAAAGTTAAGTTGGTAAGAGAAACACCTTCCACTAAGATGCACTAGTTAAGGTTTAATTAAGTAATAAGTAAGTTACAGTACATTAGTTATAGGAAGACGATTATTTCTCTCAGTTGTTGATAGCTACACAGTTATGATTTCACTATATTTAAATTCGTTAAGTTATGTTATTTTATAATGCTTAATTATGACGCGCATCGTTAGCCGCGCGTCGTTAAAAGTAGGTTGCAGAGTAAACAGAAAAATGTACGACGATGAGACCGTACATAACTGTGTGTGCTGTTGTCGTATGAAGGGTAAAGTAGTTACCCCCTTAATGGGGAATTTGCCGCAGCAGCGTCTCCATCTAGGAAGCTTCCCCTTTGAAAGTGTTGGCGTCGATTATGCCGGCCCTATCATGTGTGCCAGTCGGCAAGGCCGCGGTTGTAGGCTAGTAAAGGTGTACGTGGCGATATTTATTTGTTTCACGACCAAAGCTATTCATTTGGAGCTTGTAGGTGACCTAACTAGTAACAAATATTTACTGGCTTTGTATAGATTCATTTCTCGAAGGGGAAAACCCGTTAATATTTATTCCGACAACGGTACCTCTTTCGTTGGTGCGCACAACGATTTATCGAAATTTTTAAAATCAAATTGCGATTCCTTAGGTGCAAGTTTGGCAAATGATGGAGTTAAGATGCACTTTATTCCCGCTTATACTCCTCACTTCGGCGGACTCTGGGAAACGGGTGTTAAATCGACTAAATACAATTTAAAGCGAGTGTTGGGAAATTGTAATCTCACGTTCGAAGAACTTAACACCACGCTGACCCAAATTGAGGCGATCTTGAACTCGCGTCCATTGACGCCGCTATCCGCTGAACCTGCTGACTTTACGCCTCTGACTCCAGGACACTTTCTTGTCGGTCGACCGCTGACTTCACTGCCACAGCGAGATTTTCAGGAACACTCCATTCATCATTTGACTCGTTTCCAAAGGATCGAACAACTCCGTCAACATTTTTGGGTTCGTTGGAGTAAGGAGTTTGTTTCCGAGTTGCAGCAGAGAACCAAGTGGCATTCCTGCAAAGATGCATTAAAGCTGGATACCTTGGTAGTGATAAAGGAGGATAACCTACCCCCCCTTAAGTGGAAGTTAGGTAGAATTGTCGCCGTCCATCCAGGATCAGACGCCATCGTTCGTGTAGCTGACATCCGGACTACTGCTGGAGTAATAAGGCGAGCATTCAATAGAATTTGCCCATTACCAGTCTCTGCTGATTCTTGTTGAAAGGGAATCTTTCAACGTCCGGGGGCATGTTGGAGCGCCTGTTGGATTCGTCGAGGCAGCGAGCGACGATGCGTCCTTTTTTAGTTTTTAAGTTAGGTACTTATTATAATAATAATTGGCTAGTCATTAGCACTTGTGTCATTACACTGTTAATACACGTTAACCAGTATTCCATTTTTTAACCTCTTTTATTTTACCGCAAGTCCTGTTTGCTCCCGTACAGAAACAATGCTTGCTACATGTTGCATGCCTGCTTGCATGTTGCATGCTGCATGCTTGAAGCAAGTATCCTTCTTTGCATGCTTCTTACTGAGACCACTTAATTTCATAATCGGCCGTTTTAGAAATGCCATTACATTTAAATAATTAAACAAAATAGTAGGTTTCGGAACTAAGGCGATTCAATTACTACTCTAACATTGGTAACAGATTCGGAGAAAATGTAGCTCTAAATGAAATAATCGTCAGACGATTAGATATTCTTTGCAGCAATTTAAAAACCACTTAAAATCATGATCAACTGTTTTAGAAGTGCCAATACATTTAAATAATTAAACAAAATAGTTGGTTTAACTAATCTGAAATTAGTTCCTGTTGCCTTAATCTATGACGCCAGTGTAAAAATTACATTAGTTTTGAAAGCTCTTTTAAATATTTAACAGTGTTATAATAAATGTTCGGAAACATAATGCTTCGAATAAATGTTATTTCGGCTAAGTGTTACTTCGGTAAACAGTTTTTCGACCAAATGAAACGTCGGAGTAACGAAAAAAATCGAATTGATAATAAGTCAACTGATACAGTGGTAAACGTGACTTCAATGAAGTATGAAAAAACGAAACGATAATAGTTGAAAAGTTTTAGGTGAAATGTAAACCGATAGGTAACGGTAACGGGAACCGATCACTTTTCCGAAATTGTTCGAATTTCATTTTACCGAAAACTATTGGCCGACGTCTTTTTTGCTATATGCATTATTTGACATATTTTCAGATCATCGAAGTATCATGTGTCGTAGAACCGAACCATATTTTGCCGATTTACAAAATAACTCCTTGCTATTCGAAGCCTCTTTTGAACTTTTTTCATTTGACAAATGATTTATTTGCCAATATATTCACCATACTGAAACATCGTTTTACGGAATATTATTTGGTCACAAATGTGTAGGCGGTTACTTGGTAACATTTTTAATATTCAATTAAAATAGTGTCATAAAAAGATAATATGTTGTGCTACAAAAAGTGACAAAAACGAATCGTTGCAAAACCGACTTCACGCAGTCTTGTCTGCCCTAGCCCTAGAGTGTAATTTAAGCCCGAGTAGACGCGAACGGGTGGGGCGGCCCGCAAGCTGAGGAGCAGGAGCTTTGAAGACCCGCCACCGCGGCTGAGGCTGGCCGGCTAAGCCGGCCAGAAAGCTGCGGTAGTGAGCATTAAAACCATCTGCGACGATAAGTTCCTGTGGGGCCGTCCAAACCCCGCAGCGCCGGAGCCGTGACAGAAACAATGCTTACTGTTGCATGCCTGCTTGCAGGTTGCATGCTTGTTTCCATGCTGCATGCTTGTGTGCATGATGCATGCCTGCTTGCACGCTGTATGCCTGCTTGCACGCTGCATGCCTGCTTGCACGCTGCATGCCTGCTTGCACGCTGCATGCCTGCTTGCACGCTGCATGCCTGCTTGCACGCTACATGCCTGCTTACACGCTGAAAGCCTGCTTGCACGCTGCATGCCTACTTGCATGCTGCATACTTGAAGCAAGCATCCTTGTCTGCATGCTTCTTACTGGGACCACTTAAAACCACTTTTGTACATAATCCACTGTTTTATTAAGTGCCATTACATATAAATAATTAATTAAACAAAATACAGAGTTAAACTAATCTGAAATTAGATCCTGTTGTCTTAATCTGTAACGCCTGTGTAATAATTACATTAGTTTTGAAAGTTTTTTGAAATATTTATTTTCACTCAAATTGAAATGAACTGAAATGAAAATATGGTAAATAAAACAGTGGTATAATGAATGTTTGGAAACATAATACTTCAAACAAATGTTATTTTGGCTAAGTGTAACTTCGGTAAAAAGTTTATTGACCAAATGAAACGTTCGAGTAACGAAAAAAAATCGAATTGATAATAATAGGTCGATTGAAACAGTAGCAGAAGTGACTTCGGTGAAGTAAAAAAAACGAAACGATAATAGTTGAAAAGTTTTGTGTGAAATGAAATTCGTTTTTTTTTTGTGCGTAACCCATTTTTTTTTTTAAATAAAAGTAGCCTAAGTTACTCCTTATAACATCAGCTATCTATTTGCTAGTGAAAATCCAGTCAAAATCGGTTCAGCCGTTTCAAAGATTAGCCGGAACAAACAGACAGACAACAATAAAAAAAATGTTTTTTTTTGTGATAGGTACCGTATTTACATTCATATGCATTTAGTAAAAAGCTGTTATTTTGACATTACAAACAGACACTTCAATTTTATTTATTTGTATGTATAGATGTAGATATAGACTACCTTTTGCCCGCGACGCGTGAAGTCAGTTATCGCGGAAGGAAATGAAATTAAAAGTAGCCTATGTCCTTCCCTAGGGTTCAAGCTTTTTTTATACGAGGTTTCATCAAAATCGGTTTAGCCGTTTCATCGTGAAAGCGTAACAGACAGAGTTACTTTCACATTTATAATATTAATATTAGTATCCGCCGATACGTCCAGCCGCGCGGAGTCCGCGCGACCGCGTGAACGCCGCGGATGCGCCTCAACTTAAACCTTATTGTTTAGCAAACTACTGCAGCTATACCAAAAATAAAAATACTTGTGTATAGCTGAAACTATAGAGAATCGACTTATGTGAAAACGAAAAAAACGACACATAGTTCGAATTACCTAAGTAAAAAGTTAAATTTGAGACCATGCGTATCGGAATACCAGGAAATTCTTTGTTCTAAGATAATACCAATAATGTTGTAATTTGTGTCTTTAAAACCTGTTTGTAATTTAACTAGACTATACAAGTTTTTTTTATACCCATAAGTCATTATTTAGAATATTCTGAGTTGCACAATAAACCAAAACAAACAACCATTCTCTCATTAATTTGAAGCGCCCCCCTCCCCCAGGGTAGTGAAATAAATAAAAAAAATAAAAAATAAATAAATAACGTAATTATGAATTTACAAAACCTTACGTTACTCACGTTTTATTTATATTTAAGTGTTGTAAATACTAATAATGAACGGATTTCCATATTTAATAGATTTTAAGTAAATAAAAAAAGTACATACGCGAATGGGTGACCGTATTTTGTAATCCGATCTCATCCTCCACTCAACCACTTAGCATTTGCACATGTTTTTAGATAATCGTATTGCTTGTATCTTAAGGATTATTTTGATATCAAACACAAACACATTGGGTTTTAAATAAACAGATATATTGAATAACCACACAGAGCATTTCACAGCAAATTTAAATTTTACACTGACATTTTGACACATGACATTCAACTTTTTTCGTAAAATTAAACTCAAACTCAAACTCGAAACTCAAAATCATTTATTTCAATTAAACCATTTCCAGGTACTTTTGAATTGTCAGAGTCAGTCAGTCAGAAAGTTGAAGCTAGTTGCTCGTTCCAAACAGTAGGTTTCTATGGAGAAGAACGAGCAAGAAACTCCATGAACACTCTTTTACAATCAGATAAATTTTACAAATTTAGGTTACATCATTCATGTTGAATCTAAGGGTACAATGTGAGAACAATGTAACACGTCTTGCAGGTTAAAAGAGGTCTAGAGACAAATATAGTTATAATAACAATTCAAACCAAAATTCAAAATAACCGAGGCAGCTAAGAGATGACCAGTCCCAACCGACGGCGTCCGTTCACGAACATGACGCACGGATCGGCACCATTTAGCTCAACCATTTTGAAGGGAACCGAATGATCCAACACATGCGCCACCGACAGCGAGACATTCAAGTGAGCATGACTCTCCCAACCACCAGGGCATATTCAAGTCAATGAGAGGTCGAGAGTCCTCGTAAATGGTAGCTTTAAAGAACATAGTGCTCACATGTATGTGCTACGAAAAATTATATAATACTAACACATTAATTTCGAAGCTGCCATGGACGTATATATGTGGACAGTGTTGTCCATTTACCATAGATCATTATAAAATAGCATGCTAGAAGCTCATATATAGTTAATAACCTACAAAAACGATGTTAAACGGAAAAAGTCGGTAAGCATATCTATTAACTGCGACGGCAGACCGGGATTATCAAAATACCGAGTTTCAAAAAATCGAATGACTTAAAGTCCAACATGATGAAATGAATTCTAAATATCAAAACTACGAATTCCGATTATTAAAATACCGATTATCTTTTGACGTGACAACGTCTTATAATTCGATAGCCGGCTGCACGAACGAAAAAACATGACGTCATGCGGCGTTACGGCGTTACATGACGTCATGCGGCGTTACCTCGCTCTGCGGCGTTACCTCGCTTTGAGGCGTTCCAAGTGAAAAGTGAATGTGGTGTCAATTGTTTATAGCAACGATAATTACAGCGATAAAGGTAATGATTCTTTCGCGTTGTCACGTTCAACTATCGTCAGTAAACCGACTTTACAGAGGTTTACTAATGTTTGCCATAATTTAAAATGCCATAATTTTATATGCCATAATTTTATTTGCCATAATTTCATTAGAAATAATGCTTCAGTTGCTATAATCGTTAAATTACATAAAATCATTTTCACTAATTTCATTGGTCATAATCTATCAAGTGTCATAATAATGTTAATCCATAAATTGATTTGCTATAATTTTTATTTTCAATAATTTCGTTTTCCATAACATTTATTCACCATTGCCCATACTAGTACAACAATACTAGTTCAGTACGAGTACAACCGCCTGCAATGTTGATGTTATGATCATGATAACAGATACAGATTTTTTAATCACAAGGAAACCTAAAAATAAACCTTCTCTATCCATTTGCATAAAATTTTAAGACCTAATATAACTTAACGTACATTTATTTCTCCTAATTATATTTTTGCAATAACATTATTTACGTATAACGTATATAAATAATGATTAAGCATAACATTCTAAAGCATACATTTATTTAAGCATAATTATATTAAACCATATTTTTACCATGCTTGCAGTAACCACACAAACATGTAAACAAGCATACATCATGCATGCAGCAAGCAAGCATGTAGAATGCAAACAAGCATGCAGCATGCAAGCAAGCATGCAGCATGCAAGCAAGCATGCAGCATGCAAGCAAGCATGCAGTATGCAAACAAGCCTGCAGCATGCAGCATGCAACATGCAGCAGGCATGGTTTCTGTCACGGCTCCGGCGCTGCGGGGCTCCGGCGGTCCCACGCGAGCTTATCGTCGCAGATGTGTTTTACGCTCACCACCGCGGCTTCGGCTTGCTGGCCCAGCCTCAGCCACGGCGGCGAGCGTTAAAACCACCTGCTCCTCAGCTCGCGGGCCGCCTCGCCCCTCCGCGCCTTCGCGGGCTTAGATTACACTCTAGGGGTAGGGCAGATAAGACTACGAGGAGTCGGTTTTGCAGCGATTCGTTTCTGTCACTAACTTTTGTAGCACAACTTATTGTTTTTTTTAAGACAATACTTTAGCGTGACACAATAGATTTGCACATTATGCCTAGTAACATTATGCGAATTTAATTTATGCCAAAACAAATTTCTAAATATTATTTGCTACGCAAATGAGGACATCAGGCGCTCGGCGGCCGCTGCCGCGGCACGCTCGCTACGCTCACTCGCCTTCGCGCGTTGTGTGGTCACAACCTAACCTAATCTACCCGTTGCGATTTTTACTAACTTTTTATTGTCTAAAGATTGCAGATTACTGTAAAAAATCATTTGGTTAGTGGGTGGCCTTAATGACATTATTTTTTGTACAAAACAATAAACGTTTCTAAATTATATTAAATGTTGCTTATGTCAAGTAACGATTATAACATAAGTTATTATGGCAACTAATTTTATGGCATATGAAAGTTATGACTAATAAGTTGATATGACAAACGTTATTAGTATAAATGATAATAGTGCAAGTAAATATTATGACGGGGGACGATTATGGAAAACAATAATAGTACAAATGATTTTATGGAAAACAAGACAATACCCTTTACAGACAACCAATTTTTTTTGCAGTGTATTAGTTATTAGTTCTCATTTTAAACTATGATTGATTACTTTTGTATGGTTTTTTTTTTTTCTGAGATATAAATAAAATTTTCTTTATCCTCATATTGTTTATTTAATATAAACATTTATTACCAAGAATGGGGGTCTCAGTCTAACTTTTTGCGCGTGCGTGCAAGCAGCCATGCAGCATGCAAGCAAGCATGCAGCGTGCAAGCAAGCATGCAGCGTGCAAGCAAGCATGCAGCGTGCAAGCAAGCATGCATCATGCAAGCAAACATGCACCATGCAGTAGGCAAGCAAGCATGCAGCATGCAAACAAGCATGCATTATGCAACAGGCATGGTTTCTGTCACGGCTCCGGCGTTGCGGGGCTCCGGCGGGCCCACGCGAACTTATCGTCGCAGATGGTATTCACGCTCACCACCGCAGCTTCGGCTTACCGGCCAGCCTCAGCCGCGGCGGCGGGCGTTAAAACCACCTGCTCCTCAACTCGCGGGCCGCCTCGCCCCTCCACGCCTACGCGGATTTAAATTACACTCTACGGGTAGGGCAGACAAGACTGCGTGGAGTCGGTTTCGCAGCGATTCGTTTCTGTCATTAACTTTTGTAGCACAACATATTGACTTTATACGACAGTATTTTTGTTATTCTCTATTTATATACATTTTCGATGAAATAAATTCCATGGAAAAATAAACTGCACAAACAATATTCGTTAAAAAATATTTCAACTGTTTGATAAGTTTCTTAAACAAAAAAAAATGTGATTAACAATTCATGGAAGTGTGTTTTATTCAAGTAAATATTTTTTGAAACAATAATAGTTGAAGTAAAAATACAAGAACCAAATATTATACGAACCATTTTCTTGGAAACGTTACTTATAGATTTTGAATATAATTGCGTAGCTGAATTGAATCAGAATCCTAATTTTAACAGTTTATTCGAAGTATTGAAATTCGGAATGTCGTTCTTCGGACCGAGAACTCATCGAGCATTTGATTCTTTGAAGATATAAAAATCGGAAAACAAACAAATCCGATTTACGACATTCGGTAAAATAAATTTCGTGATTTTAGATATTAGAGATTTTAATTTTTAGGTATTATGAAATTCCGACGTTTGAAAATTTGAATATCGAAATTCGGAATATTTGGGTGTTCCCGTTTGAGACCCTGCGGCGGCGACGAATAGCATAACGGGAGCCGACGCGATGTCAGTTATTGCGGGGCCCCAAAACTGATTTATTAGAAAATACATGATACGATAAATGTAATCAAATTAATAAACTTCTTCCATAAGTAACATTCTCCCTCTCAGTGTCGACACGACACACAAAACAATAAACTAAATTAAAAAATACACATAATTATATCGAAATATAAAATCTAGAATATTGCTAGCCTAGCCGCTGGACGTTTAAGTATGCCATTTTTAGTTTTAACGTCAACAACCCTTACACGTCCGTCAGCACCGGGGTACATGGATTGTACGATGCCTTTAGGCCAGCAGTTACGGGGGAGTTAGGGTCCACTATAACTACCATATCCCCGATCTTTAATTGAGCGCCCTCTTCTCTCCATTTTCGGCGCGGCACTAGATCAGGGAGCACCTCCTTCACCCATCTGGCCCAAAAATGGTCAGCCAAGCGTTGGGAAATACGCCATTGTTTACGCAGACATAAAACTTTGTCCGTAAATACTCCTGCGCTAGGTAAATTAGACGACGAACCAATGAGGAAGTGATTTGGCGTTAATGTCTCGTTGTCACGAGGGTCCACGGAACCTTTCCACCCCAAAAACAATAGCCAGCATTTCTTTTTCTATATGGGCATACCTGGTCTGCGTATCGGTGAGCGTAAGCGAAGCGAACTCCGCGGCCACTCTGCAGCAGCACAGCTCCTAGCGCGACACTGGATGCATCCAACGACACCACGGGCGCGCTGCTGCTGTACAGCACCAACACTGGCGCGCTGCTAAAGGAGAAGGGAACGACTCCATAGTGTTTTGGGCCCAGGTGTTAACTAAATCAAAGTAGCCTTATTTGTTAGAGGATATAATAGCAAGGCCTCACTGAAAATTTGGTGAAATTTGGCTACCCAGGAATCAAGTTATCCGAAGTATTGTAAAAGTGAGGTTACATTATAACTAGTAGTTTTTTGAGGTTATTTGCGAAATAATGTTTTGAATGGCTGTATTGGTTATCAAATAGTATAATAACTGTAAAGATGGCTACGGGTCTGTAATAATAACATAGTTGTTCGCTTGATACGCTAAAAGTTCGATTTGAATATGTACTTACAGGCTGAGATGAACGCCACTGACGAATAACAGACAAAATCGCCTTATCGTCCAAGACTCTTCTGCCAATAGAGTTACTGCGACCAGTCGCAATGGTACAATTCACCCAGCGATCCATGTCGTCAATATCCGATCGATAGACGTAATGAGTTGTCCAAAATAGAGAGCCAGATAGTTCGGAGCAGTAAGATCCGACGAATAGTCGTTTATAAAATGCAAAGCCGAGGTTGTGGGGTTATACATACAATAAAACATGGAAAATAGTTCGCACAGAGTACAATATAATATACTGATACTGATAGTGCGTACTCAGAACAAAATCATCTGTCAGTCAATCGATGACCAGTGTTGCCACCTGAAAAAAAATTAAAGGAACTCAATTCGCTGTGAATCTATTCACGAAACGATTGATAAGCAGTCGTAACTCGTTTTTCATACATTTCTCTAGAGTTTTTATCGCTTTATTCATAATCGATTAAATTACTAAGAGTTCAGATGTATTTAATCGATTGTTTGGTTTATTACATAATTTAACTTTTCTCCCTTCCTAAATAGAAAAATGGTAGGTACTGTATTTTGTGATTTCCTTTAGAAAAATATAACGGAATTTTTAATACACATTTCAACTAGTTTACTGCTGGGCCCAGAATTTCCCTTCTCCTTTCCTGTCCACAGCCTCAGAGTGCTGGGCTTCCCATAACCACTCGGATTCCTTTTTTAGCAACGACCTTAACACATTCACACTCTCTGAGTAATTTTGTATGAATTTTGCCAAATAATTGACCATACCTAAAAATCTCTCGAGGGCTTTCCTGTCGGTTGGATAAGGCATTTCTATTATAGCTTTGACTTTCGAGTCATCCGCCCGCATACCGTTTACGTCAAACTTGTGACCTAAATACGTGATATCCGATACGCTAAATTTGCATGTTTTGCCGTTAAAGATACCTATATCTTTAGCACGTCTTAAGAGACTCTTCAATCTCTGGTCATGTTCATCCTTAGTACGTCCCCATACAATTACGTCATCAATAAAAGATTCTACTCCTTGTAAATCTTCTAAATACTGCCTGAGCTTTGCATGAAATACGTCTGGTGCACAGTTTATACCGTTCAGGTAAGCGTAGAAATTGGTACCGACCGAATGGTCTACTAAAAGTGCAAAGGTCAGCGCTAGCGTCATTTATCTGCACCATCCAGAAGCCACAGCGCGCGTCTAGCACTCTGAACACAGTAGCACCGTTCAAGCGAGCTGACAGCTCGGCCACTGTCGGCAGCGAGTACTGTGCACGCCGCACCGCGCGGTTTAGAGGTCGAGGATCTAAACAAACACGAATACTGCCATCTTTTTTCGCGACTAAAACAATTGCATTTACCCAAGAGGTTGGGTGTGTGACCTTTTTAACAACACCTAGCCCTTCCATTCTAGGTTTAAAGAAATTTATTCTCAATAAAAACATAACATGTCACTTACTTGAGAACAATACTAATGTTGCTTAAAATTAAAGTAGTTCGACATCACCAGTGAGTTACATACTAATTACATCTAATATAAATGACCACTATCCGAAACCAGACCCACTCAACGCATTCATATTTCCAGAAGTATTCGATTTGTTACTAAATACTTGCTGCGCTGAGTTTTGAATGCATTGAATGAGTGTACATTTCTTATAATTGAGGGTATATTATTATAAAGTTGTGCTCCTTCAAATGTAAGCATTTTTTTGCCATAGTTAGTTCTAGTTTTTGGTAGAATCAGTAAGCTTGCTCGTCGGGTGCTTCGCTGACTGACTTGTCTAAATTGGGTAAGTATAATGTTTGTGTGAATGCTTTTGTTAAGAACTTTTTTGATGAAAATACATGTGTTATAGATATATAATTGTTTGATGTTCATTAGATTTGTGTCTTTATATATTTTATTTGTTGATGTTGAATATGGATAGTTAAAGAGCACTTTTATGAGTTTATTTTGGCAAATTTGAAGTTCTGACAGTTTGGTTTTTGCAGCACTGCCCCAGATTTCAATCAGATATAATAGATGTGGCTTTACTAGGGAGTTATAAATTATATACCGTAATTTTCGTGGAATGCATCGTACTATGTTACGCAGTGTTCCGACTAGTGTCGAGAGTTTGTGTTTTATATATTCGATGTGAGCATTCCATGTAAGGGAGCTGTCTATTCTTAAACCGAGATATTTTTCACATGTTTTAAGCTGTAGAGGCACGCCGTTAATTGTAAGTGGATCAAATGGAGAAATTATTTTATTTTTTGCCTTAAATATTAGGTAACATGTTTTGGAGGTATTTATTGTTAAAAGGTTGAACTGAAACCATGTAAATAAAGAATTTAAATCATCTTGGGCTTGTGAAATAATGTGATGGATGGATGACCCGAAGTAGAATAAGCATGTATCATCAGCATACAAGGTGAGGTGACCATGTAACTTTATTTCATTAATATTATTTATGTAAATAAGGAAAAGCAATGGACCCAAAATTGATCCCTGTGGTACGCCGCATGTTAAAGGTTTTGTGTCACTTTGATGATTACCAAGTTTTACCACTTGCGAGCGGTTGGTTAGGTACGATTCGAACATTTTTAGAGCACTACCAGTGATGTTAATGGATTCCAGTTTCTTTAAAAGCAATTTGTGAGAAACCGTGTCAAATGCCTTTTTTAGGTCTATAAAGACACCCAAGACTATATTTTTACAATCTATATTGTGTTTGATTTTTGTAACAAGATCAATTGTAGCAGTAGTAGTATTACTTTTTGGTCTAAATCCATATTGGCGATCCGTAATAAAATTAATCGAGTTTAAATATTTTTCTAATCGGTTGTGGAGTATTTTTTCTAATATTTTCGACATTATAGGTAATACTGAAATCGGTCGATAATTGGGGGTCAGGGTCAGTTACATTTCCAGACTTGTAGATAGGAGTTACCTTTGCTATTTTTAGTGTGTCAGGAAAGTTTCCGTCAGCTAGTAGTTTGTTAAAACATTTGGTTAAGTTATCTGCAATTAGATTTTGAGTACATTTTAATACTTTGGTACTAATTCCATCTACGCCCGTGCTACAATTTGAATTAAGGTTTGTTATTATTTTTAGTAATTCTTTGGCAGAACATGGGTTAAAACTAGACAGCTCTTCTGAGTCTTTAGGAAGAGAAATAGGTAAAGCGCGATTACAGTCATCATGAAATGCTACAGGTATTTCCTTCGCTAATAGGGATCCTATCGTGGAAAAATAATTGTTAAATATTTGACAAATATCATTTAGCTCTGTAGAGGTTTTGGAATCAACTACTAGTTTTGAGGGAGCACACCTTTGTTTTATTTTATTACTTGTTAAGGAGTTTATTAGACCCCACATCTTTTTGGGTTTTTTAATACATTTAGTAATTGCATCATAGTAGTAGGTATTTTTTGTTCTTTCTATCAGTTTAGATACATAATCTCGTTTTTTAACAAATACCTCTTTAAGAGTTTCATTATTAGGATAATTTTTCATTCTACGTAATTCTTCCATCAACTTATCCTAAAAACCTAATGGGATTTTTCTAGTTGGGCATACAACAGGCTGTATATTTTTATCCACAACGATACTATATTTACCCGGTAATTTCCCGAGTCCTTGAAACAAATCGGAGTATTGATCAATATTAATTGTATGAATCTGACTAATTAATTCTAACTCAATACAGCCTGCTAAACCGAGTACATTCTGACAGTTTAAGTTAGCAACCACGAATGACAAATCATAATGTTTATTATTAAATACAAAAGACACATTACGCGTTTGCTGCGATCCGCGCTTTGAATCGGACGCGCACACTGTAGCCACGCGAAAATTATTTAATTTGCGCCGAGCGCGGCAAGCGCCGCTGTCGCTATGCGTTCGGACGAACTAGTAGCGAACGAGGTCCTGGCATTCCTGCAGTATCAGCTGGATGTCATGGACGAAGTCAGTGTCACCCAGATCTGCACATCCAACTTCATCGAAGAGGAGATACGCAGGGCTAAGACGCTGCTGTTTGAGTCGCTGCATATGGCTGACCGAATGTCAACCCGTAGGAGGGATGAGAAAGGAGAGCGGAGTCTCCAAGACATAGTCAAAGTGTTAAAAGAGACCGACCCGGACGACGTGCCGACTTTCGTGGCGAAGGATTTGCGCAAGCTACCACCAGTCACATTCGACCACGTCGATGTCACCAGGCTGCTGCGGGACATCAAATCCCTGAGATCAAGCCTGTCTGAGGTGTATTTGAAGTTGGAGGTATCGCAAACCACCATCAGTGATCTACGTACTGAGTTGGCGGATTTACGCAATACGGTATGTAGGTCACAAGAGCGAACTACCAACGTCAACATACGTCACGGCGCGTTCAATGCATCGCAGCTGAGTTTCGAGTCAGCAAAATTTGACTCGTCGCCGGCCGCCGTCACTGTGAGCGATGCACAAGCGCGCCCCGCTGTCCCCGCGTCCCCCGTCGTGGGGGCGCCGACAAATGTTAGCACGACAACTCCGGCACGTGCTTACTCAGCTGCCGTTACTGCTACTCCGGCAAAACAACAGCAGCAATCAAAACTAGCGAGGGGAGAGAGGGAGAGAGAGGAGGAGAGAGGAGGACCAAGCCAAGGGCAGGCAGATAAAGAAGGCTTCATTCGTGTGGAGAAGAAGAAGAAGAAGAAGCCTACTCGCCGCAATCAATGCGGTACCGCGTTGACCGAACCGAACATGTTGCTGCGTCCCGCTATTCCGTCGACGCAGCTGTACGTGTCACGTCTGCACCACATTACGAAGGTAGAGGATGTTGTGGAGTATATTAGGATGAAGACCAAATTCACCTTGAGAGTGGAGTAGTTGGAGTCGCGTCACAAAATTAACTTTAAATCTTTTGTGGTGCGAGTACCAACTCATCACCTAGAGACCTTCTTGAAGGAAGAATTTTGGCCGTCGGGTGTCTTGTATCGGCGTTTTCGCGGAAGGTTACCCGACACCACGACTCAGAGCAATACGTCGCCGATCCAACGTAGTAAATAGATTTGTAAACTAGGTTAATAATTATGTATGTATGTAGTTTATGTTTTGTTTATTTAATTTGTGTATTTTTTTCTATGGGCCTTAGTAGCCTGATAATAAAGAATTATTATTATTACCAATTCCTATAATGGGTGATTGGTTCCCTGTAAAGGAATGTACACATTTTGTGAACGGCTTAAGGTCTGTAATCGAGTAACCTAAGTTCAAGTAATCTATTTTAGAGATAACATTTATCATTGATCCAGTATCTATTTTTGACCCCCGACGAAAAAACGACGAGGTGCATTAGT
Source organism: Charanyca ferruginea (assembly GCA_947361185.1). NCBI lineage: Eukaryota > Metazoa > Arthropoda > Insecta > Lepidoptera > Noctuidae > Charanyca > Charanyca ferruginea. The sequence continues at coordinate 1,893,241 of OX376056.1, forward strand.
CAGCACAAAAGGTGAATTAGTCGGGAGTATTTTTAGCTATATTTGATGAAAATCGGTTCAAGATCGCCGCCGCTACAAAATGACTAATCACATATTTTTTAACAACTCCTTCAATATGGGTATCAAATGAAAGGGATTCACTAATAGAATACTTTACACTATGACAAATTTCAAATCCAAGATGACCGGCACCACAAAATGGCGAATTACATTATTTTTTTTCATTCCGCCGCTTCGACGCCGATGCGAGTTGACGTGTCTGTAAACGTTCCGCAGTCTTTATTCATAAAAAGTGGTCTTACATTATTATTTAAATCTAAAACTTTTGTGTATTGTGACAAACTATCTTATAAACAAAATTGTGTGAAAGAATAGCAATATTCAAAGTGACTACAACAAAAGTGAGCAAAAAACAATTCAAAATAGTCGTTAACACTGTGTCGAGCATAAACGGCAAGCGCAAATTAGGTATTTAACTTCCTGCGCCGTGCGAGTGCCGCTGTGTGCGTGAAACGCACACAGTTACGCTCGCACCCGCTCGACGTGCTCGTGAGCTGTTGAAAATCAAAACTTGGTAACTTACATTTAGTAAAATATGGCATCATGTAAATTCTAGTACTTACATTATTTTTAACTAAACTTCATATTTTTTCTGACTGAAAATAAAACAATTTATGCAAAATTTGAAATGAAAAATGTATTGTATAAATGAAAACAAAGGAATATCAAAGTTTTTTTTATTTTATGTTTTAATTAGATTACCTATACAAAATTCTTTTCAAATAACTTTATTTTAAAATGTTCAATAAATTTTACGTGTCAATATTGTGTCAAAATTGTGTTGAATAAATACATTTCTCATCTTCAGTTTTTTTATTTGATTTTCTGTGTTCATGCATTTCTCTAACCAATATTAAGTAGACAAATGCACGAACACAGAAAATTAAACAAAAAAACTGGATTATTGCCTGTATTATTTCCGGTAGTAAACAGTCAAAGTAGAACATTTTGGTTCCTTTTCTTTGTATAATACCTACCTCACCTTTCGTTTTCCCATTTATCTTAACACAATAGTTAAATATTTGCTAAAACAGTAGTTGATGATATAAAATTAACTTGTGTAAATATACAAAGTTTTATTTCATTCGATAAACGGTATTGCGAGACTACAAGATAAAATTCATTAAAAGTAGAATTACATTCAAGATATCGAAAATGTCACATACTTTGTTTTTCTATGCAGCAGAGTGTGTTTACACGGTAATTGTCGAACGATGCGCTCGCTCTCTAAAGTGACGTGGAGACGTTCTGAGGCCTCGAGGGCGACTGAAGTGTTGGAGCGCGTGGGCATCTATTTAGGTGGCTCAGCGTGTTCATAGTAATTTTGTATGGCGAATTCGGAGCACATTTTGAATAAAAATATATAAAATCTTTTAAACAATCGTCGCCGCAAGCCGCCACAGGTGTGCCTACGTCGGCGTTATCAGGGGATAGGGGGCTATCGAATACGTCACTGAAGTCAGCGACGATTTCGGCTGATTTACGGGACGCGGACGCGGAGTTCTCTAGCCATATCGCTAAATCGGCTTGGAACACGGCGCTTTTAAATAAACGGCCCTTGACGTACGCTAATATGTCAGCGTCCGACATGGTCGGAGGGAAAGCTAAGTTGAGGAGGGAATTTTGAGAGATTTAACTCTCAGGGAAGCCTAAATTAAACCTAACATCTAACTCTAACTCCCCGGGTGGAGTGACCCGGGGATGTGTAACCCTCCCTGTCGGGTGTAGACAGGGAGGTGAGTACCTATTGGTAAGCCCTAAGCTTGTAAACCCATCGCCAGTCTTATTGTGCGAACGGGGCCCTAGCCAGTCTAGTGCGAAGGGTGTAGACACGCCCAACCGACACTAGGTGTGTTACTGTGGAAGGAAACCAGAGACTTTTTTTTTTTTGAGGCAGGAGTGGAAAATCCACATGGACGCGCAGACTGTCTCATTATAGAAACAGTCTGGGCAGTGCCGGACTCTTACCGGCTAAAACCACACTCCTGCCTAAGCGTGAGCCCCTGCTACAACTGTTGCAGGGATCTTTTGAGGCCTACTTTTTACTTTTAACGTTTTATGTTTCATTTTTTTTGCATACAGTTTTAACGATTTTTTCGATGTAGTCAATAAATTTGTCTTTCGTTTTTTTGCTTTGTAATAAATTCCTAGATTTTCTTTTCTTATTTCAATACCTAATTTTATTTCTAGGTCATACCTGTGGGCGCCATGCACCGGGCACTCCGTTAGGAGATGGAGGAGTGTCTCCTGCTTGTCAGGGTCGCAAATACATGATGGGTTCTCCTTGCACTTAAAGCGAGTTAAGTATTCGGAGAACCCACCGTGTCCCGTTAGGGCTTGGGTCAGCTCCTTCGTCATTCGTAATTTTCGCACCGTCCTGTACGCCGCGATCGCACATGGGAAGAACAGCTTGGTGGTGGCCGTCGTTTCTCCCGTACAGTACCTCCGGTTCCATTCGCCCAGCGTTTCCAGTCGGATCGCTCGCTTGACGAATGAAACCGGGCATCTGTCGTAGTCGGGTGCCCGCTTCGACCTCAGGGCAGCCTCCTTTGCGAGCGAGTCGGCTCTCTCGTTACCCTCCAGCCCCGCGTGAGCTTCTATCCAGAACAAGGAAACGCTCTTGTTCTGGCAGTTACTGTGGCGGATGGCGTTTCTGGATTCAACTGCGAGGGGGGTGGAGGGCTTCGGGGTTCACGACTGTTTGGAGGGCTGCTATGGAGTCGCTGTAAACAGCGAACGCCGTCTGTGGTCTTCGGAGGACTTCTTTCGTGACTTTGCAGAGGGCAAGGAGCTCAGCCTGGTGGGTACACTACATAAATACGAAAAACTTTATTCCGAAAGTCAGAAATACGAATTTCAAAATACCGATTTTCATAATTCCGAATAGTTCAAAATTCCTAATATGGCAACTTCGATTTATCATTCATCCTATTTTTATAATACTAAAATTTCAAAATTCCGAACGTTTATAATTATTATTCTCAAAATACCGAGTTTCAAAAGATCGAATAAGAAAAAGTCCGACTTAATGAAAATTCCGAACATCAAAAATACGAATTCCGATTATTAAAATTCCGATTGTCTTTATCGTTATCGTGCAATCGTTTATCGTGCAAGCAAGCATGCAGCATGCAAGCAAGCATGCAGCGTGCAAGCAAGCATGCAGCATGCAAGCAAGCAAGCATGCATCATGCAAGCGAGCATGCAAGCGAACATGCAACATGCAGCAGGCATGGTTTCTGTCACGGCTACGGCGTTGCGGGGCTCCGGCGGTACCACGCGAGCTTATCGTCGCAGATGGTATTCACGCTCACCACCGCAGCTTCGGCTTACTGGCCGGCTTCGCCGGCCAGCCTCAGCCGCGGCGGCGGGCGTTAAAACCACCTGCTCCTCAGCTCGCTGGCCGCCTCGCCCCTCCGCGCCTACGCGAATTTAAATTACACTCTAGGTGTAGGGCAGACAAGACTACGTGGAGTCGGTTTCACAGCAATTCGTTTCTGTCATTAACTTTTGCGGCACAACATATTGACTTTTTAAGATTATTTTTGTTATTGTCTTTCTTTTTATACCTATATATTTTTGTTGAAATAAATTCCATAGAAAAATACACCGAATAAACAATATTCGTTAAAAAGTAATTCTACTGTTTGATAAGTCCGTTAAACAAAAAAAAGTGATTAAAAATTCTTTGAATTGTGTTTCTGTGAAATATGTTTCATTCAAGTCTTTGAAACAATAATAGTCGAAATAAAAATACAAGAACCAAATATTATATGAAACATTTTCTGGGAAACGAAATTCTATGAAATTTCTGTCTGCGAAACAAGGGGACACCATTTTGAATATATATGCATAGCTGAATTAAATCAGAATCCTAATTTTAACAGTTTATTCGGAACTTTGAAATTCGGAATTTCGTTTTTCGGACCGAGAACTCATCGAGCTTTTGAATCTTCGAACATATGAAAATCGGAAAACAAACAAATCGGATTTACGACATTCGGTAAAATAACTTTCGTGATTTTAAATAATAGAGATTATAATTTTTAGGTATTATGAAATTCTGACTTTTGAAAATCGGAATATCGAAATTCGGAATAAAATATTTCGGAATATTTGGGTGTTCCCCAGCCTGGTAGACGGTACTATAAGACGGCAGAACAAGTTTGCGGGTCTTCGTCTCGGCCTCGCCAGTCCATATGGATAGCGCGGCTCCGACTTTACCCTCTATCTTGCTGCCGTCTGTGAAAATTCGCACCGCGTAATCGCGGTGGGAGTTATATTGCTCCTCGTCTACCAGACATCGCAGTTCAATTCCCTTCTGCTCAGCCGGATGTGGTGCCTCTAGCGCTGATGCCTGTCTCCCAGCGCAGGATGGGACACCCCCTTCTTGGCCTCATATAGTGAGGCCGCCTCTCGGATTCGGAGGTCGAGAGGGAGTATCCCAGTCAGCACCAGCGCTGCATTCAGGGAGACCGTGCGATAGGCACGACACATCTTTTTAGCGAAGCTCCTTTGGACGGCGTTCAGCTTCTTCTGCACCCCGACTTTGTTCGCGGCCGGTGACCACGCACTCGCTGCGTACAGGACGATGGGCTCCACCGCGGCCGTGTAAATGCTACGGATTATATCCGGGTGGAGTCCCCAGCTGACCCTTGCGGCCCTCGACAGCTGCTTATAGATACCGACGGCTCGGGCGCAGACGTTTGCGACGTGGGAGTTGAAAGACAACTTGTGGTCGATGGTGAGACCGAGCACTTTTATCTCATTTGACATGCCAATGTCCACCCCGCCCATCCTGAGACTTGGGGTGTCGTGTTTCAGCTTCCGCGTAATAAGCATAGCCTTGGTCTTGTGCGGTGCAAATTTGAGCTTATTCGCGACACCCCAAGTCTGGACATACTCGAGGGCGACATTGGCATCCCTCTGCGCCTCGAGTGCCGTCTCCCCATCGAACACAAGGACGACGTCGTCCGCAAACGCCTGACACTGGACCCCTCTACTCTCCAACCCTTTTAGAAGAGGATCCAGCACGAGGTTCCAAAGTATGGGACCACCGATCGACCCCTGGACGCATCCTTTCTCGGTCCTGGTCTCGTACTCCGCTCCCGCATATCGGACTTTCACCACTCTCTCGGACAAGTAGCTGTCCATAACCCGTCTCAAGTTCACAGGACACTTTTCCTCAGCCAGACGCACTCTGATAGCTGGCCACCATGCGCTATCGAAAGCTCCCTCAATGTCCAAGGACACAATCGTGACAAACCTCTTCTCAGCGAGTCTGCCACGAATGTGCCCCATCAGTGCATAGAGGGAGTCCTCGGTGCTTTTCTGTGGCATGAAGCCGTACTGGCGAGTACTCATCCTGGGCAACAAGTAGAACTTGAGTCGGGCCACGAGCATCTTCTCGAACATCTTGCCAAGTACAGGCAAATGACCAATCAGCCTGTATGATTTTGGAGTGGTGTAGTCTTCCTTTGCGGGTTTGCGGAGCACAACAACCGTTGCCTCTTTCCAGGACCGTGGAAAGTATCCATGTGCCAGGCACTTGTTCATCAAGCGCAGAACTAAGTCTGGGTCTTCGTTGATCGTGGGGCCCCATATGTCCGCCGTCAGACTGTCGGAACCGGGGACTTTTTTGGGGTTAAACAAGGAAGCAGCTCGCTTCAGCTCGTCGAGAGTGAAGGGAGGATCGCAAGGTTCAACTTGGTCCCTCCCGTTCACCTCTTCCGCTCGTCGCCGCACCCTTTTGTGCTCCTCGTTGTCCCCCTCCGGACGGTCTTCAGGGTAAAAAGTCTCTGCTAGGAACCTCGCTGAAGCCTCTGGGTCCAGTGTCCTTGCATCCCTCACCATCGGCAAGTCCTCTTCTCTCTTTTCCGTTCTTCGGATTACCCGGTATATGCCCTCCCACATCCCTTCTCGGTCCTGCTTCTCGCAGAAACCCTTCCAGCTCTCGACCTGAGCTTTAACCACTGCAAGTTCATACTCGACTTTCTTTTTCAGGTACTCCTCAACAACCTTTGGTCTCCGGACTGGCGCTGCACATCGGATCCTCCGTCTCCTCGTGACAACCTGCCTCTTCAGGTCGGCGAGTTCGTTGGACCACCACGGCACGGTTACTTCCTCTACTCTCTTCTTCTTGGGTATCACGTGATCACACGTCTGTTGTACAGCTGATGTGAATTGTCGGACTACCTCGTCTACATTTTGTGCGCTGTCGATATTATCGATCAGGTGTCTCGTGTCTGGCATAATTTGGCGCAGTTTCGCACGAAACTGGCCCCAATTAGCTTTTTTAGTGTTGTAGACTCTGGTAGTCCGGTTCACCGTGATACCCGCAGACTTTTCGAGGTGAATGTTGAACTCAATGCCGTTGTGATCCGAACCTGTCAGGTCGTCGACGACTCGCCAGCCGTCTGTCACCGTCAGCATATCCGATGTACAGGCTGTGACGTCGACGCAGCTAGTGTACCGTCTGTCACCCCTAACTACGTCGAAGGTTGGAGTTTCCCCTGTATTGAGGACTTGCAGTCCGAGCTGGTTGGGAGCTGCCAGCATTTCGTTGCCTCTGCTGTTTGTCTCGCTGCTGCCCCACCAGATACTCCAGGCGTTAGCGTCTCCTCCCACTATGAGCCTATGCGGGCCGGTCTCGCTTTCGACCTTTGTCCAGGTATGGCCCTAAGGGCTGGTCTGGCTCAAAGTAGAACGAGACCAGCGTGAGCTTCCAGGCACCGGTTTAGATCCCCACCACGACGATGTTGTCCGTGGTGAGTTCTGGGTACTGCCTCACGGTGAGTTTTGGGTCAAAGACGGCGATTGCCGCCTTGACAGTCCCTTCTCCTTGCCTGGTGCTCTGGAAGATTCTCACGCCTCTGGTCCCGTTCATCCTTTTCGCGCTGCCTACGTAGGGTTCCTGGAGCAACGCTGCGGTCGCTTTGCGCTGCTCGGCTTTGATCATAAGCTCTTGAGTTGCCAGTTTCTTCCTTTGAAGATTCGCCTGGAGTATCTTGTGTGGCATTCGGTTCTGTGGGACCACCTTAGCAGTAGGCGACGGACGCACGTGCCAGCCTGTCCCACTTTACCCGGATAGGACACTCGGGGCTAAACGCGTTGTGGTCGGACCTTTCCATCTTCGCCTTGACGCAGTTTTGGCATTTTGGTGTACCCGCCTCTAGCCACTGGGCACACTCTGCTCGGAGATGAGAGCCTCCTCAATGACTGCATAGGTCGGCAGGTTCTTTACAGAGCCGCTGGCCATGCCCATAGCCCAGGCATCTCGTGCACTGCACCAGTGGTGACTGGTCGTCGACGAAGACGGTTTGGAGGTCGATACGCGCTTTCCCTTTTTCGAGCATCCTTTTCCAGATTTTCGAGGACGTGCTGACGACTACGTTGCTGGTCAGAGGGTTTCTGGAGTTTCGCTGAAATTTGACGCTTAGACGATCCTCCTCCTTGTCGAGGCCGTGAAAGACATCCCGATTCTGATTGCGAAGCGCCCGCAGCACTTCCTCGTCGGAGTGGATGCGGAGGACGCCCCGGAAGATAATAATAATAATAAAATAATCTTTAAATAGAGAGATAGAGATAGATCTTTAGCCTTTCTCACGCTCTCTATCTCCACTCCCCCTTCCTTTGCATTCACTGTCTTTCTTATTTTAGTCAGGACCTCTTCGCCTGTGTCCCCGTCGTCTTTTGACGTTACCACTATAGAGTGTAGTGCGGTCCTTCCTGGGGTCTGCCTTTTCGGTGGACCCGCTGCTACACTCGCATAAGTAGCCGTCTTTTCGATCAGTTCCCCTTGTCTCTCCATCGCTTCCTGGAGCCTCTCCATTCTTTCGCTGCTCTCCTTCACTAGCGTGCTATGCTCTGCTAGTGAAGCGAGCAGCGAATTTATCACCCGGGTACACTCTTGACTCTCCGGGGGGGCGGTGGCCTTGATGGTTTCCTTCGCCTTTGGCTCAGCTCTCTTAGCTGGTGTTGCAGCCGCGGCCTCTTCCTTCACCAACTGGAACAACTGTTCCACCGACTGGGTGATCCCGGCCTTTAGGTCTGACCTCAGGTTGCGAGAGTCATTTAGATGTGACTTCGCACGCAAGAGGCAGTTTCGGGCCTCGGTCACCCGGTCGATGGGTTTCAACGGCTGTTGTTGGCTCGTTTCCGGCAAACCTCCCGCCGCCTCAGCGGATGTTCTGCGCGCGACAACCTTGTTCTCTGTCGGGGGCGCAACTCTCCGCGTGGACTTTGGGTCGGCCGCCACGACCGGTGCTGCCTTCCTGGGCTTCAAATTTTTTGAAGTTTCACAGATGCGATCCGCGAGTTGAGTTTTCGCCTAAAAACTGTATTTTTTTAATTGAAAATTGGGCAAAGTGCAAATTTTCACTACGCCGCGGCAGTCTGGTTCGCGGAACGCGGTGCAGAGTGCGGTTATGGCAGGTAGGTAACTATTGATATACTATGATGGGCTGTTTTTGATGTAAAAATTTGGAATAAGTGGAGTTTTTAAAATAAAAAGTTAAATAAAACAAGGTTTGTATGGAATAACAAATTTCCACGCGTTTCGGTCAGTCAATATAGGTCTAAACGTTAGACGGAGCCTAGTCTAGCTTAAAAAAGCTGAAAACCGCTTCAAAATGCGTCACCGGGATGCAAAGTAATTACGATTTGATGTTTTGTCGTCACCCCTAAGGTGTATTTTGCGTGAAATTTTCTAAGTGTCGGATATGAAAATTAAATATTTTTTGAAGTTTCACAGATGCGATCCGCACGTGCGAGGTGTCAAAAGACGCGTCTCGGCGCGAGCTGTTGAACGGTGAAATAAACTAAAATGGACGCTATACGAAAATTTTGAGTTTTCGCCTAAAAACTGTATTTTTTTAATTGAAATTGGGCAAAGTGCAAATTTTCACTACGCTGCGGCAGTCTGGTTCGCGGAACGCGATGCAGAGTGCGGGTATGGCAGGTAGATAACTATTGATATACTATGATGGGCTGTTTTTGATGTAAAAATTTGGAATAAGTGGAGTTTTTCAAATAAAAAGTTAAATAGATGCACTAAATAAATGAGAGATAAATCATTTATTTAGTGCATCCAAAAGACATATCACAACATAAAAAAAAAAAACAAATCAAATAAGGGTTAAACAAAGTGCGGTGTGCGTCTCAAGGTTGCACCAAATGGGAGTTCAGCTCAGCATGTGTCAGGCAAATGTACGTGACGCTGATATTCTGCTGAATCCCTGTAGTGACATACGGACGTCGAGCAGATAAGATAAATTGATCTTGACGGGTGTTGTGGCAAAGTTTTATGCAAAGTTCTGTCGATGTACCCACGATTACAATTATGTTATATTCTACAATATAGTTTTGTATTGGAGAACGTTCCTGCTCGTTGAAGTATTAATTGTGTATTTTGATTACTTGATTTATTCATAAGTATAAATGTGTGTAATATATAAATGAGTAAACTTATTACTGTAGTGTGTAACCAACCTTAATGTATGTAACCAGCCTTATTTCGTACAATTGTAATCCTTCTAATTGTTTTATCGATATAATAAAGACAGTATTGATTCAGCTCTCGGTATTTCAATATCTCCTCGAGATCCCGCCTTACATGGCGACCCTGCCAAAGCGCAATGTTTGATTTGTTTTGAATACCATGACCATATATGTGGGACTTAGTACTAAATGTTCGTTTGTATAATTTGTAATGCGCGCTACCGAGCTACTACTCTCTTACTTCGAATGTACGAGTCATAATTACCACCAGAGAAGATGGGCACCAATACATCAAAGGAGGAGGTGATCCTTGCCCAGAACGCCGCTGCGGGCAATAACCAGGCTTCCATAGAAGAATTAAGGACGCATATTGGAGTCACAAATATAATTTATTTATTTATTTATTTATTTTATAGTTAATTAACACGGTAATCTTGCTGCTGATCCTCATTTTGGTGTCGCTGGCGACAGTTTATGCCATCTACAGAATTTATAGAAGATGTCACCTTCAGTGGATTGACCAGCAGATTCATCACCATACTATGCGACGTTCGTTTCTTCGCAGACTTCCAAAACCGACCGTAACCGTGGATGACGGAGTGTAACGTCGGAAATACATATAATAATATTACGTGTTTGTGCAGTGCTATATTATAAAATACAAGTGCGGTCTAGTGCGGACAAAAATACAAATAAAAAGGCATTTAATACATTACCATAAAAGACACGGTGCGATGGTGAAACTTTTCATTTTTTTTTGAACATTAATATATCTAATCTAGCATTAACCTAATTATGATTTAAAACAATAAGATAAAGAATCATGTGTGTAAAAGAAGATTCAGCTTTTATTATGGTAAGTTATGGCAACTAATTTAGAAAAATTATGTAATGACATCAAAGAAATAAGAGTTTATTTAATTAAAATTGGTCCTGATCGTAGAACAGGTAATATATTGACTAAGAAACTCTCTGAGGCAAATGATATTTTTGTGAAATATTCACAATACGTAACTCAAATTACAAATGAAATCCAAAAAGGGAAAGTGACAACTAGTGAGTCAGAATTAATTTACAAATATATAGAGAGATTTCAGAGCTTACATTCTGAAGTTTTAGAATTGTGCAAGTGTAGTAAACCTAATACAATGTCTATTTTTGACCTTAAAGTTGCTTTAAATTTACTGCCACTCATGACTGATGAGGAGGCGAACACCAGGCAGTTAATAAGATAATATTGAGTATTATAGTTCTACTCTTTCAGCACCAGATTGTAAGAAGCAATTAGTTAATTTTGTACATAAGAGCAGATTGTCCCAGGCTGCAAAATTACGATTATGTCCAAAATACTCTAGTGTGGATGACTTAGTGATAGACATGAAAAAGGTGTTATTACCACAAAAATCAGCTACGGCATTGCAAACTAAATTGACCTCAATGAGACAAAATGAGTTATCTATACAGGACTATGGTAAAGAAATATTAGAACTTTTCGTGCAGTTGACGGTTTCACAGGCCAACGGACAACCCGAAAACTATAATGTTTTAAAACCCTTAAATGAGCAGTATGCGATTAAAAAGTTCGCCGATGGGCTGCGAAACCGCAGGCTAAGCACTATAATAGTTGCTCGAAATTACAGCTCTCTCAAGGACGCGATTCAGGCGGCGCAAAATGAAGAGATAGCCTCATCTCCAAGTTCGGCTGATGTACTCGGTATGTATAATAATAACGGTAGATTTTCAAGGGGTTACAGGCATAACCGAGGTTATCGAGGTCATCGAGGTCACGTCAACCAAAGGCAGTCGCATCGCAGACCCTATCGTGGAGGCTACCATAACAATAGTCGTGGTGGATGGAATGGGCATCGCGACCACCAGCACGAGCAGGCCCCAAACCGAAACCACCAGGGATACCGGGGTAAGTCTTACTATAATTATAATAGAAATCAAAGGATGCGCAACAACGACCCTAACAAGGTCAACGTGATAACGGAACCGGAAGCAAACGTACAGCCGGCCAATACTTCTAACTGCGATAATAACAAGAAGTTTTTTCGTGAATAAAATTCTATCATGCAATAGTAATTGTTCAATTAGTCTACCTATAAACAATCATGCATTCCAATGGTTACTTGATACGGGTGCATCAATTTCAGCATTAAAGTATAAACATGTTCTAGAAGAGCGCATCGCATATTACAAAGAAAACATTTCTATAAATGGTATCATTTATAGAAATGTTTTCTTTGTAATATGCGATGCGCTCTTCTAGAACATGTTGGAACTTCGGAGGCAAAGTAACAACAATTGGATATTGTTATTTAAATTTCATCGTAAATGGGCATCAATTGAAACATAAGTTCTATGTATTTGACTTCTTACCAATTAGGGCGAATGGCATCATCGGTCAAGACTTTCTAACCAAGTATAAAGCGGTATTGGATTTTAATAATAACATAATTACTTTGTCTACATATTATAATGAAATTAATATACCTATTAATACAATTAGCAACCATTTAGAGATTCCACCTAGGTGTGAGTCCGTTCATTATATTTCGACGGACATTGAGGATGAATGCTTAGTTTGTGCATCAGATATCAGTGATGGTATTTATTTAGCGAGTTCATTGGTAAAGCCAGTGTGTGGTAGGATACCTATTAAGATATTAAACACTACGGAAGATTATGTTACACTTAAAGAAATCAAACCAACTATACATAGCGTTAGTGACTATACTTTATGTTCGTTTTCTCAAGGCGAGTCGAATGCGTATCGAGTTAAGGAATTATTTTCATTGTTACAATTAAATAATTTAAATGAAGAGGAACAAACATCTGTAGAGAATTTATGTGCGAAATACAGTGATATATTTTATTTACCGGGAGATAGTTTGACAACGACTGATATTTATAAACATTCGATAACATTAACACCTAATACGACTCCTATATTTTCAAAACCTTATAGATTACCTCACGCTCAAAAAAAGAAAATAGACAAATCGGGAAAATGTTGCAAGAAGGAATTATAGAAGAATGTAGAAGTGAATGGAGTAGTCCAGTGTTATTAGTTCCGAAAAAAATAGATTCCAGTGGAGAGAAAAAATGGAGATTAGTTATTGATTATAGGAAGTTAAATAATTGTATTGAAAATGATAAATTCCCACTACCAAACATAACAGAAATACTGGATTCGTTATCAGGATGCATATATTTTAGTCATTTAGATTTATATCAGGGTTTTCATAACGTAGAACTTGACAAGGATAGTCGAAAGTATACAGCCTTTTGTTCTGGTCAGTACCAGATGACAAGAATGCCAATGGGGCTCAAGACCAGTCCCTCATCTTTTTCCCGGATGATGACAATGGCAATGGCAGGTCTTGCATATGATAAGTGTCTTATTTACCAAGACGATTTAATAATATTTGGTCGAAATTTAGAAGAAAAAATTAGGAATTTACAAGATGTTTTTGAATGGTTAAGGAAAGTGAATTTAAAGCTTAATCCCGTAAAATATGAGTTTTTCAAAAAGGAAATGCTATACTTAGGACATGTAGTGTCTCGTGATGGAGTTGTGCCCGATCCAGAAAAAATAAAAATTGTCAAAGATTATCCTTGCCCAAAATCTGTTGATGAAGTCAAGCGTTTTACTGCTTTTGTTAATTATTATAGAAAGTTTATACCGAATTTCGCGGAAAAAGCTTATCCTTTACACAAATTATGTAGGAAAAATGATACTTTTATTTGGGACCAAGATTATCAGAAATTATTTGAAGAATTAAAACAGTGTTTAGTCTCTCCCCCAGTTCTGCAATATCCAGATTTTACGGAAACTAATCAATTTATAGTACAAACAGACGCTTCAGGATATTCAATTGGCGCTATTTTTAGTAATGGAAATAAAAAACCTGTTGCATATGCGAGTAGAAGTTTAAATAATGCAGAACGGCGATACGCAACAATTGAGAAGGAGTTATTGGCAATAGTTTGGGCAGTAAAGTATTTTCGTCCATATCTGTATGGTAGGAAATTCAAAATTTTAACGGATCATCGTCCATTAATTTATCTTTTTAATATGCGGGATCCATCGAGTAGGCTTATGAAATTTAGATTAATATTAAAGGAGTACGACTACGGAGGAGGAGGAGACTAAGGAGTACGGAGTACTTTGTAGAGTATGTAAAGGGTTCGGACAACGCAGCTGCAGATGCTTTGTCGCGAATTTCTTTTAGTAGTGAAGATTTAAAAAATATGGGTGAATCTTACATAAATGTAACAACTAGGGCACAGGCGAGGAAATTGCAAAACCCTCCGTGTAGTACGACGTCTGACAGCACTTGGCCTGATCAACCAGGTGTCGTGGGAAGTCATACGAAACCAAGAGAGGCAATAGAACTTAGATTAATCGAGAAAAAGGAGTTAGATAAATTGAGAAAGCAAAATAAAATAACTGAAGAGAAAAACGCGTTTTGTTATGTAGAAAGCAAGTTAACAATTTATATTAATCCCGACTACCAATCACAATTGACGCGAGCCGCATTTGTGAGGGAGTTAGGTAGATTTTGCAAATTAATAGACGTCGACGAAATATGTATTATAAAGAATAGAGAAAATAATGAATTTATAGAAGAATTATTAAGTGAGATTAAATCGACAAATGATAGGTACGTACCGCGAATTTATATAATAAATGATGTTCGACGAATAGACGACAAAGATGACAGGAAAGTTATTCTTAATGACTTCCATCTCTTGCCTACCAGTGGCCACGCGGGCATGAGAAGGATGGTTAATAATATTAAAAAGTATTTCTACTGGCCAGGGTTAGAACGAGAGGTTCGAGAATTTGTTAAAAAATGTCCAAAATGCCAAAAGGAAAAATATGCAAGACTTGTAAAGGAGCCGATGATTATTACTTCTACGGCTACAACGGCATTCGACAAAATATTTTTAGATTTAGTTGGACCACTAGATTGATTGGTGGGATTGTTATAATTATTCTTATATACTAACCATACAATGTGAATTGACTAAGTACGTAATGGCACATCCTTTAATTTCTAAAAAGTCTGAAGAGGTGGCTCAGGCTTTAGTTAATAGTTTTATTCTTCGCTACGGGTTACCGAAGGAAATAGCAACTGACAGAGGATCCGAGTTCATGTCTGCAGTATTTCAAGAGGTATGTAAACTTTTAAAAATTACAGGACATACTTTCGTCACAAGTAAGCAGAGCCATCTCATAAACGTCTTTACTTTTCTTATAAACACATAAATATATTTATATACATATATATTTTATTAGTTATATAATTTTGTTTACCTATTTTGTTATATTTTTTATATGCACCTGCCGTGTTATCTCTTCACCACCCTGGGTTGACTGGTAGAGAATGCCTAAGGCATTAAAGTAGGATATTATTGGGCTTTAGGAACTTGTCAGCTATGTACTACTGAGTATATAGGTAGGTAGGTACACTGTCGTCGAAATGAAACCCATAACACTGGACTGACTTGACTGACTTATTTATTTTCCAAAACACCCTACTTACATATATATTACATTAATATTGGTACATTAGACACTAGCATGCTACTATTTACAAACAACCGACCAATAGCGATGCGCCATAGGACAAGCCGCGCGGGGGGCGCGGGGCGCTCTTTGCATATGGCACTATTCGCCGCGGAGACATAAATAGGAATTGCGCGCCGAGCGCGGTCTTTTCGCCCGGCGCCGTCGATGAGTGAAGAGGTGAAGACCGAGGATTACCTGCCGATCTGCGGGATGCGTATGTCGTCAGCGTCGTGTGGCCACGTGTTGCGATCCATGAAGTCAAGCTACGAAGGGTGCTGGTGCTTCAGCTTGCTCTGCTTGAGCTTACAAACCGCTTCTTTCGAAGCGAACCGGAAACGTGTGCGGTGTCGCGATGACGCTCGTGCCGTGACGGTGTTCTATCCTGTTTCTATTAAACCGTCTTTTTCAAGATGATTGCTTCAGTCACTGTTTCTTGCGGTTTGTCAAAACGTTGTAGGGATATTGTACGACAGGTATAACTGTGTCGCTACAGGGCATTCTACCCCACCTTCTTTCCTTCGGCTCCGCCTCCGTCACTCTCGGTGGAGTAGAATGCCCAATAATATAAATGAAATACGCAGGTTCGACGTCTATTCCACGCGATGAAACGGAAGGTGGAGTATGACAATGCCCAATAATATCCTAGAGTAGACGCAGTGAAAGAAAACAATTTTTATAAATAATTGTTCGCCGTAATTTAACACCACATTCGATTCTTACTATTGTAGTAAGAAGGTTGTATTTCATATCATAGATTTAAATACATTTCAACCAAGTTAACTACAATGCATAGCTCAGAGAAATCTGATATTAAAGATATTTGTAAACTTATTATGAGGAATTCTAGCGGCGAGATTATATTTATTCAAGATTTGCAAACTGGACAGAAAAATACAGATAACGGTTCATCAAAATACCAGGACTCGTATACAGCCCAAACCGAAGATTTGTTCTACCAGCAGATGCTTGATTGGTTAAAATCAAACAATCGCTATCTTATATTGAAGGACAGCTATGGTGAGAGTCGTACATTTGCTCGAGTTAGCGACAATGAGTTATAAATGTCAATGTAATACGTTAATTTACTCATTATTAATAAAACCGTTTTAACAGTCGTCATGAAATTTGTAAAACAACCACAATCGTTACATGTAAACGAACTTTGTGTTCACTCTCAGGAGACTGGTTTTCGCCATGGAAAATTATTACCTAAAACGGTACGATGCATCATTTGCGGACCATCAAATTGTGGAAAAACAAATTTATTAATTGGTCTCCTTATACACGAGAATGGTTTAAGGTTTCAAAATGTTTATGTTTATTCAAAAACCTTGCAACAACCCAAGTACGTATTTTTAGAAAAAGTTTTGCAACGGGTACCAGGCACGTCATTTCAGAAATATCATGAAAATGAGCAAGTACTAAGTGTTCAGGACGCAAAACCGAATTCTGTGACTGTATTTGACGATGTTGCTTGTGAAAATCAAAGTAGCATGCGGGATTATTTTGCAATGGGAAGACACAAGTTCATCGATTGTTTTTATCTAAATCAGACATATAGTAAAATTCCTAAGCAGTTAGTAAGAGACAACGCGAACCTAATCGTACTTTTTAAGCAAGATGAAAGAAATATGAGACATGTTTACGATGAACATGTCAACACTGATATGACTTGGATTGAATTCCGTGAAATGTGTTCAAAAATATGGAGTGTACCTTTCAATTATGTTGTAATTAATAAAGATTGTTCCAAAAACAAAGGATGTTATAGAAGTAAATTTGATACGTTTGTAGTTTTTGACTAAGAACACGAACACATATATAAGAGCTTTACCTGTGCGACATTATTATTCTTCTGGTGACGCTAAACCAATTACGATCTATTTTTCCAATATGGAAAAATCATTGAAAAAACAAATTGTTGATGCGACAGAAGCTGTAAAGAAAAAAGTAAGGAAAATGAGAGATGCGGACATTGACAACAAACAAGCACTGGAATCTGTTTTCAAGCCTGTCATAGAACCTCTCAACCTAATTGCTAACGCCAATAAGCAAGCTTCTCCCTTGCGTACTAATGAAGATTTTGTTGAAGTTCCTTTTACTGACGAAACTTCACAGAAAGAAAGAACTGGTAGCGTAGGTAGCAATAATCACAATGAAGATGAATCCGATATCAGCAGTGACTCTTCTTATCAATCAATAGTTGAAAGCAAACAAGGTTGTGATACGTCATCCTGGTCAGTATCTTCAGAAGCGTTGGCAGACATTCCATTCGGTGTTAGAGCAGAACGCGGGAAATTGATGTTAGGTTCTGCTTGTATATTGATCAACGATCAGTACATTGCCGTGGCTGGACGTAAATACCGAAATACACCTGGTTTAAAACAGTTGCTGCTTAAGAAAGACGTAGACTTAAGCGTGGTTACAGAAAGCGATATGAAACATTATAAGTCGATGCTACTTGATACAAATGCACATCGTCGAGACTTCGAGCCAAATAAGCCGATAAAAAGTAATAAAGGGCAAAAATATTTGCAAGTTATTAAGCCTCTTTTTAAACTGAACACTGCAGTTCAGGGAAAGGGTTTGCCATTAACAAAAAAGTGGAGAAAAAATGTAGATTTAGTGTATTGGGATGATCCCAATGAACTAGTGGAAAGATTGAAATTATTAATTGCGTCTAGAGATGCTGGTAACACAGGTAATCCTGTGACAATGAAATTATATCTATTATTGAAGAATTGCGTGAAAGTAAAGTTATAAATAAATAAATGTTGTAAACTTTCCAGTGTTCATTTTATTATCAGACTTTCAATATAGTACACCTTCAATATGAATGTAGATAAATTCGGTCATTATATTCATAAAAGAATGCGTTTATCAGAACTACTTGAGTTTAATGAAAACGCATTGAAGAAGTCGGAAAAAGGAGATTTTGATTTAAAAGCATCCAGATTGAGAGGAATTATATCTCCCATAGAAGCAGACGATGCAGTGAATAAGTCTTATGTAGATCAGTTGAATGCTAATACGATAAAAGAATTCAATAAACTGATTGGTTCATTGCGTTCTCAAATTATAAAAGAGACACAGCATACAATTCAGGTTACTTTAAAAGCAAAAATACCTGAGGTTTTAACTCATTTGCAAGATAAGTTTTATACCAAAGCAGATGTAGATAAATTACTTCTAAAAACTTCGTAATGGCAAAACAGCAAATTGTAAATGAAATACACAAAGCGGCTCGAAGAAACTTCCTTCGCCGTTCTGTTATTCTGAAAGGAATCCACGACTTGTGGCAAGCTGATTTGGTGGACATGCAAAACCTGAAAAAGAATAACAAGGGTTATAATTATATTTTAGTGGTGATTGACTGCTTCTCAAAGTACGCCTGGGCAGAACCGTTAAAATCAAAGAATAAATTTGATGTTGCTCGTGCATTTCAACATATCCTGCTTAGCAGCAATAAAAATCCTGTTACTTTACAAACCGATATGGGCACAGAGTTTTATAACAACACTTTTCAAACGTTAATGAAGAAGCATAACATTAACCATTATTCATCGTTTTCTACTAAAAAAGCATCTATTGTAGAGAGACTGATAAGAACAGTAAAAAATAAATTGTATAAATATTTTAGTCTCCGTGGGAACTATAAGTGGTTAGGTCTGCCATTGGATAATATATTAAAGACCTATAACAACACAAAACATCGCACTATCCAATTTAAACCCATTGATGTGAATAAATTGAATGAACCAGTAATAAAAGAAAATATTAAAAAAATCAAGAAATATAATTTAGTTCAGTGGAAGCCTAAATTTAAAGTTGGCGATTGTGTTCGTATAAGTAAATACAAACATGATTTTGAGAAAGGTTATACTCCTAATAATTGGTCAACTGAATTATTTATTGTAAAAAAGATTAATAAAACCTTACCAGTGACATATTATATAAAAGATAAACGAAAGCAGAACATATTAGGAGCTTTTTATGAGCAAGAACTTCAAAAATCGAACTATCCTGACGTTTATTTGATAGAAAAAGTGTTGAAGAAGAAAGGAAATAAATTATATGTCAAATGGTTAGGTTTAAGCAGTGCAGAAAACAGTTGGATTGAGCACTTATGGGTTAAGATGTTATATAACCATTATTTTTTTAAATTCTGCCAGTATACTTTAAGTAATGCGAGGTGGAGGACTAGTTAATAACATTATTAATAATCTACCATTCGAAGTTCATTTGCCCGGATACAATTATTGCGGACCAGGAACCAAACTTCACGAACGGTTAGCGCGAGGCGACCGAGGTGTAAATAAGCTAGACGAAGCTTGTATGCAACACGACATTGCGTACGCAAACCATACAGACTTACCAAATCGTCACAAAGCTGATTTACGACTACTTAACATGGCTAAACAAAGACTTAAATCAAAAGATGCAGGGAGAGGTGAAAAACTAAGCTCATGGCTAGTGAACAAAGTCATGAAAGCCAAACTAAAGTTAGGATCCGGCGTTAAAACATTTAAAAGCTTAGTTTCCAAAATAAAATCAAAAGTTAAGAAACTCAAACACAAAGATAGTAAGTCTTTAATAAAAGCGGCCTACTTAGTTGCAAAAAAGTTATTGCCAAACAACCATCATCGAATTCGGGTACCACGAGTAATACCCATACCAAAGACTGGAGGAGTTCTACCTTTAATCCCAATTTTCGCTGGTTTATCAGCTTTAGGAGCTCTAGCTGGTGGTGCAGCTGGCATTGCAAAAACCGTTAATGATTACAAAGCAAGCAAACGAAATTTACAAGAAACAGAACGACACAATAAAGCTATGGAAGCTTTAATGTTGGGCAAGGGTTTA
This sequence comes from Charanyca ferruginea, assembly GCA_947361185.1. Taxonomy (NCBI): domain Eukaryota; kingdom Metazoa; phylum Arthropoda; class Insecta; order Lepidoptera; family Noctuidae; genus Charanyca; species Charanyca ferruginea. The sequence continues at coordinate 1,913,240 of OX376056.1, forward strand.
TACATTAAGCCCTATAAAAACGGCAAAGGATTGTTCATAAAATCATCAAAAAACTAAACAAGAAGCTACCTAATCGTCTTTTAACTAATATAGATATCCAAAACTATTCAAGAGACATCCCATATTTCCGTGGGGTCTACATGAAGGATCGGATACCTAGGAAGCCGAAACGGATTGAATGTGGTATCGTTAACTTAGACGATTCTAAGAACGAACGAACGCATTGGGTAGCGTATGTTAAAGTATATGACTATTGTGAATATTTCGATAGCTATGGAAATTTAAAACCTCCATTGGAGCTGATGGGATATTTTAAGAACTGTAAAGTTTCTTATAACTACACGAGATATCAAAAATTCAACACGGTAAATTGTGGTCATTTATGTTTAAAATATCTGCGGACTTTTTGGAATAAAATTGTATAAATATATGTGTTTATTTTATTTCAATAATTTGCAAGATGTCACTCACTTTGTCGATAACTGGAAATTCTTCAACTTTATCTACGTACTATCCTAATACGTTACAACTAGATGGAGAATATGAGTGTGCCTTATTGCATTTTTCAACTTTTAATTCTATTCCAAATATTGATAAAAGTAATAATAAGTTCTATTATGGTATCGATGAAGTTACAGAAATACCGGAAGGCACTTATGAGTTGCAAGATATCAATGATTATTTAAAGTCTGAAATAAAAAATGCGTTAATCAAACTAAAGTGCAATAACAATACTTTGAAAACTGCTCTATACTGTACAAAAGACATAAATTTTACTAAAGAAGACTCTTTTAGAAGCCTGTTAGGGTTTAATAAGCAAACCTTGAAAGCTAATAAATGGCATGTGTCACAGTCTCCAGTTAACATTTTACCTACGACCGTAGTCAGGATTGAATGTGATATTATAAGCGGTTCATACATAAACGGTGAACCAAGTCACATTATCCACGAATTTGCACTAAATGTGCCACCTGGATACAGGATCATAGAAATCCCGAAGAACGCAATATACTTTCCGATCAATCAAAACAACATAAGCTGCATACATATCAGGCTATTAGATATAAACACTCGATTAATCAACCTGCGCGGTGAAGAAGTGCAGCTATACTTGCATCTTAGAAGAAAAAATGATTGACTACAATAAAAATGTGTCTCAACAAATTAAAAATATCAGTTCTACTCGGACCACCCATCAAATAAGACCTCGCTTTAAGAAAAAAATTAAATTATCAAAAGACAATAAAGCATTCCTTAGAGCGATCGGATTGCTAAAATGAATATCTTAGACGTTTTATCCGCTCCGACTTACGATAATACTATAGAAGGAATCGAATTTCATTCCTACAAGCCCTACGTAACAAGTTTCAACAGGAACGATGAAATCCGTATACCTATCAACCAACAAGACTTGTACATACTACCATCAGCGAGCACCCTATATTTGGAAGGAACTATTATCGTTAGCAAAAAAGACACGAAGGACAAGGTTACTAGTGTCAATTTCACTAACAATGCCCTATTGTACTTGTTCCAAGATATTAGGTATGAGCTAAACGGAGTGGAGATTGATAAAATTAAAAATGCTGGAATAACTACAACTATAAAATCGCTCATATCAATGAATGAGAGTGAATCAAAGATGTCTAATGCCTGGGGCTGGAATATTGATGGTATAAAAAATATTAATGGGGGAAGATTTTCTGCCTCTATACCACTCCGTAATATTCTAGGTTTCGCTGAAGATTTTAAAAAAGTCGTAATAAATAGTAGACACGAATTGGTATTGTTGCGAAGTAACACTAATTTGAATGCTGTAAAACTTAACACTGGAGAAATAGTGGATGACGTTCAGATCAACAAAATCATATGGCGTGTACCACATGTTAAAATATCAGACAAAGAAAAAATTAGTTTGTTAAAACTATTAGAAAAAGATCGACCACTTCAAATCATATACAGGAACTGGGACCTCTACGAATATCCAGCTTTGCCTAAAACTACAAAGCATCAAGGTCTATCAAAACTTCATCCCAAATAGAGCAATTGGTCTTCAGACAAATAGAAAGAACAATGCAAGTTCTGACATGTCTCAGTTCGATCACTGCTATGTTCGTGACATTAAAGTGTACCTCAATTCAGTTTACTTCCCGTATGAAAACCTAAATGCGAGTTTTGCTAATAACAGAATCGCTTTATTATACGAGCAATATACCAGATTTCAACAGTCGTATTACGGACGTCGACCAGAGCCATTATTAAGCGAGAAACAATTTAAAGATTTGGCTCCGCTGTTTATCATTGATTGCTCTAGACAAGCTGATAACTTGAAGACCGGTCCAGTGGTAGATGTGAGAGTAGAAATCGAGACAGATTCGGAAATACCAGATCAAACCACAGCATACTGTCTCATTCTCAACGATTGCATTGTTGAATACAAACCTTTAAGTAACATCGTGAAGAAGATATCATGAAGCCGGATACCATCATCGTAGAAATCCAAGGATTTAAAGATTACAAAAATAATTTTATCGTGAAAGAAGTGGCGGTTGTAAATCAAGAGCATACACAGACGTTCCTGGTAAAACCGCCGCATTCATTCCATTCCCTTACTAAAGAAGAAAAGAAGCAAGTGAGATGGTTAGAAAGAAATAGAGGAATTTACTGGAGTGAGGGCTACGTAGACTATAAAGAATTTCATCGCATCATTTTACCATATTTAGAAAATAAAAAAATTATTACGAAGGGTTTAGAAAAAATTCAGTGGATCAAAGACTTATGTGTTAACTGTGAAGTGATAGATATAGGTGAAAAAGGATGTCCTAATTTTTCAAGGTTGAAAAAGAAATATTGTAAAAATGATACTGAATTTAACTGTGTAAATCATAGACTAAACTGTGCTTTGAATAATGCTATATGTATTAAGAAATGGTATTTTGATAATAACATGTCCATATTTAATCTATTTAAGTGGATCAAAGACTTATGTGTTAACTGTGAAGTGATAGATATAGGTGAAAAAGGATGTCCTAATTTTTCAAGGTTGAAAAAGAAATATTGTAAAAATGATACTGAATTTAACTGTGTAAATCATAGACTAAACTGTGCTTTGAATAATGCTATATGTATTAAGAAATGGTATTTTGATAATAACATGTCCATATTTAATCTATTTAAAATTAATGTTCATATTTAATCTATTTAAAATTAATTTGTAATGTTCAGTTAATAAAAAATGATTATGTATATGAGGTTGTTTTATTTAATATAATCCGGGTAAACTACATAACAAACTTAAAATTAGCTCTAATAAAATGAATTTAATTGAGTAAGTATTCTATTAATTTTAAAATATTGAAAACATAATTAAAACATAACATAATGAGAACATTTCTTTAGAGCTAATTTAAAGTGGGAGTATGTTTATAATGTCAATAAAAGATAATTTAAATTATAAATATATTATTTATTTAGTTTTCTCGTTAAAAACAATCACAAAACATTTACATTCACTTCAATTACAAACTAAATACACTTGGCCTTGTTATTTAATATTTTATGTATGTACATGAAACTTATCTACTATGAACTATGATGTATTTGAGAATTTTAATACACTACTACATTATCAAATTAATTATTTTATTTCTTCTAACTTATTCTCTCTAATTACAATAAAACTTACACCTTTGATATTTTTTTGTTTATATATATTTTTTTTATTACATTAAACTTATATATTAACTAAAAACCTTAACTAAGAACCTAACTAAGGGCTTAAAGTTTTCTTATTATTTTATTTTTATTTACAGATTGTGATGATCTATGTGGAATCATTTTATTACACTAACAAATTAACAAATGAATTTATAATACCAATATTAAACTAATTATTTATTTCTACTGAATATACAACTAGGTAGATACATTAGTTACTTACTAATAATAATCATCACCACAAAGTTTCTTTGAAATTTTATGTATCAATGATTGTGTCTCTTCCATAACATTGTCCACCGGTTCACTAACTACATATTGTGCACTTAATAACACGTTCTCATTGTCACTTGAACTTGCAGCACTTGCTTCTTGTCGCTCACTGATGTCTAACACTTGTATCTGGATCAGTCGTAAACCTTTTTTCTTTTCGTTGTTTATAACGAACGACGATTGACTTATAGAATGTTCAGCAGGTGCCTTCCGTTTTAAACCCTCCCGTCTTGCTCTAGGCTTTTTGTTGGTTGGTTCAGGTCTTTGTTGCTCTGGAGTATGCCAGCTTAAACTTGGAGTTGGCCAACCTTGACCGTATTGTGATAAGATAAAATCAGGAGAATCGCACATTATTGATGATCTGAAATAAACAAAGTTATAATTATTGATAATAATTATGTTTAACAGCTTAAGAAATAATTTTATAAATATGTATAAGCTTGTGCAATACTTACAATTTGTTTTGTTTTTATTCAACGTGATATGACCACTCCGACCGACTGTGTAATGATAGAATGATGTTCTACACAATAATATTACTGTGGAACGTGGCTAATATGTAATTAGACTCCATAAAGCCATACGCTGTGAATCAATTTCATGTTTCAACATGTCAAATTCTACAACGCGCGTGCGAACTTCGAGGCACGAGTCCTTTGTCATCAAAAATGAACATTTTATGTTTATCAAGTTGGAACCTGTATCGACACGCTGGGAGCCCTGTGTGGTTTGTAATCAATCAGGAATGGAAATAAAACAGATATAATTATAACCATTAAATATTATTTATTTATTTACTACCAATATAAGAAAACTTATCACATAGCGGCATGGCATTTCATACAAACTTAAGTCCGAAGTTTTGGAAATTAATAATATCAATTAATATAACTTGATACATCACAAAAAGTTAGTAAATTATATTTTAGGAATTTTACGAAATGCTGTGTCGCGTAAACGCTCTTAAAACTAATTAAGTACTAAGTTCTAAAGTTTTATACATCATTTGCTATAAGTAACAGTTAAAATAATAATATCTATTTGAGGCACCAAGAAAATTTAAATTTTTACAATTACATTACACATTATTTGACCTTACTTTAGGTAATTATCATTACATTTGAACGTTATCTAAATACATTGTAAAAAATATATCTACTGTAATTACTTACATTAAAAATAATGGCAATTCATTACTTAAATATAGTTGCATTACCCCAAGCAACCGCTTATCATCATTGCTTGAAAGTGCTACTTTATTTACATCCTGAGTGAATATTTCATGTTTTATCGACTTAAACAAAACATTTTTTTTGTGAATGACATTACAATTGTACAAAACGTTTTTATAATCTAACATATTTAAATTTTTCGTAACACATTTTTTTGTACCTTTTGCTTTCTTTATTGTTTTGTCTAAAGTTTTAATACAATAAAGCTTTGAGCGCAGTCCTACGAATTCTTTGATAATTTTACCACCCATTTCATCTTTAAATAACCCTGGAACCTTCTTATTAATAATTGGTAAGTTAAATTCGTTGTTTAAGTCGTAGTTGCTGGTATCAAAATATTTTAGAAAATGTTCATTGATATCTTGATAAATGTCATCAGTATTTACATCATAAACCAAACTATCCGTATCAGTATAACACAATTCAATTCGGTTACCATAAAAAGGCTTTAGATTGAATAACGGAAGTCATACATGTGACTCTTAGATAATTCCAATACAGTAAATCCTATATATATTGGTTTATTAAGAATAACGCGAGAAGGCTTCATTTGGATTGCCACTAGATCATCAGAAAATACTGAGGCGCTATGAAAATATGGACTGCCGATCAATTTCTCAGCACAAGTAGTCTTTTTTGTTTTATTGTTCAAGTCACACCACTTGTTTACTAACTTAACATCTATTCGATGCTCATTATTTTCCAGAGTCTTTCCAAAAATACTATTGTTCAATAATTTGAAAAAATCTTGTTCAAACGTTGACTCTGCTTTTTGACGTAACTGGGTGTTAATATCAATATATTGTTTTAAAAAACAGCTTTGCTTGAAAACAATTGCACGATGAATCCTTCGTAATACCAATCCGTGCTGCAAGCATTTTTTTAAATGTATGTAATGAATAATATAGTGGTATTTGCTATACAAATTCGGTATTAATTTTTTATTCTTACCACCGGGTGGGACCAATTTTTCATTATGTTCAATGTGCAATGTTGTAGGATATAATAAATCAACTTCAAGAATATAACCGGTTTCCGCAGTATCGCTTAAATCTATTAAGTTCAATTGCAAATCATCTATTTCCTGTCTACTCATGAATCTAAAATCCGAATGAGGTAAATATTGACACATGCTATAGCCATATAAATTGTTACAATCTAAATAAATAATAAATGAATTCGGAAGGGATGGGTCGTAAGAATCCAAGTATTTATGATTGGCTTGGGCATGTCTTCTGGAACACATACAAATACCTCCTCTAATACCTGATTGTATCATCCTATAAATTTGAACATCACTTATCAATTCTAATTTAATTCTAGTTTTCAAAAGCATTGCATCGAATGATAGACTTGGTGCCGTAAGATAGAACGCGGGATCCAGATTGTAATGTCGTTTACATGTTTTTCTAAAACTTTCAAACACGTCTGTAAGCAAAAGAACGTCGGTTTTAAGGTATAAATCTGTATACATACCCATGTTACGAATATTAAATAATGACCAAACGGACTGAGCGTGTTCATAGTCTTCATCAGTAATGGACTCATTAGTTAAAGAGTTAAAAAAACATTTTTTAGAGGGTAAACACGTATCTTCGTAAAGTTTCCATTGAGACATATAGTCGTACGGATAAACTCCTTTACGGGTAAGTAGATCGAATTGTGTTCTTTCGGGAAAATAAAATTTTAATTGTTTAAATTCTTGTTTTTTCATTGTACTAACCAACTTTTCTAAGCTTGTTCCTAAAAACTTGAAAGAATCTACAAATCGTACCTGTATCAAACTCAAACTCAAAATCATTTATTTCAAATAAACCATTTACAGGTACTTTTGAATTGTCAGAGTCAGTCAGTCAGTAAGTTGAAGCTAGTTGCTCGTTCCAAACAGTAGGTTTCTATGGAGAAGAACGAGCAAGAAACTCCATGAACAACACTCTTTTAAAATCAATAATATGTTACAAATTTCGGTTACATCATTCATATTGAATCTAGGGTACAATGTGAGAACAATGTAACAAGTCGTGTACGTTAAAAGAGGTTTAGATAAAAATATAATCATAATAAACAATTCAAAACAAAATTAGAATAACCGAGGCAGCTAAGAGATGACCAGTCCCAACTAACGGCGCCCGTTCACGAACATGACGCACGGATCGGCATCATTCGACTCAACCATTTTGAAGGGAACCGAATGATCCAACACGCGCGCCACCGTCAGCGAGACATTACAGTGAGCATGACATACTCCCAACCGCCAGGGCACATTCAAGTCAATGAAAGACATACCTCGTAAATGGTAGCTTTAAATAACATAGTGCTCACATGTATGTGCTATGGAAAAATTTATATAATACTAACACATTGAGTTTATACAATGCAAAGATAATGTAGATCTATATCTTCAGCAGCTCCAAAAATAATTAAAAATGCTAATCAATGAATCTATGAACCCTTATGGCTGTGGAGCTAGACCAGCATCCAGCCAAGCATTTTTATCAGTGATGTATTCACCCAATGAATAATAGGCTCGGCTGCATAGTGTGCGTTTTATATAAGACTTAAATTTTGTCTCATTTAGTTGAACAATGTGGGGAGGTATTTTATTGTAACATTTTAAACAGTACCCCATGAAAGAAGTATCTACTTTAGCCAGTCTGAAACTCGGTTGAACTAGTTGGTCCCTATTTCTAGTGTTATAATTATGTCTTTCACCCCTTTTACTAAAAAGATGCAGATTTTTTCTAGCGTACATTATGTTTTCATAGATGTATTGACAAGGTACCGTCATTATGTTAATTTCCTTAAACAGTTCCCTTAGAGAATCGCGCATACGGAGATTGTAAATGGCTCTGATGGCTCTTTTCTGCAGAATAAAAATAGACTCGATGTCTGCAGCTCGTCCCCACAGTAAAATACCGTAAGACATTATACTATGAAAATAACTAAAGTAGACCAGTCTCGCGGTATCCACATCAGTAAATTGCCGGATTTTTCTGACAGCATATGCTGCCGAGCTTAGCCGTCCAGCGAGAGATGTTAAATGAGGACCCCATTGTAGCCTTGAGTCGAGCGTGATCCCCAGGAAAACAGTTTTATCAACGAATTCCAGCTTCTCATTATTCAATACTATGTCACAGTCATTACTTTTGACATTTGGTAAAGAAAATCTGATGCACTTCGTTTTTTTTTCATTCAATACTAAATTATTCGCCGTGAACCAATTTTGGACTTGCAGTAAGGCGCTATTTACGTGGTCTAGGTTCTGGGCTCGTCTGTCTATCTTAAATATTAAAGAAGTGTCATCAGCAAATAACACCATTTGTGGTTGATATTTCAACAGATGAAGAAGATCATTAATATACACTAAAAAGAGGAAAGTACCCAAAATTGAACCTTGTGGAACCCCCATTTCTACCTTTAAACCATGTGAATTCACCCCATTTATTTGGACTTGCTGCTGCCTATTAATCAAATAAGATTTTACTAAACTAAGCGCAAGTCTACCTAGTCCGTAATGCTCAAGTTTCAGAAGTAATGTCTCGTGATTTACGCAATCAAATGCCTTGGAGAGGTCACAAAAGATTCCTATGGCATCTTGTGCCTCTTCCCACGCAGTAAATATGTGTTTTAATAAAGTGACACCGGCGTCAGTCGTACAACGCCCTTTGGTGAAACCATACTGTTGATCGTGTAATATGTCATTTGTGTTAAAATGAGCAAGCATCTCGGCTGTACAATTTCAAAACCTAGTAAGGGACACCTCCATAAAAAAACGTGTCTTTGCATTTTGCAGCTTACTAGGCCATAAAGCATCGATTCGCATTGCCAAAAAGTCTAAAATGACATTAGAAATAGGATTTTGTTAATTAAAAAACCTAGCAAGTACACAGCTGTTATGCAACAAAACGCAAAAAACCATTTCAAAAACCTAGCAAGTGACATTGACATTTTTTAAACCTAGCAAGGGATGTCCCTTGCTAGGTTTTTAAAGTTGTCGTGCGACTTGCTAGGTCTTTGAAGTTGTCGACGGCGGTTGAATTTCGCGCACTTACGTCAGTAAGTGACAAACCGTCGTCGCCTCCGCATCGTTCGTTTGTTTTTGTAAAGTTTTAAATAGTGAAACATGTCTAAAAAACAGTTTTATAGGTCAAAGTTAATATTGAGAGCCCTAGAAAATGCAGATATGTAAGTAACATTATGTTTACTTTGTAGTAAGTTTGACACAATGTGTTAATAACCTCAAAAATATCTAAGTGATTTGTAACAGTATTTCAAGCTTTTATTTGTTGCATGATTGTCTTTCTACACTTTACTTTTTCGGGGTTTAGCTTGGTTCTCTCGGGTAGGTAGGGTAGTACGTTCAGTCGATGACCAGAGTTGGTACAGTCAGTGCCTACTTTTATCTCATAACGCGACACGCGCTATGGTAACCAAGTGTACAAATACGATAAAAATATGTGCGTGAAGCGTCTTGGTCGGCACTGAGGCTTTAGTGCTTACGCACACCATCATGCCGTGTTTCTACACATGTTAATTTACCACAAGACGTGTGTATTTACGTGGTCACAAAGTGACCTTTGTGAGACAAAAGTAGGTACTATAGTTACCTAATTTATTCTGACTGCACGGTTGGTTTAGTGATTTGAGGGATGCTTGCGCTTGAAATCCGTTTATTTGAACATTTACTGTACCATTTGTATCAAGGCGAAAGATAGTATTGTGGCTTAAATTGGAGGTGGCCAATGTCCAGCAGTGGACTGCAATAGGGTGATCGATTGAATTATTGAACAAGGTTTATGGATTTATGCGTAGCTACTTTTACTTCCAGTCTGTTTTTATTTGCACGAGTGTGTGGGTCTTGCTTGAGCCTAACTATTTATTTCAGGTCACGTTCTATTGTCAACACTCCAAATGAATCAAGCACTACAAAAACTTTAGATTCAAATCAAAATAAAGGTGATACAGCCAGTCCAGATCCCTTAAAACAAGCCCAAAACTTAACACTACCAATTCAACCACAAAATATATACGACAATCCTGCACCAAGTACGTCAAAAGATGATTCAAATAAAGAGAATAACAGCGACAATATATCAGATATATCTAATTTTTACGATAGTGATGATTCCGTAAGGGACCCTGATTTTATTTTGGATTTAATAAGAAATGAAAAACATGGGTTTAATTTCACACATGAAGATGGCACCAATTCGGATTTAGATATTTTTGCACCGGCTGAAAGAGTTCATGAAAGTACCTTACTTCCCAGCTTACTGCCACCACCCACTGTATATATTGCAACTTATCCGGACACGATTATATTTATGGACCAAAATCAGGCAAACTATTTCAGAGAGAACAATGCAATGTACCCAGAACCCATATATTTAGATCAAGTTAGAAATGAAACGCCAAACTTTCAAACAGAGGATCAGCAGCTTTCTGATGAGAATGCAGTGCGATCTGAAAATAATACAGAGATGGCTGAAAAAAAGAAAGTTAAATATCCATTTATTGAGGAAACCTGTGGAAACAAATGCAAGAGACAGTGTTATTTGTTTACATTAGAAGAACGAAAATTAATATGGAATAATTACTGGAACCTGAAAAACGAAAACCGCAGAAGTTTTTTAAATAAGTGCACAAAAATTCAAACCATAAAGAGACGAAAAGTGGCTGAAAAAAATCCGAATCCTAAGTACGCTAAAAATGAAAGTCGGTTCTATTACTTACCTAAAATCAAAGATGGCGATGGTATGATGGAAGAGTTGAACGTATGTCGAAACTTTTTTCTCAAAACTCTCGGTTATAAAACAGATGCAGTAATTACTGAACTAAGCAGAGGTATAAAACGTAATGTATTATATGGCGAAGTGACAGAAAAGCGGGGAGGAAAAAAACGAAGATTGGACAGAGACCCCATATCTAACCATATTTTGTCTTTTAATCCAACCGTCAGTCACTACAGGAGAAGTAACGCTCCACTTGCTCGATATTTACCCAGAACACTAACCTTACAGTTAATGTATAATGATTTTAAAAGGAAATTTCCAAATTCAACGTGTTCCAAAGAAGTGTACCGTCAGACCATTAAACGGATGCATATTTCATTTAAATTTCCTAAAGGAGATAAATGCACTGATTGTGAATCGTTTGAGCAGGAAATAGCAGAATGCGAAGATGGTAATGTCCCTGAAACATTAAAAGCCTCATATGAATGCCACAAACTCAAAGCTAATAAAGCCATTCAAAAATATCAAGAAGACGCTTCTAAGGAAAATACTACTAGTATTAGGTACTATTCTATGGATCTGCAAAAGGTGATGTTATTGCCCGACATGCCAAAAGTAAAAGATTCCTTCTTTTTGAGTCGTCTCATATCTTTCAATTTGACATTTGCCCCCATTCAAAAAATGGCACACGTTAACAGCACTTGTGTACTTTGGCATGAAGCTTGGGCAGGTAGAGATGCCAATAACATTGTAGATGCTTTAGCAGCACTTCTTGAAAAGCAGAGAGACCTGCAGCATTTAATAATTTGGTGCGACAATTGTACGAGCCAGAATAAAAACTGGATTTTGTACACTGCACTTGTGACCCTTGTCAATTCGGGTTTTTCCACTATTGAAACCATAAATCTGAAATATTTAACAAAAGGACATACCCACATGACTGCGGACGGTGTGCATGGAAATATAGAAGCTCAAATCAAGCGTCGAGAAGCCGTTTACGATTACGAAGATTATAAAGATGCAGTGCAAAGCTGCAGACAAAATCTTGATATTGTAGAAGTCCAGAAAAAATACCAGTGGATTAAAAAGAAAAGGACCCCGAGACGCAATAATTATAACGACATACTTAATACATTTACATTGAACTCCGTAGTGGATGTTAAATTTGTAAGTGGCAGTCGAAAAATGTTTTACAAAGTGGATTTCGACGAGCCATACAAGGAACTAGATTTCCTCGTAAAAAAATTCAATGTTGAGTTGCTGCCGGAAACTAATAATAGTCCAAGAGGTATAAAACAGAATAAAAAAGATGGTATTTTGTCCAAACTTGTGCCACTCATGCCTTCAAACCGAAGACAATTTTGGATAAATTTACCGGTTTGTGACGCCTCCGAAGATTTAGTTTCAGGGGGGCAAATGATTACCGACTAATAAGGTTTTGTGCTTCGTTTTTCACATTTCATAAGCCTATAACGTTTAATAAATTGTCCTATTTTATAACATAAATAAATAAATATTGTAAAAATAACTGAGTATCATTTAAAATTCGTACTTACTAGCTTTATTAAATGGTCATCGTTTCAATAGGTGAAACTTATTCAACAACATTAAAAACCTAGTAACGGTACTTACTATGTTATGAAATTGTTAAACAGGTCTACTCTAAATTTAAAAAACAATTTAATCTTTAGTAAGTGCTATAAAACGTGATCTATTGTATATACGCAAAAATAGTTAAACTTTGTGCAAAGCTAAGTATATACCGCATCTTTTGATCTTACTCTTATCTCTGCTGCTCTTCTAGTCTCGACGCGGCAAGGTCTCAAAGTGACCAACTCGTTTTTTGGCTCTCCTATAAAATTTATCTCGACTCCCTTACTAGGTTTTGAAATTGTACAGCCGATCTGATTAAGCATAATCTTTTCAAAAACCTTGCTGAAAGCCGACAACACGGACACGGGTCTATAATTGTTAGTATCTTTACTATCCCCGAATTTGAAAAGAGGTATGACCTTACTAAATTTCATTAAATCTGGGAAAACACCTTGGTCTACGCACATATTAAATATTAAAGCCAAATAAGGTGCTATTGTTTCTATTATAGATGTACAAACTTTAATAGACATACCCCACAGATTTTCAGTAAATTTTATTTTGATTTGCCGAAAAGCTTTTAAAACGGTCATGGGGTCAATATGTTTAAATTGAAAATCTACCGGGCAGCCTGGAACGTTCGCTTTTAATAACGCAATTGTCATCAGGTGAGGAATTCAAAGCATCCGTGGTTTTGATTGGTATGCTAGTAAAGAAATTTACAAATTCACGAGCTACTTCTATGTTAGAGCTTAGGGGACCACGTGGTGTCTCTAATGTATACTCAGTGTTACGAACTTTTTTCCTGCCAGTCTCGTTATTAATAACTTTCCAAACTGTCTTTATTTTATCGTCTGCCGATTTGATTTTGTTGCTAATGTATAGGGCCTTCGCTACCCTGCAAATATTTCTAAAAGTTTTAGAATAAGTAGCAACATACTTGTTGAAAGTATCCGTGTTAACATAAGGCTTAAGGCCATAAAGCTCAAACAGTCTTTCCCTACTTTTTTTAATACCTCTAGTTGCCCAGTCACTAAATACAAACTTAGGGCTAATATGTTTTGTCTTTTTTTCAAAATTATTATCGAATTCAGACTGCACTACAAAAAAGAAATCATCATACAATTTATTTGCATCGTTATTATTATGGTCTAGAGTACTTAACTTATCATTTAAGGTAACATTGAATCTATTTAATTTACCAGTTGTTATTGGTCTAAATTTTATTTGCACTTTTGTTAAAGGCATTTTAAACACATAAGTTACCGTTTGACCGCTATGATCCGATGGCAGATAATTAACAATGGCTTTATCTAAATAATCACAATCACAAAAAATATTATCGATACAGGTAGCAGTCGTTGGAGTTACTCTAGTAGGTTCCATAAAAACGTTCGACAAATTAAATGATTTAAATAGGTTTAATAATCGACAACTATTCAAATTATCTTCTAAGATATTAATATTAAAATCACCACAAATAATTGCAGATTTGCTACAAGTTGCAAGTTTCGCTAGGACATCTTCCATTACCGACTCAAATAAAGAATAGTTAAGGAAAATTGGGGGTCTGTACACGCACACTATAATATGCTTATCCAGCTCAACACAGGATAGTTCAATGCAATGTTCAACCGATAGGCTAACAATGTCATTTCGTTGTTTATATTTCAAACAATTTTTTACTAAGATTAATGACCCTCCACGGGACACAGCGTTACGATTAAAACAACTGCCTACACTATAGTTTTCATAATTAATTAGCATCTGGTAATCTTTTAACCAATGTTCAGTAAAACAAACAATGTCAAACATGGTTTTTTCTAAAAACAGTTCAATTTCTAATAATTTGGAAGAAATACCTTGAATATTTTGATGAAATAATTTTAAGGTATTCTGCTGTTTTTGCAACTTAACTTTTTGAGAGCAAGAAGGTACTTTATTGTTTGTAGAAATAGCTATATTGTTACTGGTACCTTCTATTGTCTTACAGACTAGTTTAAATGAGTATCCGGAGTTTGACCACGGACTTCAATAACAGGTAGTGTGTACCTACCACTTGTGAAACTCCCATCAATAGGTGGCTGGTCCATAGTGACACATGGATCCTCCTTCGTACACTTTGTAAAATTATTTATAGCAGAGCTACAATTATTCACCTTATTATTAGTACTATTACTAATTGTTGAAGAGTTAATAACACCTGACTTCGACATACTACTTATGTCTGAGTTAAAATAAAACTATGAGCTAATAGCCGCGCTATTTGACGTCTAAACCTAATGGGCAGATACACGGTATCCCTAGTCGATTTTAATTTCTCAACAAAACTGTTGGTGTCAAAAAACAAAAGCTTATCACTATAGTGACTTACTAAAAAATGCACATGATTATTTAACATGTGTATATAATTGTTCTGTCTAGATGTTAAATGTTTAAAATATGGGAAAGCACACAAAATTATTTTATTACAATTAATATTTAGAATCTCGGTAACACTGTCAGTAATATCCTCCTTTTTGACCGTTAAACTATTACCTATAAATACACAAATATTGGTGGAAGGATTATATTCGAACTTTGGTATTGTTGACATTATATGTTTGTAGGACAACCCAGGTGTACAATGGTTTAGGGTGTTATATCTAAGGTTATTATTAATTAATTTCCCTATACCTCTTCCTATACTATCTGAAAACATTACTGAAAGACTTGCATGACTGCTACCAGAGGAACAAGTACTAGAGATTGTATGTGGCACTTCTTCAACAATATCAATGTTATGGTTGAGGATAGAGCCTTGAGCACCTACAGCCTGGGACGGGTCCTCCGTTGCCTCAGGCTGAAGGGCCACAAGGTTGGACTCCTTCTGACAGGTACACTGAGTGTTGCTGAGAGTCAGCGAGTCTACCCTGTCTGCATTGTAGTTACATAAATCCACTAACTCATTTGCAGCTAATATATGTTCCTTTATTTGGTTTTCAGATATCACATATTTATTATAAAGAGATTTTAGTGAGTCATCCAGAGCCTGTATTTCTGATTGCAAGCGCTGAGTGTCTACTTCATAAATATTCTTACTATCTTCTAATTTTATTTGACAGTTTTTCAATTTATTGATTAGAGCAACACGTTCTTTCCTATATTGAATATTTGTGGATTTGTGTTTCTGTTGATTTTTAAACTTATGACATTTTCTTATAATTTTATTTAATCTAGCATATTTTTTTAATTTATTTTGGCTAACCTCATAACTGGACTTATGATTCAGTAAGGAATCCTCTGTAAGGTCTATTGTTATTAATGAATGTGGGTTACAGTTTTTTTCCAATAATTCATTATATAAGAGGTCTGTTTCTTTGACCTGAGTACGTTCCTTTTCCTTATGTAATTTTAAAATTTGTACATTTGCCTGGATCAATTCATCCTCTAAGTCCCTAATTTTGCCTAAGGCTTCCTCATACAAATTACTACAATTGTTAAAACCATCTGTCACCATCCTTAATTTGTCCCGTTCATCAATAACATCCAGGTATTGCTGATGTAAGTCTACCAGCTCCCGCTTTAAGCTAGAGTTCCTGTCAACTATCTTCTTGACTTCCTCCTCACTTTCATCTCTCTCTTCCAACAGCTGTTTACATTGAAGATTGGATGCTTTAAGTTCTTGGAGGGCCGTTCTTAATTTAAGCTCCATATCCTGAGCAGTAGCCTTACGGGTCATCACAGGCATGGTTACAGATATGGTTACTGAAAGTAGAATTAAAGAAACGGTGTGAGAAACAAAAGGATAGACAAACTTAAGAGTAAAATGGGAAATGAAAAGAAAATATGGGAGAAGTTAGTGTAGTTATATGGAGAAATGGGGCAGGTAGGCTACTGAAATTACTTTAAAGGCTTTAAATTAATCAAAGAGAAAAAACTACTTCTATTGTCTACAATATATATTTTTTCTTTTTGTATGTGGGTAGGAAGCCTAAATGACAGTTACTTATTTATTAATATTACAATATTATATTATATTATAAAATGCAAAATCACGATCATGAACCTTATTGGTAAATATAAGCATAAAGCTTGGAAATAAACTTTACTATGGGTACCTACTGAGTGTAAAAACTTACTAAGTTAATGAAAACTAAGTGACTTGAAACTAATTGCAGAGTACAAGATTATTCAAAATCTTAACAAGTACGTGTCTAGGATTTTATGAGACGATTGTGTGCTAATAATAAAATAAAAGTAAACAATACTTCCCGTATTAATTACGCTGTTTAAACAACAGCTGTTCCTTGTTGTAGGTTACCGGTATTGGTGTGTCACCAAACACTGCGTTATCCTTAATATATTTACAGGAAAACCGTAATCCTGAGTTTTTGTGCCGTTATAATACAAATAAACAAATAATTACACACTTATTTTACTTATTTCCTAATTAAAATTAATTATAAAATACGGAACAAAAATTTGACATGTTACTCGGGCAGTGTTGCCACTTTTTCTTTCATTATGTAGTATGCTGCATAGTGTAGTATGCTTTCATTATCGGAAATCGGAATATACTTCGTGAAAGAAATATAATTTTCTTTTGTTTTAGGTATGACTTTAATAGATCCTGGAGCTTTACCTAATTCTTTTATGAAAAGATGGCAATCATAACCCGATAAGTTATGAAAAAATATAGGCAGAAACTTAGGCATTTTATATTGTAGGTTACAGTAACTGTGAGCTGCGCCACGATATTTACCAGTCAAATGACAATGATCGCGAACCCTATCACCAAACAAGAAATTCTCACAAATATGACATGTATCAGAGTTTTCAAAGTCGAGAGCATTCTCATTCGTGTAAATCATAGGAATGGTATTATTTAAAATTCTATAAAGCTTTTTAGCGTCTTTATAGATAGACTTCACAAATTTCGAAACGCAATCCAAACCACGATACGAGATGTAACGATTATAGGTTTTATCTAGAGTGCATGTAATATGATAAGCGAAAGCGATGGGCACATGTCGCTGTCTCGTAACGGTGCTCGCCTGAGTTGGGTCAGGTTCGCAGGAGTCGTACCGCTCTAGCATTGTTTCAAAATCTGCATATATAACAAATGGAACAACTTGCTTTCTACCATAATTTTCAAACTGAATGAAAGAACCCTTTGGAGGTAGTTCAGTAGCAACTCCTCCACAACTGTGTGAATTCAGATCATCACATGAATCAAAGAACATTAAACAAACATCACAAAAGTATAATTTACTGTGGTGTCTTGTTATTTGTTTTTTAACAAGACGAGGTAAATCCTTAATGAGACAGTAGTGTGATAAATCATCTTTTTCTAAGTAAAGTAAATGAATCACTTTCCTCTTCAAAGATTTTGGTTTATAAAACGGTCCAATCACGGAATTATTTTTAAAGCCATATATATATACAAATTTCAGGGTTATTTAATTCGAATCGAGCAATATCTGAGAAACTCAATGGAAATTGAATGTCTTTTATATTTAACACGCTTTGAAAGCTGGATATAAAGCAGCAACAACTGACCATAAAAAGCAATAATTATCTTTATTGCGAATATTAATACATGCTTTTTTTGATTTAATTGATGTCGGCAACTCGATAAAGCTTGAACCGCGCAAAGGTTGGTATTTGTTAACATTAACTTCCAAATACGAACTGTTTAAAAATGTCCACCCACTGTCACGATCTTGAAATTCTTCTATCTTTTTTTTCAACGTGTTTCTAACCTAAGATGCTAAAGAATCATAATCATAATTCTGATGTACTACATAATTCTTTGTAGCAAATGATTTCATCTCCTGACTATCATTTTTAACCATCAAAAACAAAGCAAAATATTCGAAATTAATTTTTAGACAGATATGATCCCTAAGAGATTTGTTTATTAATGTCTTGATTTTTTCTTGACTGTTATTCAAAAACGAATCTAAAGAATAATTTTCGTTAGTATCAATAATTCTATAAGAAGCTATACGATTTAGAAATGCAGAATGAATTAATTCAACACCTTCGCAAACGTATGAAATATTTTTATTTTTATGATCGATACTGCGTAGATGACCCATCCAATGACTGCGCTCAACAGATATGTTACAAACAGTGCAGAAAGGCATTCTATCGTAATTAATTACCTGCTAAGTTTAAAAATAAAGATTTATTTTGGATGCCTCAAATTTAAATTTTAAATGAATAATGTAACTTATTTAAAATGTATCTTATCACTATAAATATGGGCTCTGAGTCATCGAACAACTCGTGAGCCTTATGCATGAATTTTGTAGTGAGTTTCACTGCGAGCTACCTTTATCCAGTTGCAGTTTTAATCTTGTTTTGGATGCCTCAAATTTAAAGTTTAACTTATTTAAAATGTATCTTATCACTAAAATATACCGGCTCTGAGTCATTAAACAACTCGTGAGCCTTATGCATGAATTTTTGTAGTGAGTTCCACTGCGAGCTACCTTTATCCAATTGCAGTTTTAATGCAACTTGGGACTTCTTCCAACGCTCCTCAGGAGCAGTGGAGATGATGTCTTCTTTATGGTACACCTTCAGTTCCACAAAGAAGGCGCCCCTTAGGTCCGCTGTCCGTCGTACCTTCCCGTTGGCGACGCGGGACAGTAAGGATGAACCTAACTCCGACTGCGGAGGAATGCCATCTAAGTCTTCCAAACCGAAAAGATCGGTGGTCCCTGGTCTCTTGTTACTGTAAAAAAATAATTTTATTTTAATAATCTAGAAGAAACACTTTTCTAGATACAAACTTATGTTGAGCGAAAAATAAGTAAGTATGTACTTAAAAATATTTTTGCAAATCAAAGTTCTCTATTGAAATCTACTTTATATTAGAATTTATGTGAAAGTAATAACTTAGAAAATAAAAAGTAGTCATAAACTACCTTGATCCTAATTCCACGACCGAGGAAGCTTTGCGCTTTGTTGTTTTTTTCTTAGGCTGGCTCTTGCTCGGCACGACCTTTGTAGCAGT
The DNA here is from genome assembly GCA_947361185.1 of Charanyca ferruginea. NCBI lineage: Eukaryota > Metazoa > Arthropoda > Insecta > Lepidoptera > Noctuidae > Charanyca > Charanyca ferruginea. The sequence goes on from OX376056.1 coordinate 1,932,793, forward strand.
CGGCGGGCTCTTTATGTAGTCGGACACACGGGAAACGTCGGAGTCAGACCTAATACACAAGATAAAAAAGTACTTAATATTTTATATAACAAAACAAATAACCGTTTAAGGTCTTTTTTGAGATACAATAATCAATTTATAACAGGTTGAGAACAGTTACATCAGCCGGCAGGCACAAACCAGGTCCGTAGCTGAGTAACAGTCACGATGGATAGATAGAACATGATAATTACAACAGCCGGCAGGCGAAAACCAGGTCCGTAGCTGAGTAGCAATCACGATGGATAGACAGAACATGCTAATTACAACAGCCGGCAGGCAAAAACCAGGTCCGTAGCTGTGCATTATGACTACTAATTTAAAATTAAGAAGTACTCACTAACATGATTTAAAGTTGATTTTAAAGTACTGCTAGTACTACTTGTCACTTTGAAGATTCTGGAGCGAATGTAATTTAGCGATTTAATTAATTCGTTTATATTCACAAAAAATACTATTTCAGCATAAAATAGATCGTTTTAATTTTAAACTCTAAGTGTATGTCTTACAGTTGTATAAAAAATATGTCGTTTACGTCGTATTGGCCAATCCGTGTGGTTGTTAATGTTAAGTTGCGGTTAAACTCGGGACTAAATATTATAATCATATAAAAATACTACTGTGGAATAAGTTCGTTTATAAATACTCTCAAATAAAATTTTTAATCGTATTATTAAATAATCACTTAAACCCACAATTAAAGAATCCAAGAAACTGTATCGTGTGGGAATCGAACACACGTGTCTGAGTTATGGTTTTATAGTGGTCTAATTTATCGATAACAACTTTAGTTTAATTTTAGTATAGGTACTATTACAATGCTCCCAAATAATCTTGTTGTGCACAGGGTTCTCTTTTATGTAAGTTAAAATCGCACTCGATCGAAGTGGGTAATGGTTCATCCAATAATACATGTTGTACTTGATAAAAATATATCATATAAATATATAGTCTTAGTACCTAGAACAATGAAACACAATAAATTAGAAGCGATTACAAACTTCAAATATAAATACGAAAATAATATTTAGGAAATTCTATAAAAGACGAATTCAGTGTTTATTTACAACATGATAGTCGATCATGTTACTTAGATTATGCAGTTGATGCGACCGTGGGAAGCGAGCATTGCATTGACATTGAACTTTGCTGATTCGAAAATAAACATAAAGCTACTTTACATCTATGATGCAACCACCGGATACGGTTACCGTCTACGGAACAATCTACAGCAGCGGATTCACACACAGTTTGTACGCTTGATTGAATAATGTGCAATACGGTTCTGATCCGGTTGTCGTTGTCAAGTGTATCTGCACCTTAGCTTTATGCATGCAAGGCAAGGATCGACTATCCGTGTGACCACGCTTACCACTTGATTGTTACGTGTTGATGTAAAAGGTTGATGTATCGTCTGTAATGTGTTAAATTAAAATTTAGATGTCCTCGAGCCAAACTGGTCACAGAAAAAAATGTGTTGGCCTAAAGGTGTGCACTACTTACTTTTGTGGAGAGACATGAGACAATCTGTCCTAAATTTTAGTTTAATGTACGTGGTATTGGTGTGTCGGTAGGAAATAAAACAACCGTCTCGCTCGTTAGCTAGTTTAATACTGCATATACACGCACCACGCAGCGCGGCGCACACATTATAATAAAAGTATAACTATGCAGATAGTACATACAGTTCATCCCTCCAACATTAATTTGGGAACCTGTAACAATACCAAAATCTTCCTCAATACATAATACAATTATTTACCATACTAAAACACTCATTAGCTTAATTACCTAAAAATATTTTCTATAACAAACAGGTTTTCGGAGTCTCTTAGAGCGCTCAACCGGGGGAGTGTTTACACTACTTGGCTTAGTATGCTCATTTGAAACAGAACATTGTTCAACCGGTTGAGTCTCTTCATTCATCACCTCGCTAGCCTCCGCCCACTCGTCATTGTCGGTATCCCTCTGTTCCCTTACTTTATCATGGCCATATTCTACGGTGCCAGACGCGGGCCGCAACTCTCTCTCCTCCTCAGCACTAGCTGACGGAAGCGAAAAAGGTGCCTGTGGCGCCGGCCTCGCGGGGGATTGTACATCGGGTTCTGTCGTAGGGAGCGGGGGCTGCGGCGGCGGCGGTGCGTCCAGCGCCGGCACTCGGTCGCAAAATACCGAACTGTCGACGCCGGACGTGCTTCCACTAATATCTACATCAGTATCTTTGCTCGAATTAGTATACTTCCTCATCTGATCTATGTGTCTATTACTACTAGTTCCGTAATCCTTAAAATAAATTTCAAACATTCTTGTACCTATAATGTTTTTTACAATACCTATACTCCAAATACTTTTCCTTGCAATAAACCACTTAGCCCATACAGTCTCACCTATTTGAAAACATCTGTTACATTTTAATACCGATTGTTCGGTGTCCTTATCAATAGATTTAGCCTGTGGTAGAATTAAGTCTAATCTGCATCTTAAATTACGACCAAACATTAACATCGCCGGGGTGACGCCAGTGGCGCAGTGAACCGTGTTCCTAAAATTAAATAAAAAACTCTGTAGTTTCTCATGGATATCTTTTTGACATCTACCCTCTGCTAATATACATTTAATCATCTTTTTACATGTTTTTACTGAGTTTTCCGCCTGCCCGTTGCTGGCTGGGTGATAAATAGGCGAGTTAAGGTATTCAATACCATTTACTTGGCAAATGGTATGATATTCTGATGAACTAATTTTCACATCATTGTCCGATACAATAACATTAGGCACACCGAACCTACAAAACATAACCTTTAATGTTTGAATAAGCGCATTACTTGAAGTACCACGGTCCATTTGAACACATTCCAGCCATTTAGAATACGCGTCTACGACGACAAGATATACCACCTGACCTATGGACATGTAGTCTATGTGAATGCGGTGCCACGGGCCCGGCGGCCGCGGCCAGGGCGCGGGGGCCGCTCGCGGCGGCGCGGCTCGCAGCGCAGCGCACGCGCTGCATGCTCCTACCCACCGTAATATATCTCTGTCAATTCCAGGCCACCACATTCTACTACGTGCGGCACTTTTTGTTTTTACGACGCCAAAATGAGCCGAATGCAATTCTTCCAGCATCCTATCTCTGTAGACGGGCGGAATGACTTCCCTATGGCCGTGAAACAAACAACCATCGATTAATTCTAAATCCGATTTGCATTGAAAATATGGCACTATAGATTTACATTTTATTTTCCTAGGCCAGCCATTAGACATATACTTAGTTACAGTTTTCAGCACACTGTCGGCGGCGACCGCTCGCTTGATATCGTCGAACAAAACCGGTTTTACGTTAGCCTCTAAAAACAGAAAATACTTGGAACTATTTTCATGTTCCTTATCGCTGACTGCGACCGATAACGGTGATCGAGAAAAATAGTCTGCGACCTCATTATTTTTACCGTTTACGTATTGTACCGTATAGTTGTATGCGGATAAAATTATTGCATATCTTTGTAGACGTAGGGCGGCCGTAACAGAAATACCATTCCCTTTACCAAAAATTGACAACAGAGGCCTGTGATCAGTTTTCAAGATAAAGGGGGTTTGACGACCATATAAGTATTGGTGGAAATGTTTTACACCAAAGATAATAGCCGTTGCCTCTTTCTGAATTTGGCTATAATTCTTTTCACTAACCGTCAGCGACCTTGAGGCGAAAGCTATCGGTCTCTCATGGCCCGGGCCGCTCGCGGGGCCATGCGCGAGCACGGCGCCGAGCCCGCACGGTCCCGCGTCCACTGTTAGTACCAGCGGCGCCTCCGGATCAAAATGTGCCAGTACGCGTTCACTGGCCAGCTCGCGCTTCACGCTCTCGAATGCCGCTTGCTGTCGCTCACCCCACTGCCATTGCACGCCCGCGCGTAGTAGTTCATGTAGCGGACTCAGCACAGCGGATGCGCTCGGAATAAAATTCCTGTAGTAATTAACTACACCTATAAACCTTTTAACCCCTGATACATTGGTGGGAGTAGGTGCACCTAGGATAGCCTCGACTTTTGTTGGACAAGTCCTTAACCCGTTCTTGTCTATTACGTACCCTAAGTAGGTAACCTTACTTTCGAAAAACACACATTTTTCCTTTTGCAGGCGCAATCCGGCATCTTGCAACCTACATAAAACCTCGCGAAGTCTTGACAAATGTATTTCTTTTGTTGATCCGGTTATACAGATATCATCAAGCCATATACTAACTTCTTCTAAGCCTGACAACAAAGTTTCCATTGCTTTTTGGAATATAGCTGGAGCGTTTGCTAATCCGTAGACGAGCCGGCTGTAAGAAAATAACCCTTTTTGTGTATTTATTGTAGTTAACTTCTGCGATGATTTGCTTAATTTAAACTGATTATAAGCATTGCTCAAGTCTAATTTCGTATAATGTTCCCCACCCCACAACTTTGAAAATACTTCCTCTATACGAGGTAGGGGGTACTTGTCTATTTTTAGATCTTTATTTAGTGTACATGAAAAATCACCTGCTATCTTTAACTTGCCATTTTCTTTCAATACCGGTACTATTGGTGTGGCATATTCAGAATAATTAACCGGTACAAGTATACCTAAACTCACTAACCTATCAAGTTCTGCGCTGACTTTGTCTTTCAAAGCAAAAGGAACGGGACGCGGCTTAAAAAATTTTGGTGTGGCATTGTCTTTTAATTGCAATTCGACTTCGAACTTATTAAAACAACCTAGTCCATCCTTCCAAACATCTGGATATTCATTCAACAACCGTTGTACTTCGAGAATGTTTTTATTCTCGCAAACTAGGTTGTTATTATGTGTCGCAAAATACATACTAAATTTTGTCATGAAATCACGTCCCAGTAAAGGTGGACCGCCGTTTGCTATGACATACATTTTAATATCTTTACTTATGTTATCATAAGTTATTTTAGCAACAAAATATCCCATAGGCGTGATTTTATGACCGTTGTACAGACACATTGTTAAATCACTTTTATCCAAACTTAAACTAGAAAAATGAAGCCGATACAATTTCTCCGAAATCACAGTGGTTCCCGAACCCGTATCTAACTCCATACACAAATCAATTTTATTTACATTTACGTTAATTTTTATAGGATTATGGTCAACATACCTCATGTTATATAGTTCACACTCTTTGCAGTCACTTCCTTGAACCGTCTCCGTATCCTCCGCACCGATATTATTAAGATTTGACTTCCTAACTGCGCATAACTTCTTTAGATGGCCTTTTTGCCCACAAATAAGACACTTGTAGTTCTTAAATCTACACTGAGCCGCACTATGGTTTTTTAAACCGCACACTGTGCAACGCACTTGTTCGCTGTCGCCGTCGCCGGAACCGCGACGGCCCGCGCCGCCGGCGGCAGCGAGGCCCCGCGCGTGGCGGCGGCCGCCAGCATGCACGTGGAACACCGGCTCCTCCTTGACAACCAGCTCGGCGCGCGCTTGCCGCGCACACGCCGCTTTCTGGGCGACCTCCAGCGCCTGTCCAAAAGTCAGGCTTTTGGAGTCACACTCAAACAATCTATCACGCTCCGGTCCCGTTTTGAAGCCAAGCACAAAGCGGTCACGCAAAAGCATGTCCAACTCCGAGCCAAAATCGCAGTACACGGCTAGCCCTCGCAGCCGCGCAGCCCACTCCTCGATGCTTTCACCGTCGGATTTGATCGCTTCATAGAACTTCGCCCTATCGGCGAACGTTGATCTTTTTGGCGTGAAATGTTTGTTGAGTACGTTCACTAGCTCACTAAAGGCGGTTCCCTCGAGCTTTTTCGGATGCAATAAGTTCCGAACCAGACGGTAGGATTCGTCCGACAAATAAGTTAAAAGCACTGCACTTTGATTATCGTCAGAAATTTTATTTAGCTTGATAAACTGTATCAATCTACTGTGAAACACATCCCATCCTCGTCGCCAAATGGTGTGTCGGTAGGAAATAAAACAACCGTCTCGCTCGTTAGCTAGTTTAATACTGCATATACACGCACCACGCAGCGCGGCGCACACATTATAATAAAAGTATAACTATGCAGATAGTACATACAGTTCAGGTATCCTAAAGTTCAGATGTCCTCGAGCCAATCTGGTCACGAAAACGGGTATGTGTGTAATCCTAAGCGACAGTGCACCATCCTAATAAGTATGTGGAGAGACATGAGACAATCGGTCCTGAATTTTAGGTTACTGGTTCGTTCAGATACAGATCTAATTATGTTAACGGAAAGTATGTGTGTTGTATGTTTAAATCAAGGTATAGTAAGTTTCATAGTTGTTTTAAGCTGGTGAGTATAATTAAATGAATCCGAGACGTAAAGGATGTATCGTCTGTAATGTGTTAAATTAAAATTTAGATGTCCTCGAGCCAATCTGGTCAAAGAAAAAATGTGTGAGCCTAAAGGTGAGCACTACTTTACTTTTGTGGAGAGACATGAGACAATCTGTCCTAAATTTTAGTTTAATGTACGTGGTATCCTAAGGTTCAGATGTCCTCGAGCCAATCTGGTCACGAAAACGGATATGTGTGTAATCCTAAGCGGCAATTCACCATCCTAATAAGTATGTGGAGAGACATGAGACAATCGGTCCTGAATTTTAGGTTACTGGTTCGTTCAGATACAGATCTAATTATGTTAACGGAAAGTATGTGTGTTGTATGTTTAAATCAAGGTATAGTAAGTTTCATGGTTGTTTTAAGCTGGTGAGTATAATTAAATGAATCCGAGACGTAAAGGATGTATCGTCTGTAATGTGTTAAATTAAAATTTAGATGTCCTCGAGCCAATCTGGTCACAGAAAAAATGTGTGAGCCTAAAGGTGAGCACTACTTTACTTTTGTGGAGAGACATGAGACAATCTATCCTAAATTTTAGTTTAATGTACGTGGTATCCTAAAGTTCAGATGTCCTCGAGCCAATCTGGTCACGAAAACGGATATGTGTGTAATCCTAAGCGGCAATGCACCATTCTTAAGTATGTGGAGAGACATGAGACAATCTGTCCTGAATTTTCGGTTACTGGTTTATTCAGATACAGACCTAATTATGTTAACGGAAAGTACCTATGTTATATGTTTGAATCAATCACACCTGCGGATTTCATTGATATTATTGGGCATTCTACTCCACCGCAGGTGGCGTGGATGCGTGGAATAGACGTCGAACCTGCGCATTTCATTTATATTATTGGGCGTTCTACTCCACCGCAGGTGGGGTAGAATGCCCAATAATATCCTACTCATTAAGTCCGCCTTTGTACCTTTGTGCATGAAGTGTAAATAAATAAATAAATAAAAATTACTCATTTAAATTCCACAGCTTACCACCACCAAAGTATTGGTTCGTTGGAAAATTCTCATAAAAATTTAGGCTCTTTCTTACGCATTCAAACGGATAATCACTCAGAAGCATGGAGTCAATGGCTTCCATATTGGTGTTTTTCCTTTAACACATCTGTACATACGGAAACTAAATTCACACCATTTGAGTTGGTCTATGGTAAAATATGCTCGCTTCCCAGTAACTTAGATAACAATGTTGTTGAACCACTTTATAATCATGAAAGTTATCCTTTGGAATTAAAATTTAGATTGCAGCTATCTCAAAAAGAAGCTAGGGAAAATTTGCTCAAAAGTAAAATACATAGAAAAAATATTTACGATAAAAGTACTAATCCTGTAATGTATAAACCAAATGAATTAATTCTAGTAAAAAATGAAAATTGTAACAAAATGGATAGCATATATTCTGGTCCATTTAAAGTAGTGAAAGATATGTCACCAAATGTTCAAATAAATAAAAATGGAAAATTAGATATAGTCCACAAAAATCGTACAAAATTGTTTACACCAGATTAATGACATTGTGTAACAACAAACTTGTATAATTATGTATAACTAAGTTTAAGTTAAAAATAAAAACTATTATTAAAATGTGTATAAGTCTATGTTATAAACTCATACCCTAATAGTGTTTATACAAATATTGTACTATCATAATATACTTTAAGATCAATTACATTTTATTGTAGAAAAAAAGCAAAATGCTATAATAATTTTACTTTTTTTCGCTATGGGAAGGAGATGTAGTGTGTAACCAACCTTAATGTATGTAACCAGCCTTATTTCGTACAATTTTAATCCTTCTAATTGTTTTATCGATATAATAAAGACAGTATTGATTCAGCTCTCGGTGTTTCAATATCTCCTCGAGATCCCGCCTTACATTACAATAAAAAATTATAGTGTCGTAAGTGCGAATAAAATAAACGATTTGGCCAGACTAAGGGTAATTAACATTGTAGCTATTGTCCAACAAAAAGATCCACAAATCATCCAAAAATTATTCTAATTACCACCCCCTTGTTCTCAGGTTTATGAGTTAATGACAGCCAGTTATATAATAGACACGTTCGAAACAGTCATACCCAGATCTTTCTGCGAGGCGACAAGAAACTGCCTCAGTCTTACTCCGAAGGTAGCAAGATATTTAAGATTCCTTATCGGCGGGGGAATATTGTTCCAGCACTTGGATGCGGCGTACCTAAAACTTCCCCTGAAAGCAGCTGTCTTGTGCGATTGAGTGGAGAGTTGCCGTGAGCACTGCCTACTTGGACATTCTCTTCTACTAGCAATCCAGCTCAGTTTATTGTACAAGTAGGTAGGCTGCTTGTTCTTTATGACTCCAAATAGTAGACATGCTAAGTGCATCTTACGTCGCAATTTCATATTAAGGATAGAATGCTTATTTAAAAAAGGCGTTACGTGACTTCTTGGCGGAATTGAGAAGCAGAATCTAGCGCAGGCATTTTGCACCCTCTGGATTAAACGCTCAGTTCTTGCCAGTAGTCGAGGGCCAATAACTGCGTCCGCATAGCTTAAATTGGATAGCACGTGCGACTCAACCAGTTGAAACCGCAGCTCCTCTGATAGGTAAGGCCTTATTTTATAAAGGACCTTAAGCCGATAGAAGCAAGTGCGCACTGACTCTGCCACGTGCGCTTCGTACCTCAACTCAGCGACCATGTTCAGACCCAGATTACGTGCCTCAGTGACTCGAATGATCGGCTCACCCAGCAGGGTAACGTTGAGAGTTATCGGCACGGCCCTGATTTGGTTCTTTGTTCCAAACAGCATATATTTGGTTTTGGTGGGATTAAGTACCAAGCCGTTATTTTCAGCCCAACGTGCTATCCTGTCAAGATCATCGTTTAGATCCTTTATAGCGTTATTATAGTCACCTGGCTTAAAGGAAATATAGACTTGTACGTCAGCAGCATAAATATGGTACTGACATCGTTTCAGGGAGTTTATGATATCCGCACAATACAAAATAAATATGATGGGGCCGAGTATTGAGCCTTGCGGGACTCCTCTGCATACAGATGTAAGTGACGAAACTAGGCATGAGCCATTGCTCAGTCGTATTTCCACACGCTGGCGACGGTTGGTGAGGTAACTTTGGAACCAGTGTATCGTGTTTTGGTCGAATCCATAGTAGTGAAGCTTTGATAGGAATAAATCTATATTTATGCAGTCAAAAGCTCGCGAAAAGTCTAGTAGGATAAGAAGCGTACATAGGCCCTTATCTTGTGCTGACAGAATGTTATCAGTCACGTCCAAAAGAGCCGTAGAAGTACCACGCTGTTTGCGAAAGCCAGACTGTAGTTCAGGTAGAATGTGGTTTGCTTCTAGGTATTTTGTCAGCTGCTGGCATACTGCCTTTTCAGCAATTTTTGAAAGGCAAGGCAGGATACTTATAGGCCTTAGGTCTTTTAACTCTGTTGGATTTGTTTTTTAGGCAATGGCGAACGATAGCAATTTTCCAGATATCAGGGAATGTTGCTGAGAGAATTGAGCTGTTCACTATGTCAGTGATGGCCTTCAGGGTATGTGGGAGTGTGAGCAAAAGCATATTCAGAGTCACTTTATCACAGCCTTCAGCATTCGATTTCAGCTGGTGGAAGTATCGTTCAATCTGTTCAGCAGTTACTGGTTGTAGTACAAATGCAAAGCTACCATCACCATAACGATTAGACTCAAAAAAAGTGCGTTGCAATATATTGCAGACGGGGTTACCAGGAACGCTCAAAAAGTGATTATTAATTTGGTTTGGATCACTGAAGTGAGTAGGAAGGTCTTCAATTTGTTTTTTTGGTAATATGGTGTTTTTTAATTTTTCCATATTGTTTTAGGATCTTTAATTTGGTTATTTATGTTGAATTTAAAATAAGCAACTTTTTCTTTAAATATGGAACTTACCACTAGGGACTTCAGCTGCTCATAATATGCCCTTTTGGAGTCGGATTTCGTTGTACGATACTTGGTCAGAGCATCATTCCGCAGGTGCATCATCAATTTAATTGTATCGGGTATCCAGGGATATGACGGTTCTTTAATTAGACATTTCTTGACCGGAGCGTGCGCATCGTAAATTGCTAAAATGTTTCTATTTAGTTCCTCAACCATTTCATTCACATTATGCAGGCCGCAAATGTCCCAGTCTGTGTGCGATAAATCACTATTTAGTACTTCTTTATTTATTTCTTTAATAGGTCTGTACGTAACAATATGGGGTTTATATTTACTTCGCTTAATATTAAACTCGCACACAACAAGTGAGTGGCCATCTATTGAGCCATAGGGTTCAACAGATATCCCTTTGTGGTTAAGATTTGTACATACAAGGTCGATCAGTGTTTCGCTATGGTTTGTAAAATGGGTGGGCGAACTTACCAGTTGTTTTAGGCTCAGACTGTTCAAAAACTCCTACACCTTTTTAGTTTGCCCGTTAGCATTCAATAAATTAACATTAAAATCGCCGAGCAGTATATAGTGATCGCATTTAACCAAGGAGCTAATAGAGTCGGTTACGGCATCGAGAAATAGGTCCAAGTCAAGGCGCGGGGGACGATACGCTGTACCTATAGCTATTTTATTTCCATTTACTGTAAGGGTAATCCACATTTGTTCAATGGTGTCGTATCTAGGGTCAATTGGGGTGGACCAGGTACCCCCCCGACCCCCATGTACGGACAGCGGTCGCGGTGCATGGCGCAGGCGGTAGCCTGGTACAACAGGCGCTCGCCCCTCCTCGCCTGCCCGTAGCCAAGTCTCATTAACAGCTAATACGTCGAGAGAATGCCTTTCCACTGCTGCTATAAAATCATCGTGATTAGTGCCAAGGGTGCCCACGTTTAACAAACCAATTGTTAGGTATTTTTCAAGCATATTTAATGTAATGAAATGTACGACAAAATACTTGTATTTTTTTTTTTTTTTTTCTCTTTATTTAAGGATTTTTTATACATGATAGTATATGCCAATTCCATCGTAACCTAAAACCTTATAACAAAATACTTTTATAAATACACCTTATTTCTATGAATAGACAGTATGAAAGTGTTACTAAAACATGAATAACCAAATAAAATTAAATAAGCACTACGCGCTGCTGCGCTGCTGTACTTCTATGGATAATTATAATATGGATACAAATGGTGAGAACTTACGAGTATCTATATTAATTATGGAGACTAAAATACATCAACATAAGTTTGGCTGCTTTGGATGATGGTTCAGACAGTAACTCGTGAAACTATACGTTTGCTCTGCTCAGGCTGAGAGTCCTCATTAATGACTCTCGGTGCGTCTGATAACGGACACATTCGATCAACAAGTGATGCACGTCCTCCACTACATCACATAATTCACAATTTGGGGAGCTGGATTTTTTCATCATAAAGGCAAACTTGTTTAATGGCACGTGTCCGGATCTCAAACGTAATGCTGTTACGGTTAAACGTCTACTTAAATTTATGTCAACAAGCAAAGGTATTCGAGGAGGCTCACATTGTATTGTTTTGTACCAAATCCCTTTCTCCAAAGATCTTTCGTCAAAATACTCTTTCCAGTTCTTGTAGCAGTGTTTTTTGTATTTAGGTAACAGCTCTTTAAAGTCTGACGAAAAGTGAACCTCTCTTCCATTTATAGCTGTATTTTTTGCCAAAATGTAAGCCTCCTCGTTCCCTCCAATACCAATATGTGAAGGGACCCATTGCAACTTTAACTCACAATGCCTTTCGAATTGCTTTCATAGATTTCGGAAAGAATATAAATAGAGGAATAGAGAATAGGCTATCGGTGTACCTCTTAGACCAGAGGCGTATCGAGCCAAGTGATATAAAGCACTTTTACTATCGGTACAAATAAGTACCTTGTTCATTTGTATTGATCGAGCATGCAAAATCGCTTTGAAAATAGCTATTAATTCTAAGGACATTATTGACAAATTATCGCATAGTATTTTAAAACTATTTAGTATATTACTTGTTGCACGGGGACCATAAAATGCAGCACCTTTAGCATCAGCACTTTTTGACCCATCTGTAAATATTACGTACCAGCCGTAATATTTTACTTCCAGCTCAGAAATTACATTGTATTTCAAAATACTAAGGTTATAGTTTTTTTTTGCTTCAACCAGGCTGTTTAAGTGAAGTTCAATAACATTAGTAATATTGATATTAGTCACCCATGTCGTAAGAGAGAACATTTTACTTGGAGACGATGTCGATAATGTTCTCGTTTTTTACTAAGTTAAAAATCTCAACAAGTAATGGTATTTTTTTGTTCTCCAATAATTATTACCGCATATGGAGTTAAGTTCAGCCAGCAGAGTAATATTTACGTTTTGGGACTGAGACATAGCTTTTAAACAAAATTGACATGCTAAGTATTGTCTACGTAAATGCAGTGGAGGAACGCAAAGCTCCGATTCCATGACGTGTATTGTTGTACTTCTAATGAATCCGCCTATGAGCCGTAAAGCCTGATTTTGTACCTTATCTAGCTTATACGTATTTGTCTTAGAGCTGTTGTTGTATAAAAAGGAACCGTAATCTAACCTGCTTCTTATTAATGACAGATAAAGTTTACGCAAATGTTTTGGATGCATACCCCATGACGACCCCGCTAAAATTTTAAGTAAATTAAGATGTTTTTGTGTCAGTGATATCAAGGTCACCTGTACTCAAACCGCGGCGGACCCGAGCTGCGCGTAGTAGCGCGTCGCGCGTGGCGCGCCGTGCGAATCGCACGGATATGCACCGAGGTCGCTGTGGAGCAGGGTCAGCAGAGATGGCGCCGTCAGAAGTCTCCACTCGATTACGGCGTGTAGATCCGACTCGCTCGGCATGGACTACGTCCCTTTCATCAATGCCGACGCCAAGTTTTATGGCAAGAACTTTAACGAGGTGAAGGGCGCTCTCTTCCTTGCACTCCGGTATTCCGGTCACCTCAATATCATTTAATAGAAGTTCCTGATCGCGCTCGTTCAGCTGGCATTTCAGCTCAGCGATGGTGTTTTCTAGTGATTCTTTGTCTGGCTGTATTTTTTGCTGTAGTTTATGTTCGAGGGCACCCACCCGCACCTCCAAACTATCCATTCGCTCATCAGAGGTCCTTAAGGAATCTTTTAGTTGTGCCATCTCATTGCGTAAATCTTGAAATTCTTGATGCATCAGGCGAAACTCGGCACGCAGCTCCTCTTTAAATAACCGCAACTCGTCAGCCAAGTCGGGAGAGAAGTTGACGGTTGCGTCCAGGGCAGTGCTGTTCAATGGGCTGTCCATATCCATGAGTTCCTCAGGGCTACTGAGCTGCTCTGCCTGGACAGGGTCTGCCCTACCTCGAACTGGTGTCTCCGTCTTGTTGTCCCTAGCCAGATGTTTTATGCACTCAGGGCAACGCCAGGTGGGAACAGTAGTACCTGAACTAGGCAAGCCGACGCAAGCGCGATGATAAAAGGCATGGCATTGACTGCATTTAGCGGCCTCTATCGGCGATAAAAATTTGGCGCAACCACCGCACTTCGCTGCAGGCATGGTTAGATTTATTGTTTGATACTTTAGAATACTTTAGGTTATCGATTCCACTTAGTCGCTCCGCGCAGTGACAATAGATGGCGCTGTTTAAACACAATCATGCGAATTATAGTTTGATGGGAATGTAATGGGTTGACAACACCATAGAACGACACCGGGGTAAACAGAGTTGAAGCACACTCTGGGGCAACACTTTACGTCTAGTTTTAAGTGAATTCATTAAAATGTTTTAATATTATGAATGTTACGGGTAGATTTTAGTCACCGGTGTATAGATTTAAGTTTACTTACGTTTAATTACTGTTTATACACTGCACTTGCCCACTTGATAACGATTTAATGTATGTAGCAACTTTCCGTATTATAATTGTTCTTATTAAATGAGTAGTTTTATATAAAGAGCTATATGCAACAGCATATAGCTCAACAGAGGAGTACCGGTCAACTCGTCGTCCGTGACGTCACTCCAAATAAAACAAGGTTTGTATGGAATAACAAATTTCCACGCGTTTCGGTCAGTCAATATAGGTCTAAACGTTAGACGGAGCCTAGTCTAGCTTAAAAAAGCTGAAAACCGCTTCAAAATGCGTCACCGGGATGTAAAGTAATTACGATTTGATGTTTTGTCGTCACCCCTAAGGTGTATTTTGCGTGAAATTTTCTAAGTGTCGGATATGAAAATTAAATATTTTTTGAAGTTTCACAGATGCGATCCGCACGTGCGAGGTGTCAAAAGACGCGTCTTGGCGCGAGCTATCGAACGGTGAAATAAACTAAAATGGACGCTATACAAAAATTTTGAGTTTTCGCCTAAAAACTGTATTTTTTTAATTGAAAATTGGGCAAAGTGCAAATTTTCACTACGCTGCGGCAGTCTGGTTCGCGGAACGCGGTGCAGAGTGCGGGTATGGCAGGTAGGTAACTATTGATATACTATGATGGGCTGTTTTTGATGTAAAAATTTGGAATAAGTGGAGTTTTTCAAATAAAAAGTTAAATAAAACAAGGTTTGTATGGAATAACAAATTTCCACACGTTTCCGTCAGTCAATATAGGTCTAAACGTTAGACGGAGCCTAGTCTAGCTTAAAAATCTGAAAACCGCTTCAAAATGGGTCACCGGGATGCAAAGTAATTACGGGAAACCAGAGACTAGGTTCGACTAGGAGACTCCCCAAGGCCGAAACACTAGCTCCCGATTCCAATTGACTGCCTCGCCCTGAAGGGGTTTGGCGGGTGTGATTGGGGCAACACCCACTCGGCTTCGTTGGCACCGTAAGGTATCCACCGAGTACCACGAAACTGTGGTTTTGCCCTGAAGGGGCCTAGTGAAGCTACACGACTGACTCTGTTTAAAGGAATATGAATTTCAGCCGTCGCCTTGAAAAAGGCAACTTTTGAACAGTTGGTTGCAGTCGGCTGACTACAGGAATCGTTGCGGCGGGCGCAGCGAGAGCAGGTGACGAGCGTAGCGGCAGAGCGTGGAGCGAAGAGGCGACACGTCCGTGCGCGGCGAGCGTCGAGCGAAGAGTCCGCATGAGCCCTTTTGCTTTTTTTTTTTTTTTTCGGATTGGCATCTCGCAGGTCAACCTAGGAGGTTGTCGGCTGCTTAACCGGACTTTCCTGTGGTGCCTTAAAAAATATTATTTTTAGGGCTTCCAGCCAGGGCAAAATAGCTTACAAACTAAGCGACTACACGCTAAGGGCACCCCCTGTGGGGTACGAGCCTCGGCTTAGAGCGTCGCTGGGAGAGGACAGCAAAGGGACAGGCTGGATCGGATTTCCATTATTTAGGGACTAATTTAAAGCTACTGGCTCAGCGGCGCGGGCTGACACAAACAAAGGACTGGGAGGGGACGTACGGGGTCGTCGCGGCGGGCCTCGGCGGCGAGGACGGAATGACGGCGGTCTGTGTCTGTATTTGTTTACTGTACTGGTGGCCTTATTTCTCTACTGGAGGAGAGTAATAGCATCGTCAGGCTCGGTCAGAGTATGTCTCGGTCGTCGAGTCTTACTAATTTGAGAGGGAGTGTACCGGGCGGCCGATACGATCAAAGGGTTAGAATGTTTCTCAGCAGTGTCGAAGAAGCGCTTGGCGGAGCGTTTCATGAACTGCTGGATGGTGGGTATTTTTAAATCGAGATGGAGGTTCTCGTTGCGAAGGTAAAAAGGGGCTCCTGTGATTCTTCGCAAGAAACGGTTTTGGAGGGTCTGCATCCTATGGAGACGGTTTGGTTTCGCGTGTGCGAATACAGCACAGGCGTAAGTCATGATGGGACGAATGCACGCCGTGTAAATGCGCAATTTGCACTTGAGTGACAATTTGCTGCGTGCATTCAGCATGAAGTAGAGCCTACCGAGAGCGAAAGCGGCGCGCGAACGCACCGTCTTTATGTGCTCTGCGAAAGTAAGATGGTGGTCCAGAATCACACCTAGGTATTTGGCTTGCTTCTCCCAAGGGATAGGCTTACCGAACATGGTTATCGAACTGGGGCCCTTTTGCTTTTTTTTTTTTTTTCGGATTGGCATCTCGCAGGTCAACCTAGGAGGTTGTCGGCTGCTTAACCGGAATTTCCTGTGGTGCCTTAAAAAATATTATTTTTAGGGCCTCCAGCCAGGGCAAAAAAGCTTACAAACTAAGCGACTACACGCTAAGGGCACCCCCTGTGGGGTACGAGCCTCGGCTTAGGGCGTCGCTGGGAGAGGACAGCAAAGGGACAGGCTGGATCGGATTTCAAGGCCCTTTTGCTTTTTTTTTTTTTTTTTTTTTTTTTTTTTCGGATTGGCATCTCGCAGGTCAACCTAGGAGGTTGTCGGCTGCTTAACCGGACTTTCCTGTGGTGCCTTAAAAATTATTATTTTTAGGGCCTCCAGCCAGGGCATAAAAGCTTACAAACTAAGCGACTACACGCTAAGGGCACCCCCTGTGGGGTACGAGCCTCGGCTTAGGGCGTCGCTGGGAGAGGACAGCAAAGGGACAGGCTGGATCGGATTTCAAGGCCCTTTTGCCGCTGTGCGGCCCCTTTTATACGCTAGTTTTAGAAGTGGGGCAACGACGTAGCGCGCGTTAACTCCGCCCCACAGCGAGGAGGTGGGAGAACGACGAAGTGCGCTACGCCGTAGCGCACACTCAGCCACACCTCGAATGGCGTAGCGTGCTACAGGGTGGCCCGATGCACGTGCTGTTTACAATACGACGCCGACATGGCCATGCTGACGTGCGGGCGTCCTCGCACGCTCAGCTTACAATGTTACATCTGAAACACGAAAAACTGATTAAGTATCGTTCGCTCATCCTGCTATTGTTTCTGGTCCGGTCTACATAGAACCTTCAGATATTTAAACACTTGGCCTAGTCAGCTATGACTCTACAAGACTTGTTTCTTGGTCCGGTCTCTCTCCCCCCTGGACCTCTGAGAAGCTCAGACGCAATTACAAAGACTCGCTGTGTAAATTATTGCTGTGGAGATTACTCATTCAAACGTCGGTGTGGCCCATCGTTGTGACGTGCCGCACCCAGCTCCGCCTCTGCTGTCCCCGCCCACCGCTGCCAGCTGCCTGTCTACTGGGGCGTGACGAGGACCGACCACTGAGCTGTGCCCGCGCAAGACCAGCACTGCGCTACCACCATAGCTGGGAGGTACGTATCAGTGCTCCTGGTACACAGTAAGTGCCCCCTCGCTCGACTTGCTATCTCTCTGTTGCACGGCTGACACACTTTGCTGACACCCCGCTCATCGCTGCTATCCTAGTACTTTGTTCTCAACGATAATACAATTATGCCGCTTAGACGCACCCCGCCGAAACAACCTTTACTATCAGAGACGGACACAGAAAGTGTAGACGGAGGCGTGTCGGATTTGCAAACTACTACCGACCAGAGTAATATAAATATGAGGCGCATGAAACGTAAACAACAGGAGACCGAATTTAGTAGTTTTATGCAAGAGGTGCGTGATTCCTTCGCAAAGTTTACTGAGGAACATAATTTAAAATAACGAAGCTTGGAATCGTCTTTAGCAGAAATAAAAACCCAGAACGATAGTATTATCATGTCTATGCAAGCCCTGTCCAACAATTATGACGTCATATTTAAGGAATTAGAAAGCCTCAAGCTTGAACGCAAAGAGCACTTAACTTATATAAATTCATTAGAAAATAAAATAGAAAATCTTGAAAAACAGACCTGTTCGGCTAAGATAGAGTTAAGAAACATTCCAAAATAACAGAATGAGTCGAAAGAGGAATTGTGTAATGTGGTGAAAAAAATAGGAAATGTTCTAAGCCTACAATTACAGACCTCGGAAATCAGAGACATTTACCGTCCTTTTGCAAAACCGAATGTAACAAAACCGATTGTTGTTGAATTCACCTCAGTTCTTGCAAAAGAAGAAGTCCTAAACAGGGTCAAGAAACTATCTTTGACAGAGAAAACTGATAAACTAAATACAAGTCTACTTGGCTTAGATATTAGCCCTCAGAAGCCTGTCTTCATCTCGGACTGTCTAACTCCAAAGGGCAGGCGACTATTTTTTCTTGCGCGTGATTTCGCAACTACCTATAAATAAACGTATTGCTGGACCTCGTACGGAAAAATTTATTTAAGAAAGAAGGAGGGAATGCGGCTCATTCGTATTGATGAAGAACATGACCTCATCAAGCTTAAGGGTGAAGAAACGCTAACAGTATGCCTAAGTCTTTGTTATTATGTTCACTGTCTCTTAAGTTCTTGTTTACCATATCGGGGCTCAGTACGACTGCATGTTATTTTTTTAATCAATAGTTATAGTCATTTTATTTTAAATTTTATACTTTACCGAACACTAACACACCCCACACAATCATATAGCTACCTTAAACTTATTCTAATTAACAAAACTCACATTATTATGAATGTTTTTATCTTATACTATTTACACTACATAAAAATACCCACAGTCCATTGCAATACGAATATACACTTACGTTATCTTGCACAACTATCGAAAGGTTTATACACAATTTTCGTGAAGCATTTACATAAAAATGATCCTATGCTTATTTATTTCAACATAAATGCTTATATCTAAAGAAATTGACAAAATATCAGTGTCAAAATCCGTTGTGTGTGATGTCGAGGATTGCAGAAATCTGATTCCATGCCCGAACAATTTCTTAACCGTTGTCACTCAAAATATACGCAGTATCGCACGAAATTTCAATGCGTTTGAAGTGTTACTCGCTAGGCTGGGTTTCGGGTGTGACATCATTGAGTGTTGGCTATCCTGCAACCCTGTAATTCCTAGTATCGACGGATACAACCAATACATCTCAAATAATTTTGCAAACCAAAATGACGGAGTAACAGTCTTTCATAAAATTGGTCTCCCTATAGCTTGTGAGAAGCCGCCATGTCAAGACTGTAATTGCTTTATCCTAAAAATCGGTATTGATACTGTAATAGTGGCAGTTTACAGGTCTCCCTCAAATAGAAACACGGATGCCTTTCTTGATTCACTCAATAGCATTTTAAGTAACCTCTCGGCATTTAAATATATCTGCATTATTGGAGACATTAACATAAATATCTGTCCGGAGGCTCAATGCCCAAATTCATTAGAATACCTTAACTTATGTGCATACCATGGTATCTTACCTGCCCACACCTTCCCTGCGAGGGGTGGCAAAACATGCCTTGATCACGTAATGCTTAAAACTCAATCCGAGGCGCTCACTGCTGTCTTACATTCCACGATCACTGATCATCAAGCTGTTTTGTTATATCTTCCTCGTGGGCAAGCAAGGACATACGCGCAAGTCTCCTTCAGCAAGATAAATGTTGAACAGCTGAACTTTAATTTATCACAGACTGACTGGCAACCAGTTTATTCCGCGCCTGATGCTAATATTGCTATGGAATATTTTATTACAACAGTACAACGAGAAATTGCAGCAAACTCTAAGGTAGTAAAATTATCAAACCGTAATAAAATAATTAAACCTTGGATTACACCAGGCCTGATCCCGTTGCATGAAGCACAGAGACAGATTACATAAAAAGTTACGAAAATCACCAAACAACGACACAATTAAAATTATTTACACGAGATACCGAAATTTCTGCAATAATTTACTAAAAAAAGTCAAAAAATCATATGAAAAAAACCTATTGAAAACAGCGGGCAATAATAATAAAAAACTTTGGGACGCAATTAAAACTATTACTAACAAAAAATCTAAACATTACGCGACAGAATTAACTAAACTAAACTAACTAAAAAATCTAAACATTACGCGACAGAATTAATTAATACGTGTAACCCTAGAGAGTCGGTGGACAAGATAAATGATTTTTTTGTGAGTGTGGGGAAGGACTTAGCGGATAAAACTATACTCTGTACAAATCCAGAGCACCATCATTATGCAACTACAGCCCCAAAGTACAGCCAAAAATCCTTCGCGCTATTGGACACAGATGAGACCGAAATAAAGAGCTTGATCTTGGGGTTGAAAAATGTTTGTTCTGTTGGATGGGACTCTATATCTAATAACTTACTTAAACAAAATGTACACTTCCTTGTTTCTCCACTGACACATATTTTCAATGCATGTCTATCTCAGGGAATATTTCCTACCGTTCTAAAAAATTCGATGGTGCACCCGATACATAAATCCGGAGATAAAGACCGTGTCACAAACTACAGGCCAATCTCTATTTTACCCTCAATCTCTAAACTCTTGGAACGTATCCTTTATAAAAGACTGACTAACTATCTAGAGTCAAATAACCTTCTCTCGAATAATCAATTTGATTTCCGAGCTGGTAAGTCGACAAGTGATGCTGCTCATGAGCTTGTGGATTCTGTTGTAAGAGATTTGGATGCGAGTAGGAATGTTGTGGGTATATTCCTTGACCTGGCCAAGGCCTTTGACACGGTTTGCAAACCACTGCTTCTGCAAAAACTGGAACGGCTAGGCATTAGAGGAAATCAACACAAAATATTCAAAGATTATCTTTCGAATTGCTTCCAATGTGTACAGGTAAATGAACATCTAAGCAATGATCTAGCCATCTCCTTTGGCGTACCTCAGGGTAGTATTTTGGGTCCTACACTCTTTCTCATCTATTTGAACGATCTCTGTGAGCTGAACCTAATGGGTGGTAAAATTATATCTTATGCGGATGATACGGTGCTCTTGTTCTCTGCAGATACTTGGGAGAATGTATATTGAATGTGCACAGGAAGAATTTAATGTAGTAAGCCACTGGCTACAGAAAAATATTTTGACGCTTAACGCAGGCAAAACGCAGTACATCAACTTCTCCATGCGTAACATAAATCCACCTTCCTCGTCTCTTACTATAATCGCACACAATTGTTGTAATAATGAAACATGTTCCTGTCTGGCCCTTAACAATACTAACAAAATTAAATACTTTTTTTTTTTTTTTGGGACAAGCCCGCCACACTATTCCCTAACCACTGTAACTCCTGTAAGCCAGAATCAACAGTGGCGACCACCAGAAAAGCGCCAGAGCAATGAAGCTCGACGAGTCCCAGAGAAACGATTCAACTGTCTTGGATCCCGCAACGAAATTAATCAGAAAAGAACAGCGGAGGAGTAAGAAAATCATATTTTCCACTTCCCTCCAAATCAAGCAGGAGACAGAACAGAACTAGGCCAATAGGCACAAAGGGACGTTTACAACTGGGAGAAACCCAGTTGCTAAGCACCACGGATTATAATTGACATAATTAATGGGTCCTAAAAAGTGAGCTGTTACATTAAATTTGATTCCAATAATAGGTATGGCAAAAACGCTTGAACGCACGGAAATTAGTTCTAGTTTCCACAAGGTCCGCATAATAAACTGCACCGGATGTAGCCTGTACACTATCCAACATAATATTGCGTTCTTTCTGCCAAAGAATACACTCCCATAAGATATGATGTGCAGATTGTTCGTATTCACAGTCAGATGTAGAACATTGACACAAAGGCGAAGCAACAAGCTTGAAAGAAAATAATTTACTTTTAAAGTTGCCATGTCCTGTTAGAAATTGGGCAACACAGTGGTCCACCTCCAGCCATGTCCTGGCCAGCCGCTCACGAACGGATGGAAAGAACTGATGAAGGTGACGGCCCTTGCTAGAATCATCCCACCTACACTGCCACTCGGATAAAAGTTCCTCCCAGACGTCAGTCTGTGGTTTAAATAATCTAGAGATCTTAGCGCGGTCACGTTGAGTTAAAAAGTTTGCGTCCATGGTCTCTCGCGCGGAATAGTACATTGCAGCACGTCGTTGCACCTCAAGATCGACTGGAAGCACGCCTGCTAGAACCGGAAGGGCTTCAGTACTAACGGTCCTATATGCTTTACATAAAAATATTAAAGCCAAACGTTGACTTTGAAGCAATTTACGTCGTACCGCCCCTATGGTGGCCCTATCAGCCCAAACAGGTGCCCCGTAGCACATACATCCCAAATAGGTAGCCCCATAAATAGTTTTTAAAGTTAAAAATGATAGACCCCAAGTGGCTTTAGATATACTCGTCAAGGCATAAAAGTTCTTTTTAGCTTTTTCACCAACTGTTTTTATGTGGTCAATAAATGAAAAGTTTTTCTCTAAGACCAGACCAAGGTAGCACACTGATTGTTTTCTTTTAACGGGAACGTTATTAAATTTAATACTAGGCCATGATTTAAGATTACCTTTTAAAATAAGTTGATAGGTTTTGTAAGGTGCAAAGGTTAGACGGTTTCGGTCGCTCCACTGAGATATTAAGCGAAGGCAAGTGTCAGCCAAATTCTCAAGCTCAGCCCGGGTACTTGCCTGAATAAGCAGAAGGCCATCGTCCGCGTTACCAGTTAATGAACAACCGCAAGGAAGTGGAATCGCAAGCAAATCATCAAAACCTACATTCCATAAATATGGACTGATAACTGAACCTTGAGGACATCCCATGGTTAGAGCCTTCGACATAGAATGATGTCCAAGTTTGAGCTTCGCGGAGCCGTTTAAAAAGTACGAGTAAACAAGAGTATAGATGTTTCTGTAACAACCACGGGTTTTCATCTTAAGTAGTAGCATAGGCCACCATGCGTTATCGAAAGCCCCTGAGATATCCAGAAAGATCCCAATGACGTATTTATGTTCGGACGAATTAACAATTTTCCTAACAGATAGTGCCGCGTCGACGGTAGATTTCCCTTTGGTGAAACCGAATTGATTATTATGAAATTTTGGTCCATCCGGTAGCAAACGTGGAACGATAAGGCGCTCCAGGAGTTTTCCCAAAGATGGTAGAAGTGTTATGGGCCGGTACGACTTCGGGTCATCCGGGGGCTTGTCGCCACTCTTTGGGATAATCCGTATAAAGCCACGTCGCCATATACGAGGAAAAACACCTTCCGCAATGCACCGGTTATAAACAGTTAAGATCGCGTCACCCGCTGTTTTACACGCTTCTATAATCATTCTATTAGATATTTTATCTTCACCTGATGATTTGTTGACTGGTAGTCTCTTGACAACGTCTATGAACTCGTCAGTGGATGGTAGATCTGACGCTGGTGATTCAGGTGGCACCGAAGCCCACGCTCTGATCTGTTGGTGGTATTCGTTGTCGTTCATAGGTGAATCATCGGGTATCAGAGTATTAAGTAGAACTTCCGTTGTTTCTTCGATACCGGTGGTATGTTTATTATTTACTTTAATGTTTTGGACATACGCAAGGTCGACTGATCTATTAGCCTTAAACTCGTGATATAAAGGAGACCACGGACCTTCTTTATCTAGTTTTGTTCAACTAAATAGTCACTCCACCAATCACATCTCCGAACGTTGGTCATAGATCCGCGACCAATGGCGATGTCAGCACAGTAAGTAAAGGTGTCTGACATAATTTCAGCACTCTCTTCAGCTGACAATTCGATGTGAGTGAAGTCTTTGGCGTGGCGCGCAAAAAGCGAGCTAAAAAATTCCCAATTCGCGCCTTTACATTTATATCTAAAATTACCACTAATATGTGACGGACCTTGAGTAAACATCGGAACAAATTCGTACACGATCAGGCGATGGTCGCTACAAGACGCGTCCGGTAGGACACGCCACCTATCCAAGCATACGTCTGCACTAGAAAGTGTGACGTCAATACAAGATTCGCCCATTGGGCTGCAAAAAGTAGGTGGTGCGTCAGGGGTGTTATGGATCGATAGGTTCATTTCAGCAATGAAATCCTCGACAGCGCAGCGTCGTTCGGAATCCGTGGACCGAACCTTGCCATACCACAGGGACGATGACGCGTTAACATCCGCGCCAACGATGATTTTGTGGCCCGCAAGCGACCGCAAGACGTGACGGAGATTATGTATATGAGGAGCAACAGGATCAGAATATTGAAAGTAACAGCTCACAACGTAGACTTTAAAGGAAGCTGAAGAAATCTCTGCAACGGCACAGTGATGAGTCATAAGGTTACGTAAAGATGTTACTGTAAAGTTAGAAGATCGTGAAACGTAAATTCCGGCTCGTGCTTTGCAATCCAGCTGCACCACTTTGTGACGTAAGCGCGCGTTTTGATATTGCTCTTGAACAAGTACTACGTCTAACTTGTAATCGATAATTAATCTATCCAACTCGGATGTCGCCACTCTATCATTGTGAAGATTTAATTGACCTATGCTTAAACTATCCATCTTATTAGTAGTTAGTGTTTAGGATAAGCTGTTCGAGTTTGAGTTTAAAGGTCGCACAATCTTCAGACCCGCACCGGTGGTCAAACGGCTTTTTGAAACGCTTACACGCCACGCAAGTCGGTTTACAATTTAAATTGTCTTTATGAGGGCAATCCTGTGTTTCATGTGCTTCCGAGCAATCAGCACACGCAGGTGATTTATTATTGCAGTATTTCTTAACGTGACCGAATTGTTGACAATATAAACAACGAACTACCTCAATATCATCTACAAGACGGCAAGTGGCCCAGTCAATAAATAACTTATCCTTCGTAGATACTAAGTGTTTACGTACGGCAGATTCGAGTTCTATGCCAATCCATTTACGACCATTATAAGCAGAACGCCTACGAATTATTTTGGTAGATTTTATGAATTCATCCTCTTTGATAGGCAGCTCGTCTTTAATGTTTTGACGGTACAAAGCGAGCATAAAAGCGCTGTCTTCCATTGAAGATGGAATATCTTTAACTAATATGCGTGGCATACGGCCTTTTGGTTTTTCTAAACGTAATCCAGCGGACCTGATGGCATCGACCGATTCTAACTTTTTTTGAGTTTCGTTAGCGACACGCAGTACAACGCCTGACTTGGCGGTTTTTTTAACTCCTACGATTTGAAAACCGTCATCACTTGGGTTAATCGCTTTCATAAGGGCTTGTTTAGTCGCGGATGATGACGCATAATCAGCTGAGCGTTCCGCCGTGGGATAAGCAACGACACACGGCAGCGGCGCCCGCGACTCTAAGACTGGAGCCAGTTTAGGCAAGCGAAGTTTTAACGAGTCCGCGTAGGACACTTTTTTGTTTTCGGTATTGACATAATTATTATTAACAGTATTGATAGCGGGATTCAATTTAATTTTGTCCAATTCACGTTCCGTATTTGCTAACTTCGTTTCGTTGCACGATGATTTTAATGCTAACATAGAAACGATGGCCGTTACTCGCTGAGTCATATCCATGATAGCAGATTTATTTGCAACATTAATGCGGGACCCTTGATCGTTGACAAGGTCGTTTATTTTTGACAGATACGCAGACGCTTCGGAAACTAAATAACAATAGTCGGTATTGTTCGCATTGCTGGCGTTGCTCGCATTACTTACATTTAATATTGGCGAGGACTTTTCGTAAGATTCGGACGTTTGAAGCCGTTTGGACCTATCATCGGGCGAAACGTAGGATGGAGACATTTCGCTAAACAAACGTTTACTATTAGCGGAGGTTGACGCGGGAGCGGCGGCCCTTGGTGTTATTGCATTTCTACCGAATATTTCCCCGCCACGATCAGGCGGGTCATCATTATTGGAATTAAAAAAAAAAAAAAAAATACTTGGAAAAATTAAATTAAATACTTGGGGATCATAATTGATAACAATCTAGCTTTCCGATTCCATGTACACATGGTAACTTCTAGGGTAAGAAAATTAGTATATGTCGCATCCGGTCAATAGTACAGACTTAAGACGAATCGCAAGTGTGCCATTAGCGACAACACGTGATCTACCACCTCCATTTTGGCGCACTTCTACAGAGTCGTGATGTTTACAGCCCACAGCGAGCAGGACATTCACAATTCAGTCTTTGATCGCATCGGAGCTAAGACGTCCCGGAACTGTACTCGATTCGTTGTTTAAGTGTTGCTATGTCTATTTAGTGTTGCTATGTCAATTATAAATTGGAGTCAGTGTTTATTTAAATTGAGTTGAGAAATAGTGGTTTTAATAAACGCAGTGTATTGTACCCTATACCCAGTGTGTTTGCATTGCACGAAACCCATATTCTGCCCACATGATGACTGAATCTAATGGACTAAATCCTGACGATCCGACATCAGAACTGGGATCAAATCGTGCTAATGGAATCACACGCGGGGACAATGACAATAACAATCAGTGTCGATTACTTTTTGAAATACAAAATCAACAAGTGTACGCGTTAACACAAACTCAAAAAAAAAAGCTATTCACTGGCTAATAGCAAGTTGATGTTGCGACTTGTGTATCGACGGGAGTGCAGTAAAAAGAAGCCAGCTTATTTTGACCATGAATAAGGCGTTGAAGGGCTCCGCATCTACATGGCTGTCGCGGATAACCTAACCAGGAAAATGAGACTTATGCCGCCTATGCGACAACAAGCCAGCTGTACCGGGGGAGAAACGAGTCTAGCTTTGCATCGTCGAGCCTCCACCAGGAACAATCTACAGTTTTCAGGAAATAGTGAATCGCAACGGGTCAAAGACAGCGTTTTTAAGAAAGCATGATGCCGATGACCTGTTTCTTCTGTGCCAAGCCGGGGCACATGGCAACACACTGTGCAAAGAAGGAGGCTGATTCCGTTAACAGTAAAGTTGAAAAGCGAGTGGATATCTGTACCATCAAGCCAGCTACTGATCTATTATCAGCCGAATCTGGTGAGTCGTATTATTTTTATTTTGTTTCTGGTGCCGAATGCTCTCTTGTTAAGCAATCTGTCAGTCGTAACTTCATAGGTAAACGTACCTACATTTGCTGGTTCGTATACAGGGTATAAGTTTTGCTAATGTAGACCTATTTTTATTTCGTGTTACCCGGTTATTGTTTGAAATATAATGTGACGATTGGCTGATTTATTTTAAAACTTAGTTTTATAATTAACGTGTCTATTTCGTGTAGTAAGGGCAAGCCCATTTAAGTTCTTGATATGGTGCGTAACTAGGCTATTAAATCTTCTAACTTTGAATAATACAGAACCGGAAATAGGCTTTAACAAGATAAGAGAGCAAGCGGCAACGAATATGAAAGTGAGTGTTTCAAATTTGATTTTGATTCTGGTGCTGAATGTTGTTTAATGAAGGAGAGTATTTCTTTATTTAGAGGTCGAAGAGAAATGATGTGGTGTCATTAGTTGGTATAGGCAATAATAATGTTAATAGTACTTTGCTATTGTTGTCAGGTAGCAATTAATGATTTTGCGACGAAATACTATTTCATGCTTTGTTTGCTGAATACCTACGTAACGTACTTGGTGATATTGTATTAGGTCGATAGATCGTGGGTACCTAACGGTTTTCAAGTTAGTATGACCGCAACTGAGTTTACTTTGTCAAAGGATAAGATTGTAAATGTTTGCAATTCGAGTTGTTACCAGTTACATAAAAATGATTTTAATTGCATTGTTGTTTCATAAGACAGAAAATCATGATAATTTATGAAACCTTGTTGACATATTACAACAATATTCGAACTTTTCATAACTAGTTTTCCTACTAGTCTACTTGTGAGTTAGAAATTTGGCTTAGAAGTGAGTATGTAGATGTTCTCCGGACTCCAACTGAATAGCAAATAATGAGCGATAGGGTTGATGAATTATTACAGGCAGGCGTCATACGACCTAGCTGTTCTGCTTTTGCTAGTCCCACGCTTTTAGTCAATAAACAAGACTGGTCACATCGTATGTGCATAGACTGTGAGGAATTGAATAGTTATATAGTTCCGGATCGTTTCTCAATGCCGTTATTTTCCGATTTAATTTCGTGACTTCTGGTTCATCTGGATCTGGTTCTAAGTTCATCTCGTGCGAAGGGCGAAATAGAAAGGATGATGAATGTGCTTAAAGTCAAAGCGAAAGTTAAAGTCAATTCCAAAGTCAAAGTCAATGCCAAAGTCAAAGTCAAAGTGAAGCACCCATTAATGTAACTATAGAATCTGATTTGTATGAGACTGGTAATGTAGGAGCTATGAGCTCAGCACAATCACAGGGATGATTGTAGCGAATAACTGCTATCACAGGGATGATAGCTGGTTATGGTCACAGGGATGACTATGAGTGTATGCAGGTCACAGGGATGACTGCAATAGTCACAGGGATGATTATAGAAATGAAAGATGGCTACTGGGATAGCCTAATAGTGCCTACATACCTTAGTTGTTTGGAGTTTTGATTAACTTGTTTGATGGATGCTTGTACTTTAACTGGCCGTGTTTGTAACAAATTTTGTTTCTTTTTTGATTATCATTTTCAAACTTTTGAAGTGTTACATGGCGATCGGTATGTTTTAAAAACCCTAGTTAACAAGCGTACTCACAAATACGCCTATGACCGTATTCGAAAGAAGCCCGAAGGCCAAGTACCAATTGAGATTGTAGACGAAATAGATGACGAGTTGGCATCACTTTAAATGGTGTAAACGGGTTCTCGGTTCAACGGGTCGGAGACTTCACCAGAGGATCGTAGCGTCGTTTGTGTGTACGCAGTAGGCGATAGCTCTGAGTGGTATAGTCGGGTCTTGCCTAGAAGCAAAGACCGTAGAGTCAAGGGTTGACTCGGTATTCCCGTGGGGAATAGTGTGTGTGTTGTTGACCATGAATGAGATACCTGAGGTTTTGTTTACTTTGATTAATTGAATTTGGAATCGTTGTACAAGTGGTCTCGGTAATCTCAAAACTAGATAGTTCAAGTTCGTGGAAGAGTCTAGTTTTTAGTTTCTAATTCGAATGTTATTTTCAAACTGCTTGTCAAAACAGACTTTAAAAGGTCAAAGTCCTTTTTAATATCTCATCAGTTATGAGTCAGGATTGGACGAGCAGATACTGTGGCGAGATTTTGTATTTTCCAGACTAACAACACACGAAGGAGTCTGTGAAAGCATGACGTTGGACAGGATGGAATGGAAGAAGAAAACATGTTTCGCCGACCCTAAATAACATGGGATAAGGGCAGGAAGAAGAAGAACACACGAGGACGTGTGCATCGCAGGATGGCCGTGTCGCATCCGGTCAATAGTACAGACTTGAAACGAATCGCAAGTGTGCCATTAGCGACAACACGTGATCTACCACCTCCATTTTGGCGCACTTCTACAGAGTCGTGATGTTTACAGCCCACAGCGAGCAGGACATTCACAATTCAGTCTTTGATCGCATCGGAGCTAAGACGTCCCGGAACTGTACTCGATTCGTTGTTTAAGTGTTGCTATGTCTATTTAGTGTTGCTATGTCAATTATAAATTGGAGTCAGTGTTTATTTAAATTGAGTTGAGAAATAGTGGTTTTAATAAACGCAGTGTATTGTACCCTATACCCAGTGTGTTTGCATTGCACGAAACCCATATTCTGCCCACATGATGACTGAATCTAATGGACTAAATCCTGACGATCCGACATATATATCTTTAAACATCTACGACATGCAGCTGATCCTAAATTAATTAAGCAGGTGTACCTAGCCCTTGCTCAATCAATAATACAGTATTGTATCTCAGTATGGGGCGGTGCGTCGAAAACTATACTGAAACCATTAGAGGTTGCTCAAAGAGCTATTTTAAAAGTATGCACCTTTCGTCCGTATCGGTTTCCGACGTATCTCCTCTACCAATTATGTGAAGTCCTTACGGTCCGGCAGCTCTTTGCAAGCAGTCCTAAGGCAGCATGTTAACACCAAGTGCGACGGTTCCACCTACTTAGCTAAGCGCCGACGAAAGATCATCGCTTCCAATAATGCAGCAACCTATAAACACCCATATGTTCGCAAGTTCTGCTGCCATTTAGGCTTCTTTCTCTATGAAAGAATAAATAAGACAATTGATATTTATCCTTTAAATAAAAATCAATGTAAATGTAACATGATAAACTACTTACACAAGCTAAACTACGACGAGACTGAAAACTTATTAACAGTGGTACGGTAGCTTTAGTAGCTTACATACCTACTCACCCTCCGTCACACATTCATTCATTCACACCTTACACAAAGGATGCCACTACCACAAAGTCTACCATAACTACAAGTACATTTTTTTTAAATCTTTTTTAAGATGGATCGCATTATTTTCTTTTTTTTTTTTTTAGTTGATTTATTTTAATTTAATTTATTCTGATTTAATTTAATTTGTTTGAATTTAATTTAATTTTAATTCTTAATCTTTCTATTTATTTTTACATTTGGTTAACGGTATGACTTGTTTTGTGTAGAGCTAGAATTAACTTATAGTTAAGGCGAGGTTTTCCTACCGCATACTATTTTGAAGGGGGTGAAGCAGAGGAAGTGACGGCTGCGTAAAGGGGAGCGCCCCGTAATGGCATAGAATAGGTAAGCGCTGCAAGCGTTATACCGCCGCTTTTACGCTGAGTACAGCGCGCTGTACTCAGCGTAAAAGTGGCATGCAACGGCGCGCGGGCGCTGGGCGCTGCGTCGAGCTATATTTTGTAGCAACGAAAAACAAATTTATTTGTTGCATTTTAATATATTGACCAACACTATTTTGGATTATTATTACGTTATAATAATGTGTCGTGCTTACTATCCTTTGCCATATAATATTATTGTGTACCTACCTACATAAAACTAGATTAGTTATTTTCTTATTACTAAACGTGATCGAAGCGAGGCGAGGTTTTCCAGTCTCTCGGCAAATAGCGGAACAGAACAAATAGAACAACAGAACTATGCAGGTATTCATAGAAAGCGCGCGAGGATATCAACGCGGCTATTATTTTCGGCCAGAACGCGTCACAGTGTAAAGAATACAGTTTATCAACTACAATAATATCATAATACCTTTTTGTGTAGATTTTGCTACCATGCCTTGTAAAGTATAACATTTGTAAGGCTTGATATGAAAAAATAAAACATACTATCTCTACGACATTCTTACGACAGTTTCATAGAAATTGAAAATAATATAAGTCAATGTTGGAATGCAAAAGTAATAGGAAGGCAATGATTAACCTACTTATTAGTTTTGCATTCCAATATTTACTTACATTATTTTACAACCGCAGTAACTTAGGTACAATCTAAATTCAAACCCTGGACGGTGCGCGTTGGACAGAGTGCGGGCGTCATTTGAAGAAGTAGGTAAGTAAATAAACACCAACGTGAGTATGTTTGGCAATACAAAGAAAAAAGAATGTTTGAATGTTATCAGTAATGTATTTATAGGTATATTATTTACTCTCTTATTTTGCATGCATCTAAGTGGGTATGGTGCGTGTTAATATGTGTATTTTTGCGTGTGTGTTCCTGCGTGTGTGTGTGTTGACGTGTGTGTGTGTGTGCGTGCGTCTGCGTGAGTATGTGTGTGTGTGAGTGAGTGAGTGTGTGTGTGTGTGTGTGTGAGTAAGTGTGTTTAATGTATACGTGTTTTTTTATATTACACGTGGTAAATGATAATTCTCCTCAAGCACATGACGTCAATGAACAGTGTCTGAAAAATTGAACATCAATATCATGTAAATGTATCTTACTTATTTATTTACTACATATATTATTTACGTCATTTGTGTGTAATATCTAAATAGTTTTATGTTTTAGTGTGGCAAATGGTGCTTTTGAAGCAGCAGACGACGATGACAATAAAGAGTGTCTGGATAATCTAAGTGACAAGTCAACATGTTTTTTATGTAAAAATTTATTAGTTTATAATAATATGTAAAATTAATCATTACAAATGGTTATTTTCTTTATCTCCTTTTATTTTTCTTATCTCCATCCCTCGTGTCTTCCGAGGGTCTACTACATAGTTCCGGAAGCAGAGAGTTCATATAAAACCCAACAAGTTTTGATTCCATTTTTTCTTCCCAAAATTTACTGTCCTTTGTAATCTTTATAACATGGACAGGTTTAGTTTCTCCTGACCATATGCCAAAGAAACAGTGCTGCCGCCCAGTTACTCGCAGTTGGCCCTGAAATTTAATTAGTTTAGGTTAGTAGTTTACACTAATACTTTGCCATCATGGCTTATACAATTTATCTAAAAAATACCCACCTGCACTTGATAATACCAATTGCTTGTTTTTTGGAACGAAGTTCCTTATCGCGCGTTGTGAAAGGGGGCTAGACGGAAAAAATTTTTACGAAAAGTTGTCACGACATGCTATGCTATGCTATGCTATAATAAGCTAAATTGAATCGTTGGAACTGTCAAATAGAGTTCATTATTAGTTGAATGGCGGCTTTTCTATGAAAATATTGGAGCGAATTAAAACCTTATTTTTGCTATTTTTATTACTTCACAAACGCAGACAATTCGAACAGAAAAATTGAATCGTTGGAACTGTCAAATAGAGTTCATTATTAGTTGAATGGCGGCTTTTCTATGAAAATATTGGAGCGAATTAAAACCTTATTTTTACACATTAACCGTGAAATTCGGTTGCACATAGCTCCTATTGTCCGGTCGGGCACCAGCCTATACGTTTCTCAGAATAATTTTATCATACCTAGTTTGGTAAAATTTCAATTTTTAACCGTTTACGTTTACAAAATAAAGTCCGAATTCGCTTTTCGTAGAATATGTTTATGTATTTAAAGGCGGCGCGGCGAACTCTTTGAACTAGGTACCTACGGCGAATTACCATTGCGTGATAATTCTATGTGTAAAAATAAGGTTTTAATTCGCTCCAATATTTTCATAGAAAAGCGAATTTAAACCTTATTTTTACACATTAACCGTGAAATTCGGTTGCACATAGCTCCTATTGTCCGGTCGGGCACCAGCCTATACGTTTCTCAGAATAATTTTATCATACCTAGTTTGGTAAAATTTCAATTTTTAACCGTTTACGTTTACAAAATAAAGTCCGAATTCGCTTTTCGTAGAATATGTTTATGTATTTAAAGGCGGCGCGGCGAACTCTTTGAACTAGGTACCTACGGCGAATTACCATTGCGTGATAATTCCGATGATAACGACCTACGAGATAAATCCACCTTTCACTGTGAGACTGTGTGGATTGTGAAAACGAGTGTAAATTTTAAGTCGATAATTAAGCCATAGAATACGTAGGTTAGGTAGGTAGGTAGTTACTGTACCTACTTCTATGTTTTGTTTAGTAGGTACCTATTGAAAGTTTGGGTTTGGTAATCATGAGCTTTCTATCGGTCGCGGTCGTCAGTAGGTAACCACTGCACCTTATCGCTCTAGGTCACAGAGTACTTTTCTCTAGGTTTTACTAGCGACAATAATATTTTTTTTTATTTGATTAAAATGTTTTGGTTTAAATTAAGCCAGTGGGAGCTTAGGTGGGTACCTAGGTAGGTAGTGGTACTTACTTTTATCATTGGCGAATTATTTGTAGTTGTAAGTAGGTAAGTGAGTAGGTACTCTTTTGCTAGAAAAAGAAAGGCAGGCAGGCGTAGGTACCTATAGGTGCTATAGGTAACCTATTTAAATAAATTAGAGCTATTCACAAACACAGTTTTAATCAACTTTGGCTTAATTAAAAAACTTACCTATTAGGTATAAAATTTACACTTCCCTGTATCGAAGCAACTGCTCAATATGGAGTCCATTTCGCTCGATACATAAACGGGCACGTTTAATTAAATTGTCTTTTAATTACATTATATTTGTTAATAATAAAAAAAATATTATTGTAACTTAAAAAAAATAAAATTTTATTACAATTCCTTCACTAATTAATCGAAAGGAACTTCGTTCCATCCGGGTGTCCCTTGACACCTCTCAAGTTTTTTTTTTTATTTTGTGAGTGTCCGTTTTTTTGTCGTACTGTAGGATCTGAATTTTATTATCTTTTATTGCATTCTCTAACCCTTTTTTAAATGCTGTTATGGGACATTTTATTTCAACAAGCGCATCCTTGCCCACGAGTCCATCTGGTGTAGCGCCAATAAAAGGATACTGTTTATCAATAAAAAGTCCACAGGGCTCTATAATTATTGATTCCTGTTCCTGCATTTGTTGTAATGCTTGCTTTTCTTTTTCAATTCCGTGAGCAACAGCCGTTATGTGTGATAAACTTTTTGTATACAATATATTTTTCACTAAAGAAGAAGTATCTGTAGATGGTTTTTTTTTGCAGATCGGGCCAAAATTTGATGCTGTAACAATTTTTTTCCTAATGTCTATCCATTCACTTGAGTCTCTTTGCAATATTGTGGATCTTTCAATCGTGTCTCTATCTTCAACCAGTACCTTTAGGTTGTCAATGAAATATTGTTTTGCTTTCTCTATTTCCTCTGATGATAAATCTGGGGCTGAACTGTTTGGTCCATAATCATGTTGTACATTAGTACGGTCTTGAAATTTACGGACTTTTTTGATTGGGTGCTCTTTATTAAACTTCCTTTTTACTGACCTTCTTTGTTCCATTTCCTTCAGTTTTCCTTTTGGAGACGCACCCAAAAAAGCTTTTTGTAAACATGATCTGGTGGATCCCTTATTGAATGAAACTACGGCAGCAGAACATCTAGCTTGATATCCTCTTCTGTGAGAAAAATTTATCCGTTTTCCTCCTACAAATTTTGCTACAACGCTATTGAAGCGCTCGACAGTGTTAGTGTCTACATTTTCGATGAGACTGCGTGACTTTGCCGCTACAGTAGCAGCAATTGCATTTATTCTGAACAAAAAAGTGGAATTTTGAATGGTTTTCATTTCATTTTTTTCATTTTGATCTCTATAACAATTGTAGTCCTTGCAAAGTCTGTGATCTCCATAAGCATGATTCATTGAATTTTGTATATCGTCATGTAGAAGACAAATTGAGATGCTTTTAGGTTTATCTTCGGCTTTATTATGATATTCTATAGATTTGACAATTGCTTTTCTCATAACCATGATTCTGGAGTTTGTCAGAGTTTTCCTGCTTGAAAGAGCATATTTTGTCTCTTTGGTCATATTTCTAAGTTTTTTACATAAGTTACGTAGAATGTGGTTTCTGCATTCTACTTTTTCAACTGTAACTTTATGTTTTTCATATGAATTTGCATTTAATATTTTGGAATAGGTTGAGGAATCTCCATCCGCAATAAGCCGCGAGTAAATTACACCATACATTGGAATGGAAGATTGGAACCCCTCTACGATTATATCTGATTCCATAGCACTTGACGCACCGCTAAAATTTTTGAAGCAAATGTGATCTTTTGGAATTTTATCTTGTTTTTCTGCGCATGCACAAAAAAGACAATATTTGTTTTTAACTCCAATATAAAGTACTTCGCCATATTTTTTTCCAATTATCGCCGCAGCACCAGACAGAGCTTTAAAATTTGTACCATATGACCTTGCAGACCAACACCCATCGACAAAAACATCAATTAAAGGTACACCATTTTTAGTTCTACCCTCGGCAATCGCTGCTTCTTTTTCGCGCATTGCCGCAGCCTCCATCAATTCAACTGCAATTTTTTCCCATTTTTCATAGACCTCGTTTTGAAGATGGGCATAATATTTGGTCGAAAAAACTGGAACATCTAAAGCTGAGAAAACTTCCTGAAACTGTGAATAACCAATGCCCGAAGCTATAATACCGCTGGTAGCAGCTATGTTGGCATTTACTTGCGCTTTATCATTGTTGTCTTCAGAATTTATCACCACTAATTCATGGCACATATTGCATTTGAATTTAAATTTGGACATCAGACCAAATCTTTTCTCGCCTACCAACTTAAAATTTTCAGTTTTACAATCAAATAAGCCATTATGTCGTGCTCTGTCTTGTAGTTGAGTAAGAAAATAAACTAAATCAATCAATCTTCTGCCACTGATAGGCTGAAAATCATCTTTTTCATTGAATTTTTCAATGGTTAGTTCTTGCAGTTGTTCTTCAACACTGAAACAAAAACTTAAATTTAATAAACCTATTGTTTTTTGTTTTCTTTTTGTATAATTTACTTTACCTACTTATTTTCTGTAAAGACGTTTGAATCATCGGTAATTAAAAAAATCTCTGAATCCATATCTCTGCCGTGTAATGTCTCTTTTCCTTGCCTAAAAAACAGAAGTGATATCAAAATGAATTTATAATACATCAAATACGAGTATATACTGGCAGACTGGCACTTACTCGTCATTCGAAACATAGTTTATTTCGACGTTGGATAATGTGGCAAAAGATTTTTCACAAAGATCTTCCTCATCGACAGTCATAATATGTTGCATCACGTCTAGTTCTCTGTAATTAATATTACTATTATTTACTACAATATAGTAAATCACATACCTAATCATAATAATATGTATTATACGATGTTCGCATAAATGAAATTTATTGATGTTCTTTGACAGAGTACTTACTTGTGAATGGGACTTTGGACACGAGACTCCAGATTCGTGTCAACGGCTCGATCTGCCGACATTTTTTCTATACGCATTGAAGAACTGTAACATGATAAGCTTTTATGAAGTCTATGTACCTACTAAGAGAATTACCCTACTGTTTATTTTCATACTGTGGCATATGTATAGTAGGTAGTTATTTGTTTGGTGAAAAGAATGCCTACACTAGGATTTCTAATGTACCTATAGCGGGTACAATTTACAAACATACTATGTCACATGCACGTACACACCCAGATCAAGAACAACTAACAAAATAATATTTGTTCCGTGCGGGGATCAAAACCACGACACACAGCGCGAAAAGCAAAATAATCTCTTATTAGCCACTACGCCAACCGTACCGTCTCGTATAATGCTGGCACTTCTCATGGCGTATTTGTGCCAATATTCGCCTTATTTGGATAATCCCAAATCGACTTTATTTCAATTACTATAAGGTAAATTTTGCATTATTCAAATAAGGCGAATATATGTACAAATATGCCATGTGATGCCGGCACTTCACATGGCGTATTTGAGCGAATATTTACGTTATTTGGATAATACAAAATGTACCCTAAACTTATTAAAATAAAGTCGATTTTGTATTATCCAAATAAGGCCAATATTTGTACAGTTATGCCATGTGATGCCGGCACTTTACATGGCGTATTTGAGTAAATATTTACGTTATTTGGATAATACAAAATGTACCCTAAACTTATTGAAATAAAGTCGATTTTGTATTGTCCAAATAAGGCCAATATTTGTACAGTTATGCCATGTAATGCCGGCACTTTACATGGCGTATTTGAGTAAATATTTACGTTATTTGGATAATACAAAATGTACCCTAAACTTATTGAAATAAAGTCGATTTTGTATTATCCAAATAAGGCCAATATTTGTACAGTTACGCCATGTGATGCCTTCACTTTACATGGCGTATTTGAGCAAATATTTACGTTATTTGGATAATACAAAATGTACCCTAAACTTATTGAAATAAAGTCGATTTTGTATTATCCAAATAAGGCCAATATTTGTACAGTTACGCCATGTGATGCCTTCACTTTACATGGCGTATTTGAGCAAATATTTACGTTATTTGGATAATACAAAATGTACCCTATGCTTATTGCAATAAAGTCGATTTTGTATTATCCTAATAAGGCTAATATTTGCACAAATACGCCATATGAAGTGCCAGCATAAAATCTCATAGGCATTTTTTCAAGTAAGTACCAAGTGTAGGGTAGGTGTAGGGTAGGTGTAGGTTAGGTGTAGGGTAGGTAAATAGGTAGGTAAATAGGCAGGTAAGTAGGTAGAGGGACAGGACAAGGCAGGACAACGTCTGTTGGGTCAGCTAGTTTATTATAAATTCAATTTTCTGTTCATTCGCTAAGTAGGTAGGTATACTACTATGAAATAAAATCCTATCCTGTTCCGACTTTATTCTTTTTGTTACGAGGAACCAACTAATAAGGTAGGTACAGACGCCAGTACATCAACCTATACCAAACTGTCAAATTTTCTCAATTGAATATGAACCTTATAACTTTGTAATATAGTTGAAAATCTATCAAAGTAATTTGACATTGTTGTAGCTTGATATGGCTCTGCTGATATGGCTGGCTTCTGTACCTACCTTTCCCTTGATGTGTAGTGTGTTCCCTTTATACCTACACATTATTTCAACTTTATCTGAATAAAGGCAAAACTAAAAAGTATGTTTATATACCTACCTACCTACTTAATAATATGTAGGTGTAATTATAACTAGTTATAGCACCAACCAAATCTGGTAGCGTTGACATGTATTGCTAAGATTACAATTATATATACCTACTTATGGGAAATGTTAGTAATCTAATTATGTATTATAAAAGTAAAGCGGGTAGGCAGGCACTTACCATTTTTTTTGCAACATAAATCGGTATTCCTTTAATTTTAATTTTTTTAATCTTCGTCCATTTCTTTTATTGCCCATTTTAATAAATATCTAATCACGGGAACAAACTTTGACTAAAATTTTATACGTAATATTTTTGTACAAAACAGCGATATAACCTTCCGCTCCGGTGTCTCGACGGGCACTGGTCGACGGTCGGGGCCGTCGGAGGGAACGCAAGCGCAGTTAGATTGAGGATTTACGTATGTTATTATTTACTTGTGGGGGATAAAGTATTTTTCCGATATTTTTAATAATAACAAGCTACTTCTATTGGTATAACTTTGATATCATTTAGTGATGAGATCTCGGAGTAATCGACGTTTTAAATTTTAAATTAGGGTTATCTTTATATTTTTTTCTTTCTAATGAGTAAATTGTTACTAATCATGTTTCTGTATTTCCGAAAGCCTAGATAATTATGTTATCTTTTGATAAAATACCAATTTCATAATTCTAATAAAAAATATGCCATAAAAAACTAGACTAGTTCTTTTCTTATTACTAAACGTGCTCGAGGCGAGGCGAGGATTTCCATTTCTTCCCAAAATTGACTGTCCTTTGTGATCTTTATAAAATGGACAGCACTGTAACATGATAAGCCTTTATGAAGTCTATGTACCTACTAAGAGACTGACCCTACTGTTTATTTTCATACTGTGGCATGTGTACCTATAGCAGGTAGTTATATGTTTGATGAAAAACTGCGTACACTAGGATTTCTAATGTACCTATAACGGGTACAATTTACAAACATACTATGTCACATGCACGTACACCCAGATCAAGAACTAAACAAAATAATATCTGTTCCATGCGGGCATCACTACGACACACAGCACAGCGCGCGAAGCAAAATAATCACTTATTAGCCGTCTCGTAAGTACCTATAAAGCTGGCACTTCTCATGGCGTATTTGTGAAAATATTCGCCTTATTTGGCTAATACAAAATTAACTTTATTTCAATTACTATAAGGTAAATTTTGTATTGTCCAAATAAGGCGAATATTTTCACAAATACGCCATGAGAAGTGCCAGCATAAAATCTCATAGGCAATTTTGCAATGCAATGAAATGTACCCTATAGTTATTGTAATAAAGTCGATTTTGTATTATCCAAATAAGGCGAATATTTGCACAAATACGCCATGTGAAGTGCCAGCATAAAATCTCATAGGCAATTTTGCAATGCAATGAAATGTACCCTATATTTATTGCCATAAAGTCGATTTTGTATTATCCAAATAAGGCGAATATTTGCACAAATACGCCATGTCAAGTTCCAGCATAAAATCTCATAGGCAATTTTTGCAAGTAAGTACCTATTTACTTATTTATTATAAATTCAATTTTCTGTTCATTCGCTAAGTAGGTAGGTATACTACTATGAAATAAAATCCTATCCTGTTCCGTCTTTATACTTTTTGTTACGAGGAACCAACTAGAACGGTAGGTACAGACGCCAGTACATCAACCCATACCAAACTGTCAAATTTTCCCAATTGAATATGAACCTTAATCTTTTGTAATAACGTTGAAAATCTATCAAAGTAATTTGACATTGTTGTAGCTTGATATGCATGCCGCTGTACCTACCTTTCCTTTGATTTGTGTTGTGATTGTGTGTTCCCTTTATACCTACACATTATTTTAAATTTATCTGAATAAAGGCAAAATTTGAAAGTAAATTTATATACCTACCTATCTACCTAATTATATGTACCTAGGTGTAATTATAACTAGTTATAGCACCTACAAAATATTGTAGCGT
The DNA here is from genome assembly GCA_947361185.1 of Charanyca ferruginea. Classification (NCBI taxonomy): domain Eukaryota; kingdom Metazoa; phylum Arthropoda; class Insecta; order Lepidoptera; family Noctuidae; genus Charanyca; species Charanyca ferruginea. The sequence goes on from OX376056.1 coordinate 1,973,239, forward strand.
TGACATTTATTTATTTGTTATTTATTTATTATATATGTTATTTGACATTTATTTATTTATTATTTATTATTTAGGGACTATACAACACTGGGACATTAATATTCGAAGTACCTACTCATTGAATCTTACGGGTGGTCTAATAGTGCGACCACTGCGACTTGTCTTTGACTGAGGCTTATTAACGATGGGAATCGGTGACAATGGTGTTGGGTTCGATTCTGAGTTTGTGTTTTTATGAGAATTATCTACAGAAGTGCCTGATTGTTGGTCGTTACGTTCTTCATTTAATAAGTATGCTGGCTTCAGCCTATCAATGGACACACTAGCTTTCCTGTTTGGTAGCTGAATTACAAATACTTTGCCTTTTCTTTCTATAACTTGGTAGGGGCCTTCGTAGGTAGGTGTTAATGGTTTGCGTACCGCATCGTTGCGAATAAATACATGGTCACATTTATATAGATCACTATGAATAAACAATGTACGTGAGTCTCGCAATTGCTGTGATACCGGTTGTAGATTTTTTATCGTATCTTTTAAGTGCCTTATGAACTCGTGATCGTCACCGCTTCGTTTATTGGAGGCGCTGTAGAAGTCTCCCGGTAAACGAAGCGTCTGGCCGTACACATACTCTGCGGGACTGACGCCATTGTCACTCCTACCTACTGTTCGTAACCCTAGCAACACTGTTGGCAGTTCATCGAGCCAGGACGAGTTGTCAATGAGGCGAGCTGTTAACGCTGACTTCATGGAGCGATGCCAGCGTTCCACAAGGCCATTACTTTGAGGATGGTATGGTGTGGTGCGCGTTTTCGTTATACCCATGTACTTCATTAATTGCGCGAATAACGAGCTCTCGAATTGCCGCCCTTGGTCGCTCGTCAGTTTATTGGGACAACCGAATCTACTAACCCATGACTCATAAAATACCTTTGCTACGACTTCTGCCGTGATTTCTTTTACTGGAATGGCCTCCGGCCAACGCGTACATTAGTCGATCATGGTGATTAGGTACTTATGCCCTTCTCGCGACGTGGGGAGGGTGCCCACTATGTCGATATGAGTTTGCTCAAAGCGGTCACATGCTGAGAACTGTTGCAGGTCCGATACCGTGTGTCTATTAACTTTTGATTTTTGACACTGTAAGCATGTCTTTGCCCATCTTCCGACGTCGCGATTTATCCCTGGCCAAAAGAAACATTGTGCGACCAATTTACGCGTTGCCCTTATGCCTGGATGGCTGACGTCATGTACCGTGTTAAATGCAAGTTTTCTGAAATGATCTGTTAAATAAGGCCTACACGAATTGGTCGAGATTTCACAATAAATTTGTGCGTCACTGTTTGGAATATGATATTTCTTTAAACAAAAGTTGTTATTTCCTGCGCTTAATAATTGTGCGAGTTCAGAGTCGCCGTCTTGCGCTATCGCTAATTCTGTGAAGTCGAGTACAGTCGGGCAGTGTATTGTTTCAACGCGTGATAATGTGTCGGCTACGGCATTATTTTCGCCTTGTATGTACCTAATGTCCGTTGTGAATTCGCTGATGAATAATAACTGCCTCGTACGTTTTGGCGTTTCACAATTGCTATGTAGTTTTGTGAATGCATAGATTAAGGGTTTATGATCTGTAAAGATGGTTAACTGATTGCCCTCAAAAAGATACCGAAAATGCTTAATTGCCATGTAAATGGCTAACAATTCTCTATCATACGTAGAATACTTTTGTTGAGCTTTTGTAAACTTCTTCGAAAAGTATCCTAATGGCTGCCACGCTCTACCTATTTTTTTCTGCAGCACAGCTCCCACGCAAGTGTCTGAGGCGTCAGTCATCAGTGCTAAGGGTACATTTGCTTTAGGGTGTGACAACATTACTGCGTTCTTTAAACCTTGTTTACACTCCTCGAAAGCTTCAATCGAGTTGCTATCCCATTGTATCTTAGTTTTATCTTTCTTTTTGGCGCCTTTCATAAATTCATTGAGGCTTGCCTGATGACTGGCGGCGTTTGGAATGCCTGCTCTATAGAAGTTGATCATACCTAAAAACCTTCTTAATTGTTCTACGGTTTGAGGTCGCGGGAAATCTAAGATCGCCTTAATTTTATGGTCTAGTGGTCTAATACCGTTCGTCGAGACCTCATATCCTAAGAATTCGATGTTAGATTTTCCAAACTCGCACTTCGATAGATTAATGGTGATGCCAAACTGCCTAAATCTTTCAAAAACCTGTTTAAGATGCCTTTTGTTTTCTTCTATTGAGTCGCTCGCTATGATGACGTCATCGACAAAGCTAAATAAAAAGTCTAACCCTTGCAGTACTGTATGGTTCATAAAACGTTGGAATGTCTGACTCGCGTTACGTAAACCGAAGGTCATGCGCGGGAATTCGAATAGACCGAAGGGGGTTATGATTGCCGTTTTCTCGATGTCTTCCTTCGCGACTCTCACGCAATGGTATGATTTGTTAATGTCAAGTTTTGAGAAAATTTTCTTACCTGACAGTACGTAGGTGAAGTCGTGCAGCCGTGGTACTGGGTATCGGTCCGGTTTCGTGATGGCGTTCAGGCGCCTATAGTCGCCACACGGCCGGATATCCCCGTTTTTCTTCGCCACCACATGTAGCGGGCTGGCCCACGCGCTGTTAGAGGGTCTGCAGATCCCCATCTCCTGCATTAACCTAAATTCTTGTGATACCTATTTGGGGGAAGGGGTCTAGCACGCGCATGTACGGGTCGTCCCGTCGTTTCGATGTGATGCAATATTTTGTCAGTTTCGCTATCGGTATCGTCGTTCCTGTAAGGCGTGGGTTTAGTGATATCTGAGTACTCTGATAATAGCTCGTGAAATGGATGGCCACTGTCTACGATGCTGACTGAGGGTTCCGAACATTTAACCATGCTACCACTGGTTAAAGGTTTGTAATTCTTATCTACCAATTTTTGCGCGTTTAAATCTACTAATAATTTATAATGACGTAAAAAATCCGCTCCTAAAATTGGCTGTTTAACCTTTGCTACAATGAAGGTCCATTGATAAGGTTGACTGAGATTAAGGTTTAATTTTACATTTCTTGTGCCATACGTCTGTATTTCTGAGCCATTGGCTGCATATAATTTGAAATTAGTACTATCACTTATATTATATGGTTGTTTGGTAACCGGTAAGACAGAAACATTCGCACCTGTATCTATTAAAAAACGCATACCCGTAATTGTATCCTTAACACATAGCCGGTGGTTTGACAAGTCGATGCAGTGGTCCACCGTTGACTGCATCGTGGCTAGTTTCCCGCATCCTGTTTTCCTGACGATGCCGCACCTTTCTTCCAGCTACACGGTTGTTCGCACTTGCTAGCTTTCTTCCCGAACCGGAAATGGTAGAAACACACCCAGTCCGCCGATCTCCTTCTGTCCCGCCGTTGCGACGAGTTGTTCCAACGCCTCCCTGGTGACGGCGATCGCGATCGTGGTTTTCTTTCCCTCTGACTGCTTCTGTGCATTTCCTGGATACTCTTGCTTAGTTTCGATACCTCTACGATCAATAAATCTGTGCTTGACGGGGAAGAATTGGCAGCGACTTCGGAAATTGTATCTCTCGGCTCTGCTGTTTCCATGATCTTGTCTGCTTGTTCTGCCAGCTTGTTCAAGTCCGTTAAATCGCTGACCGCCAACACCGTTCGTGCCGTCGCTGGTAGGTGTCCAATCCATAGCATGCGCAGGGTGTCCTCTGGAAATTTGCCCCTAGCCAGGTCTTTCATGTTTCGCAGTAGTTGCGAGGGTTTCTGTTCTCCTAGATCTTGTAAGGACGGGACTTAGGTAAATTAAAGAGATGTTGATGATTCTACGTTCCGTTTATTATTGACACCAACTCCTAAATGATACAGTATATATTCTTATTAGCTAATGCTTAATTACTACGTCACATGCCCTATATTTTTTTTTCCTATAAAAAGGAAAAAAAAAGTGAAATATAATACTTTTTTTTTTTAAACATAAACATGATTTAATAATAAAGATTAAACAATTATGTATTATTCGTTGAACAATAATCTGAACATAATCATAATGTCTTAACTAATATCTATAACAATACGCTTACAAACTAAATAATAAACAATGTCATCTGCACAAATGTTCTGCTGATATCGTACACTTACATACAAAAGTGTTACAGAAACTAATCTTATTCATGATAACGTCTAGTTCTATTTTTATGTATAGTTTTTTCTTTTCCCTTAATTAAGACAACAACATTTCGAGATATATCCTTAACTACTGAAAATGGACCTAAATATAATGGTTCAAGTTTGTCACCACTTTCATTTTTAATTAATATTAAATCTCCTTTGTTATATATAATTGGATTTATACTTCTATCATAGTTACTTTTCCTGTCCATTTTTGAATTGATAAGATTGTTTTTAGCATCCATTTGTGACTTTTGTAAACGATATTTTAATTCAATAGCATAATTATCATAATTATAAATTGGATCTATTGTTGTAGTGAGGTTGGAAGGTATGTTACATTGTTTGCCGAACACTAGTTCATATGGTGTAAATTGTGTACTCGAATGTACTGAAGTGTTATATGAGAAACACCAGTAGGGTACCCATGAACTCCATTCCTGTGTTTGACTGTTAACTTGCATTCTCAGATAAAAAGTTAAATGTTTATGGCTATTTTCTAGTGACCCTAACGTTTGATGATGGAAAGCTGTAGACTGTAAATGACTTATATGTAAAATTGTACATACCTCTTTCATTATGGTGTTGACAAACTCGGTCCCTCTGTCGCTTACTATCTGTCGGGGAATGCCATATCTTAGTATGAAATTATTTACGAACGTTGTGGCCACCGTACGCGCATCCTTACTAGCTATCGGATACGCCTCGACGTATTTGGTAAGGTCACACTGAAGCGTTAAAATGTAATTGTAGTTATTATCTCGTGGTAAAGGGCCTGCTAGGTCTATGTATATTTTATCGAATGCTGAATTTCCACAATCCGTTATCACCATTGGCTCTTTTACTGTATTTAAATACTTGAAACGTTGGCATTTAGTACATTTCATTACAAAATCAGTTACGTCACGCTCTAATCCACTCCAAAAATATGTTTTTTTAATATTGTTTAACATACGTCTTATCCCTGCATGTCCACTAGTGGGAAGTATATGATAATCGTTTAAAATAACTCTCTTTGTATCGTCGTCAATAATCTTGTTAACGCCTTTTACTACGCATAAGCGGGGTCCGGACCACTTAGGCAGTTTATTTATATATTGAGCTAGCTCCTGAATTATTTTTTCGTTAAATTCATCTTTAATTATATGTAAAGTATTAATTTTTAAATCCGTACAAAATAATTCCATTTCTCTCACAGAGACCGCTCGTGTACGCTGTGATTGAGTAAATAGTTTTACATATACAGTACGCTCTGACGACGAAAACGCATAATCACCTTTCTCTAAAGTCACATATTTTTTAACTTTTATCCATTCTTTCTCATTCACAAATACCAATTCTGTGTAATCCCTCGGTAGTTTTAACATTTCTACAACTCTTGGGTGATCAGTCCAATCGTTTTTAGGAATATTAACTACTGAAGTATGATTACAAGATTTTTTCTCAAGTTCCCGTCTCTTCGCTCTCGTAAGTACAGATATAACGTGTTCATTCATCGATCGTAATTCTTCACTAGTCACTTCTATGCGCGACAATGCATCTGCAGCTACATTATCACGCCCTTTCACGTAAACCACTTTATAATCGTATTCTTCTAATAACAATCGAAATTTTATTAATCTACTGGAAGGATCTGTCATATTATACAAAAATACCAATGGCCTATGATCCGTTTCTATAATAAATCGTCTTCCATAGAGATAAGGTCTAAAATATTTTACGGACCAAACTATCGCTAACAATTCTTTTTCAATTGTGGGATACCTGCACTCGGCCTTGTTTAAGCTTCGGCTGGCGTAAGCAATTGGCCTGCGATCAGCATTACACAACACTGATCCTATAGCGTATCCTGACGCATCGGTTTGTAGAATAAACGTATTACTGTAATCAATCAAAGGGTATTGTAATATCGGAGGCTTTACTAAACTGTTTTTTAAGTGTAAAAATGATTTTTGGCAGTTTTCATCCCAATTATAAATTACGTTGTTACGACACAAGTTGTTTAATGGTATGCAAACTTCGGCAAAGTTTGGAATGAATTTCCTATAGTAATTAGAAAATGCTACGAAACGTTTTAGTTCATCAGCATTTTTTGGGACAGGATAGTTATTTAAAACTTTAATCTTTTCCGGATCAGGCCTAATACCATCGGCTGATACAACGTGACCTAAATATAATATTTCTTTCCTGAGGAAATCGCACTTGTCCGGATTTAATTTCAAATTTACTTTCCTTAGTCTAGTCAAAATATCTAATAAGTTTTTATTATGCATATCTAAGTTTCTTCCAAAACAGATTAAGTTATCTAAATAAATAAAACACTTGTCATAATTTAGTCCCGACATTGCTACTGTCATTAAACGTGAAAAAGAACTGGGACTTGTCTTTAACCCCATCGGCATACGGGTCATCTGATATTGTCCGGAGGGTGTTGTGAATGCCGTATACTTTCTGCTATCCGTATTTAATTTTGCCTGATAGTATGCCTGTGTTAAATCTAACTGTGAGAAGTATATTGCACCGGAAAGTGAATCTAATATGTCGGTTATGTTAGGAAGTGGAAATTTGTCATCCATTATGCGGTCATTTAATTTCCGAAAATCAACAACTAATCGCCAAGTTTTATTGTTATCCTCTAGTTTTTTAGGTACCAGTAGCACTGGACTTGACCACTCACTACTCGCGGGTTCTATAATATCATTGGATAGCATTTTTTGAACCTGATTTTCAATTTCATTGCGCTGCGAAATTGGCAACCGGTACTGTTTTATATAAACCGGATCCGTATTAGGTTTTAACTGAATGTTTTGTTCATAAAGGTTACACGTGCCTAATTTGTCTCCTGGTAAGTAGAATACGTCGGCAAATTTGGCACAAATGTTTTGTATACTTATGCATTCTTCTTTGTTCAAGTGCTGTAATTTTATCAACGGTAATAATTTCCTAACCCTTTCTCCACTTAAATTTTGCTTTTCGAATGAACAAATAGTATAATTTGATAAATTATCAATGTCTGGTTTAAAATAGCTAAGCTGAACTTCTGTTTCTCGTGTATTTAAAATTTGTATTAGAATCTTTCCCTCTTTGGGTTGACAGATACTTCCAGCAATAAAAACGCCCTCGCATAATTCTCTCGGAAATACAACGCAAGCCTCTCTCTCAAAACAATGAATCTGATAAAACTTTTCACACCTTGGTGGTACTGTAATAAATAAGTTTTGTCCTAATTTTCCTAATTCTAAACAGATTGTAACCGAACTATCGCATTCATTTATTGTTAACGTGTTATATTCATAGTTTAAAATACAATTATACTTCTTTAAAAAGTCTTGACCAATTATACCGTCTTGCGTAGAAGGCAGATTCTTTAGAACATTGAATTTATGTTTGAATTCTTTTCCACCTATGGTGAATGGTATGTAAACATAACCGTCGGTGGTCGATTTGCCACCAATACCATTTATGGTTATGCATCCTGGGTGCATTGGAATGTTCCAGTCTCTTATTGTGTCATATTTCACCACTGATACTGAAGCTCCCGTATCAACCAACATTCTATATTTTGTATGGAATATTGTCAATTCTACGAAGTTATAATAATTAGCTGTTAAAATAAAGTTAGGATCGAAAAAACTCTAACTCCAAATTTTGGTTGTTTGTCGACGCGGTCGGAATGTCGTTCCTCGATTGATCTAGTAAATAGGCATTTTGCCTGTTATTGCGATTATAGTTTCCCGAATTCATTGCTCGGCCGTAATTACGTCCACGTCCCCGCGAATTATTAATAAAACCTCTTCCGCGATTTCGATTATAATAGTAGGTTCTTGTAGGTACCTGATAGCTCGGAGGGGGCGGCGGGTTTGACCTAAAATTTCGATTTAAAATGTAAACACGACCTCGGCCTTGTCCTCTATTATATTGGTTACCCTTACCTCGATGTTGGGTCGCAAAAACTGTCTCCGAGGATGTGTTGTGACCTTGATGCGCCCGTTCTTCATCTTTAGCCGCGCGTATGACATTTTTTAGTTCTGAGTAATCTCGTGCCGCTAAAATGGTACTTAATCGACCATTTCTCAAGCCGTCCGTGAACCGCTGAATAGCTAGTTTTTCATTTACGGGTCTAAACATTTTATATGCATCTTCCTTTCCGTCAGCTTGAGATATAGTCAATTCGACAAATAAGTCCTCAAGTTTCTTATTAAATATAAATTCCTCAATGCTCTGGGACCCCTGTCTTGACTGCAATAGCTCCAACTGAAGCGCTGTGGCAGACTGTTTAGTCAGCAAATAATTTTTCATGTCTTTTATCAGATCTCTGGAATTATTATATTTAGATGCCAAACGTAATTTAGCATGTTGGGATATGCGAGTTTTAAGAACAAAAGATATTAATAATGATTCATGTTCCTTTTTTATGTTTTGACTATAAAATTCTATTGCATCTATTAATTTTTTCGTACATTCCTCCTCTCCTGTCATCACAGGTAGAAAAGAAGTTGCAGTTTTCATGTCAAACTCAGTCATGGTGCTAACGGTACTGTGTTCGTTTTCTAAACAAAAATTCTGAATTCTTTGATAGTATGACTCTATTTCCTCACAAATAACCAAAATGTAATTTAGCTCCTCCTGTTTTATATGGGAACACCCAAATATTCCGAAATATTTTATTCCGAATTTCGATATTCCGATTTTCAAAAGCCCGAATTTCATAATACCTAAAAATTATAATCTCTATTATTTAAAATCACGAAAGTTATTTTACCGAATGTCGTAAATCCGATTTGTTTGTTTTCCGATTTTCATATGTTCGAAGAATCAAATGCTCGATGAGTTCTCGGTCCAAAAAACGAAATTCCGAATTTCAATATTCCGAATAAACTGTTAAAATTTTCATATAATATTTGGTTCTTGTATTTTTATTTCGACTATTATTGTTTCAAAGACTATTTACTTGAATGAAACATATTTCACAGAAACACAATTCAAAGAATTTTTAATCAAATTTTTTTGTTTAACAAACTTATCAAACAGTAGAATTACTTTTTAACAAATATTGTTTATTCGGTGTATTTTTCTATGGAATTTATTTCAACATAAATATATAGGTATAAAAAGAAAGACAATAACAAAAATAATCTTAAAAAGTCAATATGTTGTGCTACAAAAGTTAATGACAGAAATGAATTGCTGTGAAATCGACTCCACGTAGTCTTGTCTGCCCTAACCCTAGAGTGTAATTTAAATTCGCGTAGGCGCGGAGGGGCGAGGCGGCCAGCGAGCTGAGGAGCAGGTGGTTTTAACGCCCGGTTTTTGCGGTGGTGAGCGTGAATACCATCTGCGACGATAAGCTCGCGTGGTACCGCCGGAGCCCCGCAACGCCGTAGCCGTGACAGAAACCATGCCTGCTGCATGTTGCATGTTCGCTTGCATGCTCGCTTGCATGATGCATGCTTGCTTGCTTGCATGCTGCATGCTTGCTTGCTCGCTGCATGCTTGCTTGCATGCTGCATGCTTGCTTGCACGATAAACGATTGCATGATAACGATAAAGATAATCGGAATTTTAATAATCGGAATTTTAATAATCGGAATTCGTATTTTTGATGTTCGGAATTTTCATTATGTCGGACTTTTTGTTATTCGATCTTTTGAAACTCGGTATTTTCAGAATAGTAATTATAAACGTTCGGAAATTTGAAATTTTAGTATTATAAAAATAGGATGAATGATAAATCGGAGTTGCCATATTAGGAATTTTGAACTATTCGGAATTATGAAAATCGGTATTTTGAAATTCGTATTTCTGACTTTCGGAATAAAGTTTTTCGTATTTATGTAGTGTACCCGTTTTATATAACCCTTGGACACATTATCTGGGTCACTGGGTCTCAGAAGATTTGAAAGATAACGTTGATGTTGAGCGAGAGCGCAGGTCGCTGGCTGTTCGATGTGGGATGTTGGCCCGCAGGTTTGCACGTTGTACGGCTCAGGTCAAGGTGACGCTTTTCAAAGCCTACTGCCAATCCTTTTACACGTGCAGCCTGTGGGTGAACTTTACGCAGCGGGCATATGGTGGCCTGCGCATACAATATAACAATACGTTCCGGGTGTTGATGGGGCTGCCGCGTTTTTGTAGCGCGTCCGGCATGTTTGCCGACGCGAACGTTGATAGTTTTTCGGCCATTATGCGCAAGAGATGTGCATCTCTGCTACGCCGTGTTCGCGCCAGCCCCAACACCATTCTTAGAACGTTGGCTGATAGGTGGGACTCTCCGATCCTGGGGCGGTGGGTACAACTGCATGCAGTCAAGTAGGCACTCTCCAGGGTCGGCGTGCCTCATGCAGCTTACTAAATAAATGTTACTAACACTAGTTTATAAGTTTACATTGTTACTAACAAATATGGAATGTAATTCTGAAATAAACGTTTATTATTATTATTATTATTATATAACTCATTCGCTTCTAAATATTTTTGCTCTAGTAACTTTTTGTTCTCTTTGTCTTACTTAATTTTACTAAATTTATTTTAATATTCTTAATATTTTTATGAATTTCTATTAAATCTGACATTTAACCCTTTTATCATATATAATAATCATAACAAAGTGAGATAACAGAAGGAAAAAAAACTATTTTAAATCTTAATTAAGTATAATACCTCTGGCTGTCCTCTGTCCATGTCGTACTTTTATAACACTTCACACACTTAATTTTCACTTGCACTTTTTTTTTTTTTTGCCGTAACACATGAAGATTCTCTGCTCGTTGTTTTCCTTTGTCCAACTGAGTTTTCACTCTAGGTTTAAACGTTTTGGACACTAGGCTCTTTGCTCCTTGGCTCACGTCTTGGGCTGGAACGCCTAAAAGCATTCCTGGCTATTTCCGCTCGCATCCAGTTTACGTGACAGCGTCTGTATAGCTTGTATAACCCGAACAAGACTCCAAAAATTAGGATGATCAGCATCACCCCCAGTATTAAATTCGTTACTGATTGATTTTGATGCAGCTGTGCAACATCAGCCGCATTTACGCCACCTGCGGCGTTCTGCGCAATCACTATTTCTTCCCTACTCTGTGTTTTTCCCATTTTTAAAATAATGCACCACACTTATTACTTTGTCCGAACAATAACTCAGTCTCATCTTTAACGCCATTAGCTCACTCAGCGATGTACTGCGCCCGGAATTTGACACCGAACCTTAAATGGCAGGGTCGCCATGTAAGGACGGGACTTAGGTAAATTAAAGAGATGTTGATGGTTCTACGTTCCGTTTATTATTGACACCAACTCCTAAATGATACAGTATATATTCTTATTAGCTAATGCTTAATTACTACGTCACAATTTCTTTTAGCAACTTCCGCACTCTCTGTGTATCTGATTCTTCGTATATGCTCAGCAGTCGTTCTTTCAGCACTGTGTAAGGTTTGTCTGCAGGTGGTTCCAGCACTAAATCTGACACTTGTCGTACATTGTCCTTGTTCAGCTTTGCGATTACCAAGTTGAATTTCGCCTTTTCGCCTTTTTTCTGGTCTGCGACTATGACCTCGAACTGACCAAACCATAGCCGTGGCTCGTCTGCCCAAAACTCAGGAATCTGTGTCTTGATGGTGATTTGTGATAAATCGCCGTCCTCGGATTTCACTGGCGCAGTCGGCTGCGTTGATGCCATCGTTTGCGGTGGTAACACTGGTTGCATCATTTTTATTAGTTCGTAGCCACGTGGCAAGTACTATAAACGCGCACTATAATATTGTAAGACGTGTATAGTTATACGGGGGTCACCACTTTAGGGACTATACAACACGGTGAGTGTCCACGGTAATCCCTACTTGAGCGCTGCTCCTTCTGGGTCGGGGTTCTGGAGTCAATGAAAATCGGGTTATGTTGACCGAATATATTTCGCGTGATCCCAGAGAGAGAGGACCGTTCGCCCGAACCAGTGCGCAGTAACTGGTCGTTCCCATGCATACATCACGCGCGCATACAATTTGCTAACCTTGCACTCTGCCTTACATACATACATGTGTCCCTACAATTATTTATAATTTATTATTTATTATTTATTATTTATTATTATTTTTTTTTTTATTATTATTTATTATTATTTTTTTTTTTTTATTCATTTATTATTATTTTTTTATTTATAATTGATTTATTATTTATTTATTTATTATTCATTTATTACTTATTTATTCGACTGTCCGATCGTCACTGAGCGATCGAGGAGGAGTGCCGAGCGGTATAGTACATCGTCAGGACTATAGGCGTTCCCATTATCCCATTAGGGATAAACAAGACCTGTAAAAACAATTACACACTATTAGTAAAGAAAACACAATACAAATGGTAATCAATAACAAGAATAAAGTAAGTTAAAGGTACAGCAACAATACAGTTAATCGAACAGAACGGTCCCACAGTTCGTACAGTGGCCAAGCCACCCAATGATAAACGAACAAACCCTTAAGGTTTACAGTTCGTACAGCAGCCTAAGCCACCCAATGATAAACGAACAAACCCTTAAGGTTTATAGTTCGTACAGTAGCATAAGCCACCCAAATACAAAGTGTATCGCTCGCTAGCAGCAAGCCTATACAGCTATGTGGATATACAGCAGCGCTGTACCAGGTAAACCGATAGTATTGTCGGGAGCAGGAACTCTTTACTGAGTCGAATCCGAGGATCGACTGCCATACTTACGGAGTGCACGCTCTTTTATAAGGCGATGCCCCCCACCTTGCAACCTCTCCATACAAGTCTGTCCATGCGCACGGAAGTGCGTCATGCGTTTACTTGATACAATAACACTAAAATGTGCTGAATCTAATAAGATCTGTAATCAAATAACACAATGATAATTGTCATGAATAAACAATAGTGATTTCATAAAGTAATTCGTTTTACATTCAAAGTAACGTGTCAACAATTGTTTTGAATAAAACCATCGATAATAATTATCGAAATAAAGTAACCACAAATCAGTGTGCACATACAATAAATCATGTTTCGAATTAATAGACAATAATTGATAGTAAAATCACATAAATTAACAATAAGAAACACAAATCATAACAAATTTAGTTAACACCCACAATGTGATTAATAAACTGTCTCCGACATATTTATTATTTGTTATTTTTTTATTATGTATTTATTATTTATTTATTATTTATCATATATCATTTATTTTTAATTATTAATTTATTTTTCATTTATTATTTATTAAAAAAATTTATTTATTTTTTAATTATTATTTAATTATTATATACTTATTATTTAATTATTTATTATTTTTATTAATTTATTATTTTTTATTAGTTATTTATAATTGATCTATTATTTATTTATAATTTATTTATTTATTATTCATTTATTACTTATTTATTATTTATTTATTGCTAATATTATAATTATATATACCTATGGGAAATGTTAGTAATCTAATTATGTATTATAAAAGTAAAGCGAGTAGGCAGGCACTTACCTACCATTTTTGTAACATATAAATCGGTATTCCTTTAATTTTAATTTTATAAATCTTCTTCCATTTATTTTATTGCCCATTTTAATAAATACCTAATCACGGGGACGAACTTACACTAAAATATTATACGTATTATTTTTGTACAAAATCGATACAACCTTCCGCTCCGGTGTCTCGACGGGTACTGGTTGACGGTCGGGGCCGTCGGAGGGAACGCGACCACCCGTTAGATTAAGGATTTACGTAGGTTATTATTAATTTGTGGGAAAATTATAGCTTAAAAGAAAAAAGTTTTTTTCCGAGATTTTAAATAATAACAAGCTACTTCTATTGGTATAACTTTCATATCATTTAGTGATGAGATCTCGGAGTAGTCGATGTTTTAAGTTTTTAATTAGGGTTGCCTTTATATATTTTTTCTAATGAGTAAATTGTTATTAATCATGTTTCTGTCTTTCCGAAAGACTAGATAATATGTTATATTTTGATAAAATACCAATTTCATAATTCTAGGTTTATCTTAAAAATAAATACAGCCGTTCAAAAATTAACAAAAATTGCTAAAATTCGGAATACCTCGCCTTAAGTGGTGCATACATCCAGGGAAGAGCGCTGAAATACAGATTTTTTAAATCTAGTTCAGACACAGATGTTCCTCACTAGACCATAACAAGAGTACAAAAATTAATTGTTTATTCATATTTTAAAGTGTGTAAAATATTTTTGGATGCAATAAATTTATTATTATTATTATTATTAACTCATGACCCTACAAGATCAGCCCCTAAGGCATGTTTCTTGGTCCGGTCAACTTCTGACCCTACAAGATCTGGTCCGGCATTTTTTTTTTGCCCTTCACATGTGTCCCTTCAGTTAAACTGGACCGGATTTAGCTAGTCCGAACGAGTATCGTTCCTTTAGCTTGATTAACAAATAGCTCAATTCTTTGGTTCATGCACAAGTGCTTCTGTTACAATGTTAATTGTTTCAGGGCTAATAAATTCTACTGAAACAGCACGTAAACCAGGATTTTTACAATTATTGTGAGAACTGGTAGAGATAGTGTCACTTTTAGCAGACATGGTATCGCCATTGACAGACATGATATCACTATTGGTAGACATAGTTTCATTGTTAATCTGTTGCCTAGTCTCATGAGCAAGAACTTTTGTGTCATGTGTCGAACGTTTGTGTATCATACGCTGACACGTCATCCTCATCATAATTGTGCCTCCGGTGAAAACTGATACAACTTCAAAATTACTACTTTTCAGTACAGCGAATTAAAGTTTTATTTATTTTCTATTTTATATAAAAAGATTATTATTAATAATTTTACAAAACACTTAATGTTAAATACAAGTTGCATCGTTTTTCTTTAAAATGACAGGATTTTGTAACATTTCATTAGAAAATTTGGAAAATATTGAGGAAAAACTGTCAACTATATTAAAGTGCACCAACATTATGTCTGTGTAAATTAATGTATGTTAAGGTATATCAACTTACACCACACGTGCAGTTCTCGTGAAGACTGATATCATAAAATATGTGTTATACACTGATAATAATACAATCGATGCAAGAAAAATGTTGTTGAACAAATCGTATATAACTTTATGTTAGATATCAGTACTTAGATTTACCTAATTTAATATTTATTGAGATATATCACTTATCACGATGTTATTTTTTGTGTATAATGATACAAGTAAACTTATATATTCAACATCTTCGTGTAAAGTGATATTTGTAACTAATTTTACTTAAAGCTCTTGGTATTAAAAATAAAACGCACATATTTAAGATACAAAATATAATTATCAGAATAAATTGAGGTAAACAAAAAGTAAAAAAAACTTAAATATCCTTTAAAAATACAACTAAACTGCTTCTTTTCTTAATTAGCACAACAAAATCGATATATAAAGTATAACTTTTAAATATTACTGAAATAGAATTAAACTGAAACTCAGTCTCAATTGACGTTTTGAATAAAGTACCGCCACTTTTATGAATTTATATTTTTAACAAACTTACAAATTAAATGAGATCACGTTTCAATATCACAATATCAGTCTAAGTAAAAATTGCGTTTTGATCAACCTTGATGTGAATAAGGCCAGTGGACCAGATGATATTCCTGCTATAGTTCTGAGGACCTGTACACCTGAATGGTCTCCTGTGCTGACGCGCCTCTTTCGGCACTCTCTCGAGTCTGGATTAATGCCGAAGTCATGGAAGCTTGCCAACGTGCAGCCCGTGCCCAAAAAAGGTAGTCATGCCGATCCTACAAACTACTGGCCTATCTCAGTCACGTCCATTCTCTGCAAGACAGTGGAACGTGTTCTCAACAACAGGCCCCTGGCGTTCTCTGCCAAGAAAAGGCCTTTCAATCTGGTCCCTGATTTCCGAAATGTATCCGTTCCGATCACCGACCATCTTGAGCTTCTTGACGTTACTTTGACGTCGAATCTCAATTTTGGGTCGTACATCGAGTCAACTAAGGCCCAACTGCTAGCTGCCAAAAGGCTAGGAGTCCTCGCAAAGGTGCGAAAGTACTTCACGTTGAAACAGATGCGGAACCTGTACCAAGCACAAGTTCGATCGTGCATGGAGTACTGTTCGCACCTTTGGGATGGATCTGCCAAATATCAGCTGGAGGCGTGTTGAACTATGTACAGGAAGCTCGCTATTACACATAACTTCCTCGTGATCATCAGCATGAAATAGTGATTGAGGGCTAAGGTGTTCGATGTCCTTATTTAATATATTTAGCATGCGTTTTGTACGCCCCGAAAATCGCTGTAACAATAAAAATAGCTATGTTCTATAAAAAAATAACGATCAAACTATAGATATGTCGCATCCGGTCAATAGTACAGACTTGAAACGAATCGCAAGTGTGCCATTAGCGACAACACGTGATTTACCACCACCATTTAGGCGCGCTTCTACAGAGTCGTGATGTTTACAGCCCACAGCGAGCAGGACATTCAGAGTTCAGTCTCTGATCGCATCGGAGCTAAGACATCCCGGAACTGTACTCGATTCGTTGTTTAAGTGTTGCTATATCTATTTAGTGTTGCTATGTCAATTATAAATTGGAGTCAGTGTTTATTTAAATTGAGTTGAGAAATAGTGGTTTTAATAAACGCAGTGTATTGTACCCTATACCCAGTGTGTTTGCATTGCACGAAACCCATATTCTGCCCACATGATGACTAAATCTAATGGACTAAATCCTGACGATCCGACATCAGAACTGGGATCAAATCATGCTAATGGAATCACACGCGGAGACAATGACAATAACAATCAGTGTCGATTACTTTTTGAAATACAAAATCAACAAGTGAACGCGTTAATACAAACTCAAAAAAAAAGCTATTCACTGGCTAATAGCAAGTTGATGTTGCGACTTGTGTATCGACGGGATTGCAGTAAAAAGAAGCCAGCTTATTTTGACTATAAATAAGGCGTTGAAGGGCTCCGCATCTACATGGCTGTCGCAGATTACCTAACCAGGAAAATGAGACTTATGCCGCCTATGCGACAACAAGCCAGCTGTACCGAGGGAGAAACGAGTCTAGCTTTGCATCGTAGAGCCTCCACCAGGAACAATCTACAGGAAATAGTGAATCGCAACGGGTCAAAGACAGCGTTTTTAAGAAAGCATGATGCCGATGACCTGTTTCTTCTGTGCCAAGCCGGGGCACATGGCAACACACTGTGCAAAGAAGGAGGCTGATTCCGTTAACAGTAAAGTTGAAAAGCGAGTGGATATCTGTACCATCAAGCCAGCTACTGATCTATTATCAGCCGAATCTGGTGAGTCGTATTATTTTTATTTTGTTTCTGGTGCCGAATGCTCTCTTGTTAAGCAATCTGTCAGTCGTTCATACTACTTCATAGGTAAACGTACCTACATTTGCTGGTTCGTATACAGGGTATAAGTTTGCTAATGTAGACTGTGCTGAACAAATTCTTTGTGACGTATTAATTGGTGGTAATTTATGATTTTTATTTCATGTGTTACCCGGTTATTGTTTGTTACATAGAATATGGGGAGTTGAATAATAATACAGTTCCGGATCGTTTCCCAATGCCGTTATTTTCGGATTTATTTTCGTGACTTCTGGTTCATCTGGTTCTAAGTTCATCTCGTGCGAAGGGCGAAATAGAAAGGATGATGAGTGTGCTCAAAGTCAAAGTCAATTCCAATGTAAGTCAATGCCAAAGTCAAGCACCCATTAATGTAACTATAGAATCTGATTTAGATGAGACTGGTAATGTAGGAGCTATGAGCTCAGCACAATCACAGGGATGATTGTAGCGAATAACTGCTATCACAGGGATGATAGCTGGTTATGGTCACAAGGATGACTATGAGTGTATGCAGGTCACAGGGATGACTGCAATAGTCACAGGGATGACTATGAGTGGATGCAGGTCACAGGGATGACTGCAATAGTCACAGGGATGACTATAAAAATGAAAGATGGCTACAGGGTTAGCCTAATTGTGCCTACATACCTTACTTGTTTGGAGCTTTGATTAACTTGTTTGATGGATGCTTGTACTTTGACTGGCTGTGTTTGTAACAAATTTTGTTTCTTTTTTGATCACCATTTTCAAACTTTTGAAGTGTTACATGGCGATCGGTATGTTTTAAAGTCCCTGGTTAACAAACGTACTTACAAATACGCCCATGACCGTATTCGGAAGAGGCCGAAGGCCAAGTACTAATTGAGATTGTAGACGAAATAGATGACGAGTTGGCATCACTTTAAATGATGTAAACGGGTTCTCGGTTCAATGGGTCGGAGACTTCACCAGAGTATCGTAGCGTTGTTTGTGTGTACGCGGTAGGCGATAGCTCTGGGTGGTATAGTCGGATCTTGCCTAGAAGCAAAGACCGTAGAGTTAAGGGTTGACTCGGTATTCCCGTGGGGAATAGTGTGTGTGTTGTGTACCATGAATGAGATACCTGAGGTTTTGTTTACTTTGATTAATTGAATTTGGAATCGTTGTACTTGGTCTCGGTAATCTCAAAACTAGATAGTTCAAGTTCGTGGAAGAGTCTAGTTTTTAGTTTCTAATTAGAGTGTTATTTTCAAACTGCTTGTTAAAACAGACTTTAAAAGGTCAAGTCCTTTTTAAATATCTCATCAGTTAGGAGTCAGGATTGGACGAGCAGATACTGTGGCGAGATTTTGTATTTTCCAGACTTACAACACACGAGGTAGTCAGTGAAAGCATGACGTTGGACAGGACGGAATGGAAGAAGAAAACATGTTGCGCCGATCCTAAGTAACATGGGATAAGGGCAGGAAGAAGAAGAAGAACAACACACGAGGACGTGTGCATCGCAGGATGGCCGTGTCGCATCCGGTCAATAGTACAGATTTGAAACGAATCGCAAGTGTGCCATTAGCGACAACACGTGATTTACGACCACCATTTTGGCGCGCTTCTACAGAGTCGTGATGTTTACAGCCCACAGCGAGCAGGACATTCAGAGTTCAGTCTCTGATCGCATCGGAGCTAAGACATCGCGGAACTGTACTCGATTCGTTGTTTAAGTGTTGCTATATCTATTTAGTGTTGCTATGTCAATTATTAATTGGAGTCAGTGTTTATTTAAATTGAGTTGAGAAATAGTGGTTTTAATAAACGCAGTGTATTGTACCCTATACCCAGTGTATTTGCATTGCACGAAACCCATATTCTGCCCACATGATGACTAAATCTAATGGACTAAATCCTGACTGATCCGACAGATATATAAAACACTTATTATTTTTTTTTTTTTGAAGTTTTTTGATAATAGATACACTGATTAAAGGTATTATAACGCGTTGTGTAAAACTATATAACTA
This sequence comes from Charanyca ferruginea, assembly GCA_947361185.1. Classification (NCBI taxonomy): domain Eukaryota; kingdom Metazoa; phylum Arthropoda; class Insecta; order Lepidoptera; family Noctuidae; genus Charanyca; species Charanyca ferruginea. Next base: position 1,992,794 of record OX376056.1, read on the forward strand.
GAGCGGTAGTTTAGTGTTTGATGATATAATAACTTAATAAAAACTATTTACTATAACAACTTAGCATTTGTGTAAAATGATACATGTAATACGTACGTTCTCAGCCATAGCGATCCGCTGCGTAGGCGCGTACGTACTTTCCGTCTAAAAGCTTTTTCGCCACTGACACACGGCACGGCTTGCATATCCCTGTAATGCCGCCCCCTGTGCCCGCGCAACCCCCCGCGATAGAAGAAGTATCATTTATACAAATTTTTTATGCGCTATTTTGAGTGCTATTTACGTGTAATAATATAACTTCACTTGTATCATTTGACACAAACAATTTTTTATTTTTGTCTTTGTGTTATCTGATATATCTGAAGTTATACTAGTAAATTACGCTCAATGTCTTCGTGTAAAAAAATATAACTGAATTTATATCATTAATCACATTTATTGAAGATAAAGTTTACATGTGTATTGGAATATAACTTAAGACATATTTTTTTACACGAAGCACTATCTAATTTTTCAAAATATTTAACGATTTATGTGGAGTTAAATTATTTTACACGTCATTAACCATTAATACATAAATTTTTAGGCCTACTTGTATCATACTATCCCTGAAAATATGACTCGTATCAAAATGTAGAGATTTTTTTCTGATACAAGTGCATTTTAAAACTCCAATTTGATACAACTTGAGTTATATCAGTTTTCACCGGAGGCACAGAATTTTCTGCAATTTCGGAAAAGAATGACTGACCACGGGGTACTTCTCTCAAGTTTTCGTGAGAATATTTGTAGACTCTATTGTTTCCATTAATCTGTTTTAAATCGTACCTATCATTTTCCAAAATAGTGGTTACTCTAAAGGGGCCTTTGTATTTACGGTCTAGTTTCGTTTGGTGTCTTTCTTCGCATTTAACAAAGACGAAGTCACCTACTGAGAAAGGCCGACCTGACCATTGGCCCTGTTGGAACCAGTGGCTATTAAATGTAAATCAATACGATCATCTTTACAAAAATTTTTAAATTCAACATTGTCGTATGACCTACCACGGTCTGCAATTATTGTTTTTAGGAGCGCCAAACAAGTTAAGGTTAAGGTTAAGTTAGGGTTAAGGTATGCTCTAACAAGATGAATTTTGTAAAACCATCAATAATCACGGTACAATACTCCTTACGTTCTCTTTTTCCGCTGAGTTTTCCAGTTAAATCTAAATGAATTGTATGCCATGGAATGGCCAATTTAGGGATTGAATTTAGACGGACCTGCTGGGCTCCCGACTGACCTTTGGACCAAATGACGCACGAATCTACAAATTTTTAACAAGTTTGGACATATTTTGGAACCAATAAAGATCGTGTAATTTATCGAGCGTCTGTTTTTTCATAACCAAGGTGTTTTATTTTGCTGTGCACATGATTAATCATTGACCAGGTTAAAGAGTGTGGCAATATTGGTAACCATTTAGTGGTTTTATTACGTTCGATTTTACGGTAAAGTATGCCCTGCCTAATGTCGTACGTGTGTGATGTTTCAGACTGTAAGTCATTTGAACGGGATTTGGAAATAATGTATGATATTTCAATCTTTCAGGGATTTCGCCTAATTTCTCCAGAAGATATTACGGAACCCAGATATTCAATTTCTGTCTTCATAAATGAACATTTTTTTTTAAGTTCAAAGAAAATCCAGCTTTGGAAAAAATGTCTAGCAATCTATTTAAACGAAACAACCCTTCTTAAACGGTTTCTGATGCAGAAAGTACGTCATTCATGTAGACTAGAATCTTATCGTCATTTAGAGGTTTAAGTGCAGTATTTATAGCCCTTTAAAAACTAGTGGAGCATTTCTTAAACCAAACTAGTTAAGTACTCAAACTGACCCGAAGGTGTCACAAAGGTAGTTTTCTGTATAGACTCTTTATGGACGCAAAGGAGAATGATCACGACAATATGGACCACGGTACAGAGTTGCGTCAATTCCAAAGTTGTTTTAGATGGTTTATAAATTAACCAAATAACCATCTACAATTGCCATTTTGGAATCAAAACCCGCATTTCCAAGTTTTTTTAGAAAACGTAACTTAACCTCAAAATAGAAATATCCGTCGTGTATAGAGGTAAGTTTATAGGTTGTAGTTTGGAGAGCAGATTAATTAGCATATCTGATAGGGATAGAGACTTAAATAAATCAGTACCTACCTTGCCTTTATATTTCCTGTTAAAACAGTTACAAATACAAAAAAAGGAGAGCTGTAAAAAAAACAATAGAATTCAAAGAGATCTTTAATTTGATCCAGTGACACTGGTACCACTTTAAACATGTAGGTATGTAGGTATATAATCAATCATAGTATATCTAACCCGTACAGTAAGTAGGTAGGTACCTATACATAATATAGGAACAGCGAATGACTTCATTCATCATTTTCATTAAAAAAATCATCTAAATAAGATGCTGGAGCAGTGATATCATTGTATCGAGCCCAACTCAAAAACCACACCACTGTCATTATGTGAGCACAGCAGCCAATAGTTCGTTTACCAACAAGGCAGTTGCAACAATAACCTACTATGGCTTGTAATGTATTTGCTACAGCATCGTCTCTACTTATTAATAAATACGTGTAATATGTACGACTGTTCACATGCCTGGATTTAATCCTACCTCTTAACAAATAATTATTTAGGCCTAAAATCAGAGGAATATCCTCATCAATTTCAGTATTCACTTCCACTGAATATATTCCAGACTGACGAACATGTTCCCCGAAGTAAGATCTGGCCTGTTTTAATTGATATGTACCTAGAGCAAACCGCTTAAGGTCAGTAATTGTGAGTCGTGGGAATCTATCCAAATGAGGATGATTGCCATCAATTGTTTGGAAGCTAGCTCTTCTTCTGTTAAGATTTTCTTGCTCTACATATGTTGCCAGATGGTTTACTAGAAAAAGTCTACTTTTAGCTATTGTAACATATTCCAAAGCCTCCGGTGGGTCATCTATGGCAACATTAATAAGGCACAACAAATCCTAAAATCATCATTGAGGTGCATAGCAGCTCTATTATTGAATACATGACGGAATAGTCTATAGTCTCTTTTTATCCTACCATTGACTATTTCTACAACCCAGCGACACATGGTTACTAGACGAGACCGATTTGCCTGCTGGGTTGTTAATTGGTGTTCATTTTCGAGGAGAGACTCTGGCATGTGGGTGACAAAACCGTGTTCTTGGAGTTCATTTATAACATCTCGAAATCCTCTATCAAGAAGAAAAATATCACCTCTTCTAAAAAATTATCTTATACAAGATCCCTCATTATTTAAGTTTAAACTTGTGATTGTAGCATCATTAAGAGTGGCTTTGTATGGACCAAGACATTCCACAATGTGGCCATCGCAACACACAATCAAAAATGGTTTAACTAGGTTGTCTAGTTTTTGTAAACTGTAGGTTTGTTTCTGAAACAAATAATTTGAACTACTTTGCACAAAAACATAGGTAGCATCACATATAACTATTGCAGGTTTAACATCTGGTGGCAAATCAGGATTACTAAACAGTCCTTCTGGTATAATCTTATTTCGAGAAGCAACATCTTGTACAGTAAGATGATTAAATCCTAAGTGCAAGGGGACAAAATCACTCATTAAACAATTTCTTGCTTTTGACATCCACCGTTCTAAAGTGGTTCGAGGTTTATTAAAAAGAGTAGCCAACCTTTCATTACTGTCACCAGTTCTTACCTTAACTAAATATATGCACAAGGCTATAGAAGCATTTGGTACCTGTTCTGCTAGATTTGGGATACTGTTAAGTAAATCATAAAACTGGTCAGCATTGAATCCAAGCCAATAATGACATAAATATGAAGGCATCATCCTAATATTTGAAAAATCAAATCTGTTATTAGCTGCTCGCTGCATCATAGTCATAATATTATCAAATTGACTACCAGTAAAATCCCTCAATTGGGAGGTTAATTCATTCCAAGAACCGTGATCCAAGTGGTGACGACAAACACGTGCACCAGATGGTACATAGAATTTATAATGATACAATAATAAATCTTTTATAGCACATGGTACAAGTAGACGTTCATTTTCAAAACAATTAATGAATATGCAGTGGCCAGATGTGTTTGCAGCACGTCTATATAAAGATGATGTGATTTTTGGTGCCGCTAATTGAACTGCTACTGGTCTTAAAGATGGAAGAGGAGGTGGCTCAGGAATATTAAAATCATCACTTGACACAGCATGTGCTACAGTAGGACGATTTGAATCATGCTGCTGTTGCCTCTGTACTTCTCTCGTAGCTGATCTCCAACATGCAGCACATACACGTTCCATTCTGGAAACCAAAAAAAAATAAGGTGCTTAAATATTTTTTCTGTTAGCCCAAGTAGACAGATTCTGTATTAGACACTCCATATTCTCAATAAGATACTAATAAATATTTACCAAGTGCAGTGGAACCAGTCTCATTAAAATGTTTCTTTCTTGTCGATCATGTCGCACAGGGTATGTTCTTGGCGCTCGTAAAATAGAATTTCCACAAGGAAAGCAGATTCTTCTATGTCCAAGAGCAGGCAAAGGCATAGCACTTCCTTCGCTCATTGTGTTAACTCGATTTTGAAGCAGTCCAAAACACTCGGAACAAATTATACTTCCTGGAGACAGCTGCAATCAAAAAAATATATTTGAAATGAAATATAAAAAAAAGGTCATTAGAATATAGTATAATAGAATGAGCAAAGGAATGTCACAATCACCGACTTCAAGCCTAACTGAATGGGCCGCACAACATAATTATATTTTGTGCTTACAGCACGGAGTGCTTCCAATTTCAGCATTGTGGCATTGATTTTATGCTATCATTTGTTTATAGTTTTTAATATGTGATTTATAAAAAGCAAAAATTAAAATATAAAAACGAGAGAATGACTGGGTAGGTTTAAACTGTCTGAGAAATCAAGAAATGGACTGATAGGTATGAAAACGTCAATAGAATGTGCTTACCTGAGTAGGAGTTATCCATGACTGTAATACATTGATCATCTGAGTAGTAGCTTCTTCCAAAGAATACCTGCGTTGGTTTCTTAGGATTGCAAAAAAACAGTTGATACACCGGTTTCGCCGGTCGATTGTTCTTGTTGTCGGTACCTCACGCGAAGTGGTCGACATTTTCAGTAGTCGCTAGTACAGTACAGTACAACAAAATACGAATCACACACAAACTTCAAACAAAGTGAAAACTTCCTGGCGTAAAAACGTCCTGGCGTAAGATTCACTTTCAATTTTACATTAAAGTTAGCGATAGTGATTGAAAACAAGAAATAAACAAATAGTTACAATGAATATCACAATTACTGTGGAGAGTAGGACTCGATCAACACAAAAAAAAAACTGTAATATTTAAATCGCAATGAACAAACTTAGCATGCACCACGCGCAATTGACATTGGACTTTTTGACAATGACAATTCAATTTGAGACACCAACACCAATGTTGCCACTTTAGATTTTAAATGAAAATCGATTACTCGAATAAATACACTCGACACATAATTATTTCAAATGACTGATTTAGTTCTATAATCATTAGTTTATTAAAAAGGTTCGATTTATATCAAACCGAAGCAAGATAATTAAAAAAAAATCTATGAATCATTCATATGTATCGTTAGCCAACAAAGTGAAATTGCTTTAAAAAGTTTTGAAAGTAAAATAATACGACTACTGTGTGTTATTTCACACCACAGTAGTATCATCTCGCTTTATTATTTATAAAAACCCCGCAATTTACCTTTCCAATGACTTTACATTTATATTAATTTGTAATCGTATACAAAAAAAATCGATTAGAGTTGTCAATATATTTACTTATTTTGATTATGGCAACACTTTAACGTAAGAATAGCCGGCAGTAGGTAATTCATTTTATCAAAACAATTTCATAACTTATTAAGTTTACAAAATAAACCCCTATACAAAATTGGCATTCTAATTGCAGAATGACTTCAAAAATAAAGAAAATAATTGTAATATAATTTTTATCTTGATGCATGAGAAAAACCAGTACCGTGGATAGTCATGATTCTTTGGTGAAATTCAAGGCCATATCCAAACTAGAGAAGAAATAGACCCCATGTAACTTTTCAATTTGATCACTAATAAGTGGTAAAGGATAGCTGTCTGGTCGAGTATTGCTATTAAGTTCCCGGTAATCAACACACATACGATCGCTACCGTCTTTCCTTTTTATCAATAATACAGGACTTGCAAAAGACGAAGAACTTTCTCGAATTATGTTAGCGTCTAGTAGCTCTTAAATCTTGTCATTAACGATTGCTAACTCGGTGGGTGATAGCCTGTAAAGTCGCCTATGTACAATTTTATTTGGATCTATGAGATCGATTTTTAGCTCACCGGTCTTAATACGCGTAGTAGGGAGTCTTGTATAAAATATGGGGAATATTTAGATGGTATTTCAATCAAAAATTTATTTTCTTTACCAGTAAGATCTGTGTAAATCAAGTTAATATCAAGAGGCATTTCTAATTTAGAGCTAAGATTTGAAATTGTATTTTTGGAAAAGGTTAAAGCATCATTAGTAATCACAACGGACATCCCTTGCTCTAAAATATCGTGACCTAATAATGTTTTCATTGAGACATTGATCAGGCAATACATGGTATGTAACATCGAGAAGACAGTTTTGTACCATGGTTGGACATTTTTTTTTGGAGAGAGCAATTAACATTATTAGAACCAACCCCCTTCAAAAGTACTTGTTCATGAAACTTTTCACCAGTAAGAAAATCATAGTTACTATCCTTTATGAGACTACACTCAAACCCTGAATCAAATAAAAAAGCAAATTGCTTACCCCTTATATCGAGAACACCACGCGCTGCTCTGGAACACAGGTTCACTTGTTTGCTGGTGGTGCTCGGTGTAGGATCTTCTTTCTTTCTCCAGCACTTAGGGCAAGTAGTAACCACGAGGCCAGCCTCGCCACATAAAGCAGGTCATCCCTGGGTTCGGTTGTGGAGTTTTTGCTGAAACAGGTGTAACCTTTGAAGTAATATGCTGTTTGAGACGACATTCTTGCTCTCGATGACTAATCTTCCCGCAGAAATGGCAGCTTCCCCGAAATGGTGTTGACGGACGGGGCCTTTTCGTGTCTGGTTGGGATGTGCCCGCTTCTTCATTTCTTCTTTGTAATGAGAAGCTGCGCAGCGTGCGAAAGAGTTGATGCTTATCACTTAAAACCTCAGAAATGAGTTCGCGGCGAATTCTGTCGTCGCACTGTGACAGGACACATTTGGAAAAACCGGTCACTACACTTTCCGGTAAATTTGCATCAGGAACCAGCATTTCCTTAATAGCAACCCATGAAACATTATCTGGATTGATTTTGGTAAAGAAGAAAAGAAAGAAAGAAAAACCATTTATTCACGAGATAGTGACGCACGTTACAAAATAGTTTGTGCTGTATAGGTATAATAATAATAATAATAATAATTAAATAAGTAAATAAAATAAAAAACTATAATAACGTCCGAGACAGAAAATATGCGTCACTGCCACGCGAAACGGCTGACGCTCAGCATAAATGCCGTGGTCCGCGCACGAAGGCGCGAAGTCAAGGCGCTGGTTTTCAGCGTAAGCCTACGTGTCGCTGTCTCGGAAAAATAAATAGAACGTAATTTATTTATTGTTCCGAGGCACAGATCAAATACACATTTACACAGTCTGTGGACACAAAAAGACGCATATTCGACACGGCGCCCACAAATAATATTTTAATAGTATTTATATAATATGTAAAACAACAAAAACACACAAAAAAATAAAAAGACAATAGACAATAATTAACTATTAATTAAATTAAAAAGTGGCAAGATTTCGCCGCGTCCTGAGCCAAAGATAAAATAGACTATTACTAATAATAGACAGGAGAGAAGAGTTTGCACTTGCGTTGCGTATGATTTGACATAACAAATGCCCGACCAATGAGTTATTTAACCAGAAAATGGCGTCAACAATTACAAAATCATGATGTTATAACATGTAATGTGTGTGTTAGAATATTAGTGACTGTGATATTGTTATATACAGAGATTTTGAGTAAAAGTGGAACTAGATAAACTCAAAATAAGACAAACCTCAGGGTTGGAGGGTGACCCGATCTGAGCAATATGTGCAATTCTATCCAAAAACGGTAAGATAATACGAAAATAATGATTAATGCATAAGTACATGATACGATTACTGTGACATAATTTGAATTATTAATAAAATTGTATATATATTAAATGTATAATAATAAGATTAGGAATATAGAATTTATGAAGAATTTTATTATATTGTATACAGGTTTACAACACAGAAACAGAGACACGAGAAGCCATACTACAGCGCTGCTGAGGATCCAAACCAAAGACGGAAGGAAGGCCATGATCCGTGAGGTAAACAACACAAGATGTAGCTGGATTATCATTGTAAAGAAATTTGTGCATGTAGTAGGTAGTAACTTCTTATGTTGATATTTAAAAGACTGTAACGTTTTCAGGGCTCGTATTGGTGGCGGAAGATCATTCCAGCAGTGCATGGCCGCAAATCTGAAACTACCCCTGAGGGCCGTGGTTCTGTGTTGCGGAGCTCTCAGCGGACCAACTATAGAACGAAGCCCATACTTGTAATAAGATTGTCTCCAAGTGAGTTTCTCATATAAATAGTGCGGCTTATGGGTTGTTACAATGCCAAACATTAAACTCGCTAGATGATGCTTCCGCCTGGCAGCCATTTTTAGTACTTTGAGCTGATTTATGTATGGTGTCGCATGATGCCTACGAGGGACATGGACACAGAAATGAACACATGCATTCTGAATTCGCTGAATTAACCTGTCTGTCCTAGCAAGCAGGCAAGGCCCATAGACAGTATCACAGTAATTAAGCTTAGATAGGATCAGACTATCTACCAGTTGTTTCCTGAGTGGTACGCTAAGAAAATTACGTACACCATATTATAATACCTTCAGCCTGTAAAAACAGTTTCTTAGTACATTTTTTATATGAGCCTCGAATCGCAGCTCTGGTTCTAAGATTAGACCCAGACTACATGCCTGTTCTACTCGTTCAATTTTCTCCCCTTTAATCACAATTTTCGGTTTGGCAGACAATATTGCAGCAAGTTGTTTCCTTGTACCCAGCACCATGTACTTGGACTTCAGTGGATTCAGAACCAAAGAGTTATCTTCAGACCAGGTCACTACTCGTTGTAGGTCCTCATTAATTTCTTGCACAGCCGTGGCCGTGTCATTCCCTCTGAATGACATGTACAACTGGATATCATAAGCATACATGTGATATTTGCAGTTTACAAAGGATCCAATAATATCCGCACTGTAGAGAATGTAAAACAAAGGGCCCAAAATTGATCCCTGCGGTACTCCCCTGGACACATGGAGTGGAGGGGATGATACAGTGGATCCATCTTCCTTATGGATTTGCACATACTGGGACCTATTTGTTAAATAGCTTTTAAAGCAATCCACCACATCACGGTCGAAACCATAATATACTAGCTTGGACAGCAGTAGATTGGTATTAATTGCGTCGAAAGCCCGTGAAAAATCCAGTAGGACCAGGATCGACCTCTCCCCCCGATCACGTGCCTCCAGGATATTGCCCACAACATCTATCAGAGCCGTTGCAGTGCCTCTCCCTTTACGGAAACCGGACTGAAGGTCGGGGAGAATGTTATTAACCTCCAGGTATTCAATTACCTGTAAGTACACTACACGCTCTAGAATCTTTGACAGGCGGGGCAGAATACTAATTGGCCTGAGGTCTTTCAAAATGGCTGGATCACTAATTTTTGGGATAGGGCGGACAATTGCGCTTCGCCAAAGGGCAGGGAACGTGCGCGATTCTATCGATCTGTTGACGATATCAGTAATGGCTTGCAGGGTATTAGGCAATGTGAGTGTTAAAATGTCCAGACTGATACCATCAACACCCTGAGCGTATGATCCAAGACTCCTGATTATCTTTAAAACTCCTGGTTAGTTGCAGTGAGTGAGAACTTGGCTGGACTGTGCCTGTGAGAATTAAAATACAACATTTACGAGACGTTATCATTAGAATTTCACGGAACGTCCAAAAAAGCCGCATTGATACTGTCTAGATTGTCAAAATGACTTGGAAGGAGCCTTTCCTTATGGTCTGGAAGAACATCAGACTTCAAATTGCGCCACAGTAGTTTAGGATCCTTACTTAGACTGTTGACGCTTTTTGTAAAGCATGCTGTCTTTTCCCTCACTAGTGCGGCAGCGGCCTCATGTTTAAGATCCAGACAGTATCGCTTATGATGCGGTTCCTTTGTTTTACGGTATCTGTCCCTAGCTTCATCTCGCATCTTGAACATAAGACGCATATTATCAGTGATCCAAGACGTGGGCCGCTTATAAAAAGTATTTTTCTTGATGGGAGCGTGCAGATCAAATAGCTGAATTTTATAGGAGTTAAAGTATGTACCATGGTATCGATATCACTCATATCTCCTATAGTGGACCATGGCATCATGTTGAGGTCATTCTGAAAGTGATCCGGCTAGATGTCTGAAAGGGGCCGAAATTCAACCATCCTAGGCTTGACCTTGGGCTTCTTAAAAACAGTTTCACATGTAACAAAGGAGTGATGGCCGAGCTCACTGATATAATTCACCCTCACATTACGTGTTGAAGCGTCAGTGCATATGATGTCGATGAGCGAACTACTGTTACTCACGAAGTGCGTCGCAGTTGTTACTAGTTGAGCAAAGGTCAGGTAATCAAAAAAGGCCGTAAGCTGTTTGGATTTAGAGCTATTTGCATTCAACAGATCAACATTCAGGTCACCCAACAACTCTAGATTATCATATGGAGCTAATGCACTGATACTAGTAGTTATAGCGTCAAGGAAAAGCTCCAAGTCCTGCCAAGGCGGACGGTATGCGGTTGCGGTTTGGCTTTGGCCAACCAGAGCTGCTCCACACTAGGGTGATCAGGATGAGCTTTTACACGCGCGTTAATGCCGTTTTTTATATAAAAAGCAACTCCTCCGCCACGCCACTTCGTGTAGTCAAAGCTCGAGGTATGTGCCTGAATTTGTATCCAGGCATACTAGGAGCGCGATCTTCTTCCCCCTTGCGTAGCCATGTCTCATTGACAGCCATGATGTCCACTGAGTGGTTGCCCATTGCGATCAAAATCTCATCCTGATTTGTTCCTAGGGAGCCCGCATTCAATAGACCAAACTTAATATGCTTACTAGGAGCCATCAGTACTAACAGGTGTAGGTATTAGACATAGAAGTGTATAAGTATGGTACCAATATATATGATAGTATGAGGGTGTTGTGTGGATGTTCGGTTGGGCATTATTTTCTACTGTGAGTTGCCAGCACGTTGTATGAGTGAGTGATATCACAATTCTGTTATGATAGTAAGAGCATAGAGTTATAGTTATTAAGAATATTACTTTTACATAATTAGGATTAAATAGGTTAATTGTAAATAGACTTTGTGTATGTAATTTTTGTAAATATGGTGTAACAGTGAAATAATGTAACATAGGCATGTAAGCTCTATGCCCACCCGGCCTATGACCACACCCGCGACACATCATACAAACTACGGAGCCCTGAGGGACGCCAGCGCGTATCGGGTGGGGTGAAGAGAGCGCACCCTCGATGCGATAGCGAAAGGTGCGATTCGACAAAAAGTCACGCAAGATGAGCACGAGACGATCTGGCACTCCGAGTTGGTAAAGCTTGTATAGTAAGCCGTTGTGCCAGACTTTGTCGAATGCTTTCGCTATGTCAAAGAAGAGCGCACCCGTCATCAAGCCACGCTGAAAACCAGCGCTTATGTGCTCGACGATGCGGTGGACTTGTTGGACGCAGCTGTGTTCGGTTTGAAAGCCAAACTGCTCGTCGGGAATGAGACTCTTTGCTTCGGCAAAGTCTTTGAGCCGCTTATAAATAAGCCTCTCGTAGATTTTGCCTAGAACATTGAGTAGACTAATGGGACGGTAGCTGGTGGGATCAGACTTGGGCTTGCCTGGTTTCGGAATGCCGATAACGGTGGCCTCTTTCCATGCCTGAGAAAAAATGTTGTTGCTTAGAGCGCCATTGAAGATGGTGGTCATTAGCATTATGAGATGGGCGGGGAGGAGTTTGAACACCTTACCGTCAGAGTCGGGGGCTTTCCGGGGTTTGAGCCTCTTGATAATATCGTGCACTTCGTCGGAAGTGACAGGAGGCAGAGGATAATCAGGGTCTTCAACGGGTGGGAGAGAGGCTCTACGTTCGACTTCGGCGTCGACCTCAGAAAGGTGAGCTTCGTCTACTGGTTGAGAGCTGGGGGTGCATTGAGACTCTAGGCTGTCGGCTAGACATTCAGCTTTTTCATCGTTGTCGAAGGCGACGCTACTGTCGGGACGAATGAGAGGGGGCATGGAGGCCTCGTTAGAAGAACGGAGCTTCCTCTGGAGTTCCCAGAAGGCTAGGTGGGTGGGCTCGACTTCGCTAAGTGTCTTGTCCCAGCGGCTGGAGCGCAGCTCCTCGATGCGTTTCTTTACAGCACGCTGTAAAGAGCGCATGTGAGCCTTGTTCGCATCGCAGGGGAAGGCACTGTACGCACGGACGGCCGCGTTCTTCTCGGTCAACAGATCACACACATCGTCAGGCAGTTTCCAGCGATGATCGCTCATCGCCGGAACCTCCCTTGAACAATCGTTCAAGACGGATTGTACATGATTTGTGAACGAGTCGATCGCGCCCGTCGTGTCTACGACTGTCGCCAAGTGGTCGGGGATAGCGTCCAAGTGAGGCGACGTGGTGGATTGTAGGCTTTCGCTTACTTTCCTCCAGTCGGTAATAATTTGGGTCGGAGGGGGCTGGCTAGGGTCAGGGGGACCTAGGGCACGCCGTAATTTCGGCGGTAAGACCCGTCATGGAGGATTGGTTAAGGCGCCGACACGGTGCCCTCACGTTCCGGCTGACGCAGATACTGACCGGACATGGTTGTTTCGGGAAGTATCTGTGTCGCATAGGCCGCGAACAATCGCCCGGTTGTCACCACTGCGGAGATTGCCTGGAGGACACGGCGCAGCACACGCTGGCTGAGTGCCCAGCTTGGGCAGAGCAGCGCCGTGAACTCTCCGCAGCAGTAGGTGACCTCTCGCTCCCGAACATCGTTCTTTCGATGGTCCGGAGCGAGAGTGCGTGGGAGGCTGTCGCTTCTTTTTGCGAGCATGTCATGCACGCAAAAGAAGCGGCAGAGAGGGTGAGGGAAGCAACTGCCTCGCTTCCCTCCAGGAGACGACGCACCGTGCGCCGGAGGGCGCTTAATGACCTCCGGCCTCCATGAGTTGCCGGCCTGCGGGTGGTCGACTTAGTGGCAGTCCACCACCCGACCAGATGCAGGCCCGTGTAGGCGGCGCGCCGTGTTCCGCACGCGCCACACTAGAGGATTCGGCGGCGTTCAGACCGCCGAGGTCGACGGGATCCGCCATGTAGGGGGATCATAGCCTGGCGGGGGCGCGGTGCATGCGCGAGCGAATCCCGTACCCCCGCCCATAGGTCAGTCGAGGAACACCGTGGTGGTTTTAGCCGGTAGGAGTCCGGCACACCCTCCCGTCTTCCCCAGACGGGAGACAGTCCATGAGGATTTCCCCACGTTAAAAAAAAAAAAAAAAAAAAAGGGTCAGAGGGACCTGAACGGGGAGCTAGTTCTAATATCACTGGACGATGGTCGGAATTAAGCTCGTGTAGCGTCTCTATAGATTGCAAACGGAGGTTCACATTCTTGAGCAGCGCTATATCGAGGATGTCGGGAAGATGGTTGGGATTGTGGGGGAAATGAGTGGGAGTCATCGGGGCGAGGACGTCGAAGTTCAGTTGGAAACAGAGGTTAAACACGATCCTACGTCTGGAAGAGATCCTGTTACTATTCCAGGAGGGATGTTTGGCATTGAGATCGCTCGCCAGTAAGACGGAGTCACCCAGGCCAAGAAGAGCAGAAAGGTCATCTTTGAGGAGGATAGGATCATCCTCCGATGGTGATGGCGGGACGTATGCTGATATAATAGTTAACGGCTGATGACCGGTCATGTCGAGCCGACAGACAGAGACCTCGAGGCGAGCGAGGGGAGGAGGGTCCATAGGAATGCAGTACAGAGTCTTTCTATAGTATATTAGGGTACCGCCCCTGTGACAACGAGACCTATCATTCCGAACTATACGGTAGTTGGCAATATTCGGGTCACGATGATGGGGCTTAAGAAAGGTCTCCTATATGAAGAGGATATCAAGTTGATGGTCGCGGAGGAAATTGGCGATCTCATCACGTTGGTTAATAATGCCATTGGCGTTAAAGTAGGTATCCTTTTTTTTTTTTTTTTTTGGTACGAGGTGGAAAATCCTCATGGATGTCCTCCGCCCTGAAGCGGGCGGAGGGGTCTGTCAGACTCTTACTGACTAAAAACCACCCCGGTGTTCCATCTCACACCTACGTCAGGGGTCGCGGGAACTGGAGATATTTCCGCAACCCCCGGCTGGTGCCGTCCCGCTGCAGCGGGCCACTTCTCGGGTCAGGGGGGGGAGTGAGGTGTTAAACTCCCCCCCGGACATCTTAGAGGGGCGCGCGTGGAACACTACGCGCCGCCACCTCAGGTCCTGGTGTATGTGGGGGGCGACAGACGTCCCCGAGTCTGCCGCCCCTGGACCCATTTAGGGGGGCGGTAGGGCGCGAAAGCCTGTCCCGCCATTCCGCCACCAGGACCTCGCGAAGCTGAGACCGACGCAGCTCCATGTGTCGCTGCATCGGTCGGTACAGTAACGCGAGTACCTTCGCCTCCAGGTCCCAGGACGGGGATCCGGCCAGTGCACAAGCTGCCTCGTAGGAGATCGTGCGATATCCCCTGATGACTCTGACGGCCATCGCTCGATGCGGCTTTCGCAGCACGGCGATGCTTCCGGCCGTCAGGTCTGCCGCCCAGATCGGGGCCCCATACAGGGCCATCGATCGCACGATCCCCACGTATAGCTTGCAGACGGCGCTCGGGCCCCCCAGATTGGGAAGCAGCGTTGAAAGCGCCCCGGCCGCGCCCAACAACTTGGGCGCCAGCCGCTGGAAATGAGGGCCAAAATCCCATCGGCTGTCGATGTTGAGATCCCCCAGCAACAGCACCGGGCGAGGGTGAAGACGGCCTATGACGGCACCCAACTCAACAAGGAACCTCTCGAAGTCGGCGAGGCTCTTGTTGGGCGAAAAATACGCACCAACTGTGCCAATGCCGTCCGCGAGGGCGGCTACCCAGCCATGACCTCGGGACGGGTTGACCAGCGGGGCTATTTACTAACTCTGTTCTGTCAAACAGCTAGTTTCGTATTCGCTATCCCCAGTGTCTAACTGGAATGACGTCATTAGCAACCGGTACGGCTGACAGTCACCGTAATACATTTTGACAGGAGTTGTTGTATCGATACTCGTAAGATTGCGATTCTCTAAGCTTTTAAAGCTTCGAGTGGACATCAAATTGAAGATCACTTCACCACTTGATAAACACTGCTCTTGGGTAGTGTTTTATAAATTCTCGTGATAAGCACCGGTGTCTGTTTTGAGTCAACCCACGAAATTTTGCTTAATTAAGTTTATTTACCAAGTGATAGTTTGTGTTTTGTGTTTAAAATAAAGAATGGCACGCCTAATATTGTTAATAACTGCTGAAGAAAAGCGTAAACAGAGGCATTTGCGAGTGCAAAGACGCCGCCTTCGGGACGCTTGTGATGCTTTGCAGTTGCCAGACACAGAGTTCATTGCGAACTTTCGTTTAAGTAAGGATGGATTTTATCAGGTGTTGGAAGAACTGCGTCCGTATCTATCACAAACTAGACGTAACACAGCTGTTCGCAATGAACTAAAAGTAAGAAGCTTTACTTTCATAATGTTATAAATCACAAATAAAATAGGTGACAATAATGTAGTAAACTATTTAAAATAATGTACTATTTACTTGTTTATTTCAGATTTTGGCTGCCTAATTTCTATGCCAATGGGTCGTATCAACGCAATGTAGGTGCCTCATTTCTGTGCAATATGTCCCAGCCTACATTTAGTCGGTGTTTACATGAGGTGACTGAAGCACTCAACACCCGGGAAGTACTTCTCAAATATATAACGTTCCCTCCCGGCAAGAGAGGGAAATCATTATGAGAGAGTAAGTTTTGAGTATGTTGTAAATGTTGTAATTATGTCAATGTGTATTGGTTTAAAAAAAAAGGTTGTATGTATTTCAGGTTTATGGAAAAATTTAGATTTCCAGGAATTGTTGGGTGCATTGATGGGACACATGTGGCCTTAATCCGACCAAGAGAACATGAGGAGGCATATTTTAATAGGAAGAATTATCATTCCCTGCCCCATTTCTCCATATAACTACACTAGCTTCTCCCATATTTTCTTTTAATTTCCCATTTTACTCTTAAGTTTGTCTATCCTTTTGTTTCTCACACCGTTTCTTTAATTCTACTTTCAGTAACCATATCTGTAACCATGCCTGTGATGACCCGTAAGGCTACTGCTCAGAATATGGAGCTTAAATTAAGAACGGCCCTCCAAGAACTTAAAGCATCCAATCTTCAATGTAAACAGCTGTTGGAAGAGAGAGATGAAAGTGAAGAGGAAGTCAAGAAGATAGTTGACAGGAACTCTAGCTTAAAGCGGGAGCTGGTAGACTTACATCAGCAATACCTGGATGTTGTCGATGAACGGGACAAATTAAGGATGGTGACAGATGGTTTTAACAATTGTAGTAATTTGTATGAGGAAGCCTTAGGCAAAATTAGGGACTTAGAGGATGAATTGATCCAGGCAAATGTACAAATTTTAAAATTACGTAAGGAAAAGGAACGTACTCAGGTCAAAGAAACAGACCTCTTATATAATGAATTATTGGAAAAAAACTGTAACCCACATTCATTAATAACAATAGACCTTACAGAAGATTCCTTACTGAATCATAAGTCTAGTTATAAGGTTAGCCAAAATAAATTTAAAAAATATGCTAGATTAAATAAAATTATAAGAAAATGTCATAAGTTTAAAAATCAACAGAAACACAAATCCACAAATATTCAATATAGGAAAGAACGTGTTGCTCTAATCCATAAATTGAAAAACTGTCAAATAAAATTATAAGATAGTAAGAATATTTATGAAGTAGACACTCAGCGCTTGCAATCAGAAATACAGGCTCTGGATGACTCACTAAAATCTCTTTATAATAAATATGTGATATCTGAAAACCAAATAAAGGAACATATATTAGCTGCAAATGAGTTAGTGGATTTATGTAACTACAATGCACACAGGGTAGACTCGCTGACTCTCAGCAACACTCAGTGTACCTGTCAGAAGGAGTCCAACCTTGTGGCCCTTCAGCCTGAGGCAACGGGGGACCCGTCCCAGGCTGTAGGTGCTCAAGGCTCTATCCTCAACCATAACATTGATATTGTTCAAGAAGTGCCACATACAATCTCTAGTACTTGTTCCTCTTCTCTGTAGCAGTCAAGCAAGTCTTTCAGTAATGTTTTCAGATAGTATAGGAAGAGGTATAGGGAAATTAATTAATAATAACCTTAGATATAACACCCTAAACCATTGTACACCTGGGTTGTCCTACAAACATATAATGTCAACAATAACAAAGTTCGAATATAACCCTTCCACCAATATTTGTGTGTTTATAGGTAATAGTTTAACGGTCAAAAAGGAGGATATTACTGACAGTGTTACTGAGATTCTAAATATTAATTGTAATAAAATAATTTTGTGTGCTTTCCCATATTTTAAACATTTAACATATAGACAGAACAATTATATACACATGTTAAATAATCATGTGCATTTTTTAGTGAGTCACTATAGTGATAAGCTTTTGTTTTTTGACACCAACAGTTTTGTTGAGAAATTAAAATCGACTCGGGATACCGTGTATCTGCCCATTAGGTTTAGACGTCAAATAGCGCAGCTCATAGTTTTAACTCAGTGTTTATTAGATAAGGTTCACTTTTGATTGCCGTGATTTTTTTAAAGAAAACAACGTGTAGTTAGTATGCAGGTTTATTCGCAACTACAAATGATCATAGTGGACTGTAATATTTTGGTATAGATAGCTATTACTTAAACGTATCTATAGGCTCACAACACGTAAAACGCTTAACTATTTGGACATTCCGCCCGCCAAAGAACATAGTTCTTTGGCGGGCGGCAAAATAGAAATACTTATGCGTAAACTTAACAAATAACAAGTGTAAATACAAACTCTTAAGAAACATTCCTCTTAAAACTTAATAAAACAATTGAGTGAAAAACAGAATCAACCTGTATTTCTTAATTGCAGTTATACGTACTATTAAGCATTCTGTGGTTATAATACATTCAAGCAAAGAGAAGCCGGGCGTATTCATTGAGGTACATTGATAACAACACAGTTTTTATAAGTAGGTCATTAGCAAATAGCTCAACCAAACTTAACGATGTAGGTATGGTAGGTTTATGATAAAGTGTTCTCATCATAGTAAGTACTAAAATAACATTTTGATTTTTGAAACTTCATTGGACAACTAAGTAAATAAACTCTGAATTAAAATAAAAACAACTAAAATAGGGTTCAACGACATTTTAAACATTAAAATAGGTAAAATAAACTAATTTCATTTCGTTAACATACAAATTTTGCTCACTGGACGCTTATATTCTCCGCTTTGACACCTTACAGATACGACGCGGGTTATATTGTCAGGTCCAGGATATTTTTTGATAATTTTACCTAGTAACCATTTAGCTGGCGGCATGTTGTCTTCCTTTAGAACAATAATATCGCCTATTTCTGGTTCCTCACGCTTAGTGTTCCATTTGTACCTTTGATTCAAATTAACTAGGTATTCTTTATACCACCTACTCCAAAAGTCTGTTACAATTTTTTGCGTCAACCGCCACCTATCTAAACCAACCGAAAGAAAAAAACTGGCCACACTGGTAGCCGGTCGTCAAAAAAACGACCTCTTAGTTTTATTAATTTGCAAAATGTGTAAAAGTCTTTAATTTACGCGAATTAGTGTTATATAACTAAAATTAAGTGATAAGTTATACGTACAGTACATATGCAGTGTTTTTGTCGCGAAAACTTCGCACAATAAGCATAACAAAAACCGGCTGTCAAGTCACCACTATAACGGGTGAAGGATTTGAAATATCATCGAACCCGGGGAGTATTTTGTTTTATCTAAGTTGTATTAACATACCACTGAACATCACGAAATACTGCTCAGGTCTCTGAGCTACGTCCATCACACACTGGCTCGGTTTATGTCTCCTTTTGCTTGACAAGTTGTGGAAGCAAAATCGACGACGAAACATTCGCCCAGACAGTAAACACTTCATAGTGTACTACACATAATAGGCTTATTATTATTTGTATGTAATTATAATTATAAACCTTAGATAAAACTTGCAAACTTGTAATATGCCCTAAACTTGTAGAAACTTAAAATTTAACTTTAAAGTGTTACTATTGTTGGTATTGTACCCACCTATTCATCTTACTTTATCTATGTTTAACATTCCCTTCAATTCTAACAGCCTCATCTAATTGTATTATCTTTCTGTTCCCAACTCAATACTTAATTCATTTAAAACATTTTTTTTTCCTACCACCTACCTCCTATTAATATAAACAAGAAACATTTTCTTTTTCACTGTCATTTAGCTGCACTTTATTACACACATTCCAGGTGACTGATATTTTAAAGAAAATGATGACCCGCAGTGCTACAACCAAAGAGATGGAAGCAAAACTTAGAGCTACACTAAAGGACCTCGAGGCTTCTAAAGCTTTATGTAAACAGTTGCTCCAGGAAAGAGATGACAGCGAGGTGGAAGTGAAGAATATAGTAGACAAAAACACCTTCCTTAAGAATAAACTGGCTGAGCTACATACACAACACATGGACTTAGCTGACCAACACACTCAATTACAGTTTAAGTTAACAACATTTCAAGAGTGCAGTGACACCCACGAACTAGCTTTAAACCGAATTACAGAACTTCAACATGAATTGTGTGATGCCCATAAGGCCCTATCTCACTCAGAATCGGTCAAAGTCAGGCAACAAGCTGTGAACACCTATAACCTGTCCAAGGAGTTGGTAGGCAGTAGGTCAAAATCAGTGTGTGAGCCAGCGGTAACAATAGATTTGACTGGTGATGATACCATGCCATTATGTCCCGTTGTTATGAGTCACAAAAAACTAAAGAAATATATTAAAGTCAAGAAATTCATTAAACGGTCACAAAAATCAATCAAAAAAGAAAATCTTTTAAAATTAAATCTTTCCCTTAGAAAGCAACGTGTCACCCTATCAAAAGACTTAAATATTTGTACTGTTGAACTAGATAAATGTAGGAAAAAATATGATACGGATATTCAACTCCTTTATAATGATTTATTACACAAAGAACACATGCTGAAGGATATTTTTGAAAAGTATGAATCGTCACAACATCAACTAAGTGAACGCTTGTTTGAGGCTGGGGAACTACTGGACCTGGTGAAGGACAATGCTGAGAAATACGAGAATTTGACTAATAATCTTTCGTGCAGTAGTGCCAATCAACCACCATCTCATCAGCCTCAGCTTGACATGGTTTCACCGGTGTTGGCTCTTCCAGCAAACACCTGTGTCAATACACAGGAAACTAATAAAACTATTTTATTTTGTGATGAATTAGGTTCAGGCTTTGGGAAAATACTACACAATTACCTTAGTCATAGTTTTACCAATCATAGTTACCATAACATTAGTTTTAAACAAATAATTAAGAGAATTGTAAATACAAACATAGACCATTACTGTACAATGGTTCTACTTTTAGGCAATAGTACTGGTATTACTAAAAAAGACATAGTGGATGGTGTGAACACCTTATTAAAGTTAAACATAGGAAAGGTCATACTGTGTGCCTTTCCTTACTCTGATACTTTATCAGAAGTAGAAAACAATCACATTTATATATTGAATAGTACTATTCATATGTTGACATGTTGTCATAGTGACAAATTATTATATTTTGACACTAATAACTTTATTAGTGGTTTTAAGTTAACTCAGAGAACTTTGTCTCTGTCTGGAGAATGTAGACATGTAATTGCTATGTTGATAGCATATAATATTAACAATGTTATAGCTAATAATAATATAACAAACTGTAGGTTAAGTGACAAACTTATGTTGTCTAGTTGCACTAACAACATAAGGATACATTTTTGTGAATCTTCATATAGTACGAAGGAGGAGGAAGGAAGGAGGGTCCACCTACAATGCCAACATCCTTAGATGCCACAACTAGTCAAATAGGGTATTCTCTTCCTGCTGGATCACAAACAGGGACTATGAACTCTTCAAATGTAGTTGTGGAGGTCACTCCGGATAACACTTTAAACTAAGTTGTGAGACAACAGAAGTTACACCTTCAAATAATCATTTATTATTATTGAATAATAAAAAGGTAACTTCTGGCAACCTAACAAATAAAGGAAAGCAACATACTTTAAAATTATTTAATCAAAATATTCAAGGTTGCTTTTCCAAATTACTTGAAATAGAAATGTTCTTAGAAATAACCAAATATGATATTATTTGTTTAACAGAACATTGGCTAACAGATAATCAAGTGATGTCTATTAATTATGAAAATTATTGTGTAATTAGCCATTTTAGCCGAAAACATATGATACATGGTGGGTCATTAATATTATTTAAAAATTCTATTAAGTGTAAAGAACGAAAAGACATCGTTGGATTATCAGTAGAACATACTGTTGAATTGTCCTGTGTTGAGCTGGATAAGCATATTATAGTATGTGTATACAGACCCCCCAGTTACCAGAATTTATCTACATTTGATTCTGTAATGGAAGATGTGTTGAAAAAAATTAGTACTAGTAGTAAATCAATCATCATATGTGGTGACTTTAATATTAATTTGTTAGAAAACAACTCCAGTAGTATCAGATTATTGAGTCTTTTTAGGTCATTTAATTTGTCAAATGTTTTTATGGAACCAACCAGAGTGACAGCTTCTTCTGCCACTTGTATTGATAATATATTTTGTAATTGTGATTATTTACATAAAGAAATTATAAATAAGCTGCCATCTGATCATAGTGGACAGACAATAACGTTTTGCGCCTACATTCCTTTACAAAAAATTCAAATAAGGTTTAGGCCAATTACATGTAAAAACTTAGATAAATTTAATAGTTCATTGGAAAGTAAACTAAGTGTTCAGTGCTTTAATAATATAGATGACCCAAATGAGTTCTACGCTGAGTTTTTTTCACTAATAAACACGCAATTTAATGACACATTTCCACTAAAGACTAAAAGTATTTGCACAAAGTTCTTATTTAGCGATTGGGCGACTCCAGGTATTCGTAAAAGCAGGGAAAAACTATTTGAACTTTATGGTCTAAAGCAACATGTAATGAATACAAGCTTTCATCAGTATGTTGCGAAATATTCAAAACTTTTTAAAAGTGTCTGCAAAATAGCCAAATCCCTTTATATTAGAAATAAAATAAAATTAGCTGATGACAAAATAAAAACTACTTGGCAAATAATAAATAATGAAACAGGTAGGAAAAAACAGCGTAATACTGAATTTAATTTAGAGACTGCACATGGCCCCATAAATTCAGATATAGAAGTAGCTCAGGAATTTGATGCATTTTTTGGAAATATTCCCATTAAAACTACTGAAGCTTTAAATTCCTCTCCCGCGCTCTCTGCTGCCTTACTTAGGAAGAATGTTAAGGCATGCCGTTCGGAGTTTAGGTTTGAACATACAAACCCCCAGGCTGTTATAAGAGCCTTTAAAGATCTTAAAATTAAATCAACAGAAGATCTCTGGAGAATGTCTGTAAAAGTCTGTAAATCTATTATCGAAACGATTGCGCCCTATTTAGCTCTTATATTTAACACCAGTGTAGACCAAGGAGTCTTTCCGGATCTGATGAAACACAGTAAAGTAGTACCGTTGTTCAAATCCGGTGATAGTAAAGACCCCAACAATTATAGGCCTGTGTCGATTCTGCCAGTTCTCAGCAAGGTGTTTGAAAAGTTAATGCTCAATCAAATGTTGCGTCACTTTAATAAAAATTCCATCTTTCATGAACAACAGTATGGTTTCACCAAAGGGCGTTGTACAACTGACGCCGGTGTCACCCTAATAAAGAACATTTTTAGCGCCTGGGAGGAATCACAAGATGCCATTGGAATCTTTTGCGACCTCTCAAAGGCGTTCGATTGCGTTGACCATGAAACACTTTTGCTGAAACTGGAGGACTACGGGGTTAGTAAAACATCTCTTAATTTACTAAGGTCGTTCCTGAGGGATAGACGGGTAAAAGTACAGGTTAACGGCGTGAACTCATTGGGGTCTGAAATGACTATGGGCGTTACTCAAGGTTCAATATTGGGTCCATTTCTATTCTTAGTTTATATAAATGATTTACCCCAATTGTTTCAAAATCAACCAAAAAGGGTGTTATTTGCCGATGACACATCATTGATTTTTAAAATAAACAGACGGTCACAAAATCTAGACGACGTAAATGACGCTATTCTTCAGGTTCAAAATTTGTTTACGGTAAACAATTTGGTACTTAATGAAAAAAAACCAAATGTATTCGATTCATTTTACCAAATGTTAGGAATAGTAAATGTGACATCATACTTAATGGAGAGAAACTGGAATTTACTAGTCAAACGGTTTTCCTAGGAATCACGCTAGACGAGAAATTACAATGGGGACCTCATATAACATCTATTGCGGGGCGACTAAGCTCCGCGGCTTATGCTGTTAGAAAGATAAGACAGTTAACAGATGTAGAAACTGCGCGTTTGGTCTATTTTGGCTACTTTCACAGCATTATGTCCTATGGTATTTTACTGTGGGGTCGGGCTGCTGACATTGAATCCGTTTTTATTTTACAAAAAAGAGCTGTCAGAGCCATTTATAATCTACGTCGCCGCGAATCTCTTAGGGAACTATTTAAAAATATTAATATAATGACAGTGCCTTGCCAATTTATTTATGAAAATATTATGTATGTAAGAAAAAACTTACATATGTTTAATAAAGTAAGTGATAGACATGACTTTAATACTAGAAACAAGGACAAAATAGCTCAACCATATTTTAGATTGTCTAAAGTCCATACATCTTTTATGGGGTACTGTGTTAAGTGCTACAACAAAATTCCTAGTGATATAATACAACTAAGTGAAACAAAATTTAAATCATAATATTAAAAGTACACTCTGTAAAAAAGCTTATTATAATCTAGAGGACTATATTCAAGATAAGAATGCTTGGAAACATGCTGGTCTAGCTCCATAGGACGATCGACAGTCTAGACAAAATCGAACCGATTGCTAATTTAAAATACCTAATTTCATACTTAGTATAAATATGTACATTTATTTATATTTGACTCTTTTTTTATACACTGCTCAGGCTCACATACTGATTCATTGTTTGTTAAAATATAAGGAGTGGTCATCTACTGTTTCAACATTTGTAATAATATGTGAACACTGTGTATCTATGTACATATAACTTAGTCTGTCATTCCTTAATCTGTGTACTTTGTACACACTTTCAAATACCTAGTGTTTTTATGCAAGGTACATCGTATTCACGTATAATTATATAATTCCTGTAAATGCAAATATTGTTAACATCGTTTTTAAAAGAGTAAGTATGGAGTTTCTTGCCCATTCTTCTCCATACAAAACTACCTTCTGGAATGGGCACCTAGAATCAATTTTTTATTTCTCATTTGACGTTCAAAAGTGCCTTATAATGGTCTAATTGAAATAAATGATTTGACTTTGAACCACATTACAATTAGTATAATCCTCGTCTGCTAAATTTGCTAATGGTTCGCCTACCAAGAAGTGACCTGGTGTCAAGGGTAGAGGGTCATTTGGGTCATCGCTCAACAACGAAATTGGTCTCGAGTTTAAACACGCCTCCACTTGCGCCAAGACAGTCGACATTTCTTCATACGTAAGTGTACTATTTCCTACTACTTTTTTTAAGTGAATTTTAGTACTGCGCACCGAGGATTCCCACAGCCCGCCAAAGTTAGGCGAGTGGGGAGGAATAAAATGAAAGGTGGTTCTTTCTAAAGAAAGAAGCTCTGCTATGTCTCCAGGAAGAGAAGATTTAGCACTATTAAACATGTCGCGCATTTGCTTATCGGCGCCAACAAAATTAGTGCCATTGTCACTGTATAAATCCTGACAATGGCCTCTACGAGCAGTAAACCGCCTAAATGCAGCAATAAAACCTTTGGCAGTCATGTCGGTTACTGCTTCTAAATGGACTGCTCGTGTAACCATACACACGAATATGCAAATGTAGCTTTTGTAAGACTTAGCTCCTCGGCCTGGTGAAAATCTGATTAAAACAGGACCACAGTAATCCACACCAGTAAACTTGAATGGCTTACTGGGTTTCAACCTTGCCTCTGGAAGCAGGCCCATTAGAGGAGTAGTCTTTCTTGTTGAGTATCTCAAACAAATAGTGCATTCTCTAAAATGTTTTTTAACACGTTCCTTAGCACGTAAGATCCAATACTTAGATCTAAGGTAGTTTATCATAGCCTGTGGACCGCCGTGCAATGTTTTTACATGAGCATCCGCAATTAAAACCTTGGTAAAATGATGGTTACCAGGCATAATGATCGAGTGCTTCGTGTCATAACACGCGTCCGACTGTGATATGCGTCCACTTACTCTTAGTATCCCCTTTTGATCCAAAAAGGGACAAAGAGATCGTAATTTACTCTTTTTAGGCACACATCCTCCAATCTTTAACTGTTTTATTTCATACAAAAACTCGCGCTCTTGTACTTGTTTAATGCATGATAATAAAGACTCGTTCAATTCAATTGTTGTGATAAATTTAGGTAGTTTAGATCTATTATCTTTCTTTAATTTATAATTCAAAACTCGTCTACAGTAGGATACAATTTTTAACAATTTATTTAAAGATGAATATTTAGACCAAACAAATTCTTCGTCAACGTCAGATAAAACGGTTAAAGATTGGATTCGTTCCTCCTTGTGTGTGTCCTCAATCAGTTTACTCTCTGTATGTACTGTAGTTTGTGATAACCACTGTGGTCCTCTCCACCACAATGTATACTCACTCAACTCCTTGGGTTGCAGACCGCGCGAAGCACAGTCCGCAGGGTTTGTCTCTGACGAGACATGACTCCACTGATGGTAATTCATAATATTTAATATAGTGGACACTCTGTTGCTGACAAATGTTGCCCATCGACTTGAACCTCCTTTGAGCCATGCTAACACTATGGTGGAGTCGGTCGATCCATAGAGATGTTCCTTGGGTATCTCAAGGACTTGTGCTACTTCACATATAAGCTTGACTGCTAAGGTGGCACCACACAATTCAAGTCGGGGTATAGAAATCTCTTTTACGATTGGGGCAACTCGAGTCTTTGCGGACAGTAAATGCACATGCACTCTATTTGAACTATCAATCACTCGAATGTAAACAGCTGCCGCAAAGGCTGATTTTGAAGAATCTGAAAATACGTGTAATTCTCTCTGGCACTCTTGTGTAAAATTTACCCACCTATGTATTTGTAGATTTTTTAAATCTATCAACTCTTGTCTGTATTTTAACCACTGAACATGTAATTCATCCGTCAAACTATCATCCCACTCAAGATCGACTTGACCCGATTTTTTTTTTTTCATATGCACCTGCCATGTTATCTCTTCACCACCCTTGGTTGACTGGTAGAGAATGCCTAAGGCATTAAGTCCGCCTTTGTACCTTTGTGCATGAAGTATAAATAAATAAATAAATAATAAGACCAGATTTCCACAGTGTCTGTATTAAAATCTTGGCATTTACGACCACTGGGGCAATCCAGCCTAAAGGGTCATACAGTCTCGCGACTTCAGATAATACTTGTCTTTTAGTAATTAAATCTTTAGGTTTAGGTAAGTTTACTACGTATTCAAAATTATCAGTCTTCCTATTCCAACTCAATCCTAAGACCTTGATTAAATCATTTAATTTAATAGGTTGCCCTTCACTCAACTCAGTTTTCCCAATCTGCTCTAAAAACTTCTCATTATTACTATTCCATTTCTGTAATTCAAAACCACCACTCCTCATTAACTCATTCATCTCGTCATAAATTTGTATTGCCTCATTAACCGTGTCAGACCCGGTTATTAAGTCATCCATATAATAGCATTGTTTTGTTATTCTCGCAGCTAATGGATACTTCGTTTTCTCTAACTCAGCAAGTCTGTGCAATACCTTGACAGCTAGATATGGGGCGCAACAATATGTAACGTTGTATGGGCTCGGATGGATCAAATCTCCAGACAACTCTCTGGAAATCCGTGTCCATGTCCGCCACTCTCACCATCCGATACATTTTAACAATATCGGCCACGATACAGATTTTATGATGACGCCATCACATCAAGATGTGCCTTAAATCTGGTTGTAACCTTGGCCCAACCAGAAGCTCATCATTTAGTGATACACTGTTGTCACCTTTGCTCGAAGCGTCAAAGACGACTCTCACTTTAGTGGTGTCTTTGTCTTCTCTCACCACGGCATGGCGAGGCAGGTAGACAGCAACTCACTCTCAGAAACCAGTCTCATGTGGTTCATACTTAAATACTCACTCATAACCTTATTATATTCTTCTCTCAACTATAAATCTTTCGATAGCTTTCTCTCTAAATACCCTAACCTCTTTACTGCTCTCTCTTCTGTATTACCATATTGACACTTAGGCTCGTCCGTTGCAAATGGTAATCTCACTATAAATCTCCCTTCATTATCTCTCACTGTCGTCATATCAAACAAATCCTCACATACTTTCTCGCTATCAGACATCTCTTTTTTTATTAAATTAGGCTCATCTTCCATCTCCCAAAATCTTTTAAGTAACTCATCCTCTTTCACGTGTACGTGCATGCTAATGAGATTATCTTTTGCTAACGTTCGACATCCCTTTGACATTCTTCCTGACAAAAACCATCAAAACACAGTATTTTGTGCTATTAAATTACAATCAGGATGCTTCATAACGCCATCAAGTAATATTTCGCTATACACCTCTGCACCTAGCAAAATATCTATTTTGCCTGGCGTCGCGTAAGTAGGATCAGCTAAAGGAAGATTGTCAATTTCGATCCATTTGGAAGTCCTCACATTGGTTGAAGGAAGTAGTGATGTTAAGGAATGCAACACATAAGCGTTAACTATGATGTAACTAGCTGGATTATGACGTGATTCCAGGCGAAGTGAAACCGTGTTTTTATCCTCATACGGCCATCACCCAGCCCTGACACCCAGCCACTTACTGATTTGCGTACAAGACCTAATAATTGCACAGTTGACTCAGATACAAAAGATGCCTGTGACCCTTGGTCAAGTAAAGCACGAATTATTTGTTTAAAACCGTTAGAACGGAATACCTTGACCTTAGCCGTCGCAAGTAGCACGCTGTAGGGTTGTAGCTCTCCTCTAGAAAATGTAGCAGTTATATTTGTATCACCTCGTGTTGTACTCGCTCTCTCCTGTTGTGGTTCACTCGGTGAAACTGCGGCTGCCTGTCCCCGGCTACTGGCTGGCTCCTGGTTCTCTCTCTCAAAGTGTAACATCGTATGATGTCTTCTCCCACATTTCTTACAGCTAAATGACTGACGACACTTAACTACCGCATGAGTCGGTGCCAGGCAATTAAAACATAATTTACTTGTCTGAACGAAGTCTTGTCTTTCTTTAGGTGTCATAAGGCTAAAACGCTTGCACTGGTTGAGGTAATGAATTTCACGACACATCGGACATTCTTGTTTAGCCTTAGACTTGTCCTCCTTCTCCTTCTCCTTTTCTACAGATGTGTAAAAAGATTTCGACTTAGCAGCAGGCTTAGCTGGTTGCGCGGCACGGTTCCCGTTCATATCTATCATTTCTAATGTCCTGAATCTGTATTCTAAATAATCTCTTAATTGTATCCAAGTGGGCAGGTCATCGCACGTCGTATTTAACTGCTGTTCCCATTGTTTAACAGATTAAGTGTCCAATTTTGAAACAACTAAGTGAACGACAGACGCGTTAGCATAACTGGATTCAGTACTAATTCCCAAGTTCTCCAACGATTTAAGATAGGTAGATGTCGTATCCAATAAACTCCTAATTGCATTGGCTGACTCGGTTTGAATTTTCTTTGTGCCAAATAAAGTCCTCATAATAGCATTGCAGTTATAACGCTTGTTATTATAACGCCGCACTAACTGCTTCCATGCTTCCTCATAGTTCGCCTCAGGTGTTGACAAATTGCTAAGTAGGTTTAATGCTTCTCCACTCAAATTAGACTTGAGGTAATGTAATTTTTGTACCGCGGAAATATTCTTATTATTATGTATTAATGAGGAAAACATGTCATAAAAGGTTGGCCACTATTCATATTTACCCCCAAATGTAGGTAATTGTATGCGGGGTAGTCTGACCTCACTGCAATTATTGTTCGCGCTATTGATGACCGCTGGGTTATGTAATTCGGTAACTGGTGGCACAAACTGCTGCAAAGCTTCTCGTAAACTTGATTTATATAATACATAAAGCTCCTCAAAAATCTCATACTTCCCTTCGGTAAAATATGCTTCCTTCTTAGTTTTCGCTTTTGCAACTATCTCCTTGTGTCCGTTTTTGAAATCTTTAAATAGTTGTTCTTATAACTCCAATCTCGTTTCTAAGTACTGACGCTTAATTCTGTCTTTCGGAGTTTTCTTAAAATTCCTCTCAGCTTTTATCAAATTTTCGAGCAACTCAACTTGTCACGAAAAAAGCGCCTCCATTATAGTAACAAATTAACTCGCACAAAAATCACAGCAAACCACGCGGATCGGTCACTTGTTTTAGGTAATATAATCTCACAAAGTAACAGTTTGTTATTTTAATATCTTTATACGCTCACTCAATGTACTGTTATTATGATTTGCACCAAAAATCACATACACCTTGTAAACAAGTAACAGTTTTAGAGTCAAACAATTTCACTGTATTATTACGTTTGTTAAAAATGTTCTATAATTTGCACATTAGCAGTTAGTAAACGTGTCACCCGACGACTCCTTATCGCACTCAGGTAAAAATTTTTTGTTCTCGCGGGTCGGCCGGGTTCGATGCTCATTAACATGCTCCGGTTCGATTACGGACCAAATGTTCATTAAATAAGGTTCACTTTTGATTGCCGTGATTTTTTAAAGAAAACAACGTGTAGTTAGTATGCAGGTTTATTCGCAACTAAAAATGATCATAGTGGACTGTAATATATTGGTATAGATAGCTATTACTTAAACGTATCTATAGGCTCACAACACGTAAAACGCTTAACGCTTATCTTTCTCTCTTTCTTTCTAGTATGTCGAAGTCAGGTGTTATTAACTCTTCAACAATTAGTAATAGTACTAATAATAAGGTGAATAATTGTAGCTCTGCTATAAATAATTTTACAAAGTGTACGAAGGAGGATCCATGTGTCACTATGGACCAGCCATCTATTGATGGGAGTTTCACAAGTGGTAGGAACACACTACCTGATATTGAAGTCCGTGGTCAAACTCCGGATACTCATTTAAACTAGTCTGTAAGACAATAGAAGGTACCAGTAACAATATAGCTATTTCTACAAACAATAAAGTACCTTCTTGCTCTCAGAGAGTTAAGTTGCAAAAACAGCAGAATACTTTAAAATTATTTCATCAAAATATTCAAGGTATTTCTTCCAAATTATTAGAAATTGAACTGTTTTTAGAAAAATCATGTTTGACATTGTTTGTTTTACTGAACATTGGTTAAAAGATTACCAGATGCTAATTAATTATGAAAACTATAGTGTAGGTTTTAACCGTAACGCTATGTCCCGTGGAGGGTCATTAATCTTAATAAAAAATTGTTTGAAATATAAACAACGGAATGACATTGTTAGCCTATCGGTTGAACATTGCATTGAACTATCCTGTGTCGAGCTGGATAAGCATATTATAGTGTGCGTGTACAGACCCCCAATTTTCCTAAACTATTCTTTATTTGAGTCGGTAATGGAAGATGTCCTAGCGAAACTTGCAACTTGTAGCAAATCTGCAATTATTTGTGGTGATTTTAAATCTTAATATCTTAGAAGATAATTTGAATAGTTGTCGATTATTAAACCTATTTAAATCATTTAATTTGTCGAACGTTTTTATGGAACCTACTAGAGTAACTCCAACGACTGCTACCTGTATCGATAATATTTTTTGTGATTGTGATTATTTAGATGAAGCCATTGTTAATTATCTGCCATCGGATCATAGTATATTAAAAATGACTGCAACCGTTCATATAATGTTGTGTAAAACAACTTTTTTCCTTAGACGCATTATACTTGTTCAAAAAGTGAAGACTAAGGATGTTGCAGGTAGCATCGACGACACAGCGAAACGACTTAGGGTTGACAAAACGTTAACCAGTAGACAATCAACAACGCTAATCTATACTAATATTATAAAGCTGAAGAGTTTGTTTGTTTGTTTGGTTGAACGCACTAACCTCAGGATCTACTGGTTCGAATTTTAAAATTCTTTTTGTGTTGAATAGTCCATTTATCGAGGAAGGCTATAGGCCCATGCGAAGCTGGATCGGGTCGCTAGTAAGGAATATTCTTGCAAGTAATTTAATTATTTGGCAATCTAGAGACAATCATAAGATTCGTATTTATCATGTTATACATTTTTACTTGTGTTACTTTTATGCCTGAGTGAAGTACGTACAGGAAATAAGTTAAACTTGTAACAGTAACCAATTTTAAATGAACTTAATTTTTAATTCTCTTCTTAAGGTTAGAAACCTATACACGGCGTTAGTGACAGGTTGGCAAAAACTGAAACTGTAGTTTCAGACCACGATTTGTGATTGAAAATCGTTGGAATTTTTCTCCGGAAAATTCACAAAATTTTCGACCGATTTTTCACTTGATTCGTGATATATTGATATGTAAGTACCAAGTCCAGGCCTCTAAACATAAATTTAATGAAAAAAACAATAAAAACTTAACTCGGCAATGTAAACACAACAAAAATAATTCTAGGCACCTACATTTAAGCTATGTAGGTTTAGGCACAAATAACACGCGCCGCCCGGCGTCGCCGCATCGGTGCGATGTCCTCTGCTAGAGCTGCTGTACCGAACGAAACTTTAAAAACTAGTCATTTATTTATTGTCAACATGTGATTTATTACGCATCTTTTAAATAAAATACCTTACAAAGTACCTGATTGTTAAATTGTAAGATTACTTATTTACACAGGTTTGAAAAAAATGCGTTTCATTTTAGTAAAGTGAAAACCTTTTAATTAATATTCTCGAAAACATTTCATCTTTTTCTCCTACTGATATCATCATAGTAAGTAAATTATAGTGTAGAGAAACGTTAAAAAACAAATAATAAAACAATATTTTAATGATACTGGCTTTTAATTTATATCCTGACTGTACTTATTATATAAACTCGACGTAACGGAATTAGGTAGCGTAAAATAGCAATATTTTGCAAGAGCAATAGACTTTCAGACTCGACGTAAAGGAACTCAACTTAAAGGGAACCAACCTTAATTTATTTGTTGTTTTTTTAGCATTTCTCATTCCAAATTACATTTAAACAAATAGTTATATTTATATATTTGTAAGCTATTTATAAAACCCTTTGTTTTAATATCCCCCTCGATAGGTTTTGAGGAAAAATATTTTTTTTGAAAACACTAATATGTCGTCGCCAAAAATCGGCCAGTTTAATTTTTATAATTTTGATGTACCCAGTCTCACTCACACAATTAAGACGATTGAAACGACACCTTTCATGCTAAAAACTCTCAGATGTGACTGTTCCTAAAATACCCTAGGCTGATAAAAAAATCGTTTTTCCTAATTGTGCTGATATTAGTGGTTTAGTTAGTGTTAAAGTACGGCTAAGGGACACGCCCCACCAAATCCGCGTAATCCTGTAGAGCTCGTCCCAGACTGGTCGCTCTTCCACCGTTTCTATGAATTTGAATTGAATTCCCATGAAACTATACTGCCTTGTCCCGACAAGACAAGGAGGGGGACACAAAGATGTTAGTATGAGAATTCTTAGGGAGGACATATAAATAAACATATTATGCAATGAAGTTAACAAGACAAGAGGGTATGCAAAAGTATAATATAAAATATAAGGGGTGATAATAGGATCGCTACACTTGCGCTTTGGAAATTCATTATTCCAGATTACGTTAATTTACTTATTTACACTATACTAAAAACCCGCCCCAGTGACTTACAACCGTATTCAAATGGATAGCCATTTGAATATGTTTGTGCCGTCGTACGTGCACGGCTAGACCTGAACGCATAGGTCCACTAAGGACACTGCTACGATTCTAGCGGAACACGATCCCTAGGCTCTATCGACATGCCTTACTCAATCCTAAGACAGAGGACTGCGAAGCCCAACTGCCATCGAGGAAGACAAGATTTCAGTATTTTCCCTATTCGCGTACTAATGTGATTATTCCCTTACGACAGACTACCCCTCTTACAAATTAACACAAAACTAGCACAAGTGCATCGTAGACTCAGTCTGTGGCAGAGTAAATCGCGACTGTACTTGGTATACGCCGAAATGGTATGTCGTCATTTCATATCTCTTTAATCTTCCCCAGTTAGAGGTTGCGTCGCAGCATGTTTCAGCCACTAGCGCCCAAATCACGTGTCTCGCTAAAGTGTAGAAGGCATAAACTGGCCATTACAATTAGCCGGCTGTGATTTTTTAACGAGACACAGACCCTAGCGTTCGTAGAACGACTACCAATCAAGTAGAGCTACTTGGCCCAGCCTACCCCCACTACCGAGATATGCGTACAACAAGTCCATCACAAAGTTCTCCGTGCGAGACCTTCTATAGGAAACAGTTATCATCAAAAACATTTGGTCTAATTAGAGTAGGTATAATATTATATACCATTAACATTATTTTAGTTCGGCATTGTAGCCTAGTCTGATATAAATATTATGATTTTACTATTATATAGACCTAATCCAACCGAGTATGTACGGTTCTACCTTCCATATTTTGTGTGTCAGTTAAAAGTCTATTATCGACAGCAGTCGAGGTAGAGTTTAGCGGAAGGCCTTCCCCGTTTCCCTAAAACCAAACGCTTATGATGATTCCCTGCCAAAGTATGGATTAGGACATGGGCACATAATGTACGGTTAGATTACACTAATATCAGACACTACCTTGTAATAAAGTACCTAGAACTTAAGCCAAAGCTACTGCTCTATGCTACGCTTAATAAACTACACAGAATGCTACGCTGATGCACCGACGCAGATTGCTATTATGACGATCAGAATTTACAATACTATTAAACACTATCATGATATAAAGTACTCAGTAGTTGCGCCAAATCTAGGATAAATAATTAATTATTAGTCGACCCGCATCAGTATCACCTGACTGCTACCTATAAATTACAATACAAATAAACCTGCACAAGGAATAATATTTAAAGGAACGTAACTATTAAATTAAAATAAGGTTAACACTCACCAAATAACGCTTCGAGTGGATTAGATTAAATTACTACAACTTTAATTACCAAACTTGCTTCTCGCCTCGGCCGATTTCCTCTCACGATCTTACGCTCACTCCCTACTCTCTACGTGGACCTAACCTCTCCGATTTCAGCAGCCTCCTAACTTAACTAGCTCAGCCTAAAACGAACAGCCCTTCGACGATCGCCGTCTCAAAACTCCCTGTCTACACTCTATAGTGGTCTAAAACCGACTGCCTGTCCTCAGCCCCTCGTTCATCTTTCCACACTTTCGTGAAATCCCTTAGTACCTGACCTTTTGTTTTTGCATCCTTTCTCAATTGTTTTAAAGACAAATTTTAAAATGTTACTTAGGTCGCGTTTATGGTATGCACATGGTGCGCTAACATTGTAAGTGGTGTTTTTTAGAAATAGAATATTCCATTCGTTTCTTAGAATTTGTTGAAATATTGCTTTCGACCCGTCCCTATTTGTTTCTCTTAAAATACAGAATTTATGAGGGTTTGAGTGGCTCAAACCATGTGGTTATTTTCAAATAAATACTACATTTTGTTATTACCCGACTGTGTGACGCAAAGGAGTGGTAATGCGTTTATTAAATAAATGTACGTGACAGACAGTCACACAGACTCAGCCTTAAGGAACTCAACTTAAAGGGAACGAACCTTAATGTATTTGTTGTTTTTACCCGACTGCGCCAGAAGGAGGGTTATGTTTTTCGGGTGTATGTATGTATGTATGTATGTATGTAAATTTCTTTGGCACGCTCTGGATCTCAAACGGCTTAATAGATTTTGACTTGAGAGGTGTCGTTTCATTCGTCGTAATTGTGTGAGTGACACTGGGTACATCAAAATTAGAAAAATTACACTGGCCGATTTTTGGCGACATATTAGTGTTTTAAAAAAAAATATTTTTCCTCAAAACCTATCGAGTGGGATATCAAAATAAAGGGTTTTATAAATAGCTTACAAATATATAAACAACTTATATGTTTAAATGTAATTTGGAATGAGAAATGCTAAAAAAACAACAAATAAATTAAGGTTGGTTCCCTATAAGTTGAGTTCCTTTACGTTGAGTCTGAAAGTCTATTGCTCTTGCAAAATATTGCTATTTTACGCTACCTAATTCCGTTACGTCGAGTTTATATAATAAGTACAGTCAGGATATAAATTAAAAGCCAGTATCATTAAAATATTGTTTTATTATTTGTTTTTTAACGTTTCTCTACACTATAATTTACTTACTATGATGATATCAGTAGGAGAAAAAGATGAAATGTTTTCGAGAATATTTTTAGTGATAGTTTAGCGATTTCTTGCAGCTTTGAATAGATTCCGAGAGGCCCAGAAGTATTATCTTCACTATGATCCTTTTTTAACATCGAGTCTGTTAGTCTCTTATGTTCTTCCTCTGCAACCTACTCGTTTTAATATCTCAGGGTATGACACGTGGCTCGACTTAGTCCTAACGACCTGTCCCTCTCTTGTGTTGGAAATAGGTACCTACTCAGGGGAGACACCGTAAAGTGAAGAAGAAGAAGCAATGTTTTTTAAAGGAAAATCTCTACGACGATAATTAAATAGCAACACAACCTCCTTCTTTCCAATCCTAGCGTTACGGATAAAAACGAAACCGGAAAGTTGGGTAGATTGTAGAAAGAAGATTGAGGTTTGAACCAACTCTTACAAATCAGAAAGGCGTGAACGTTGGCATTAGAAAAGGTGTCTTACAGATCACTGTAGTATCTTGGCACACATTGGGCGTTGTTATAGCAGACATTAAACAAATGGTATTTCTATTGACTGAAGCTCCGATGCACAAAGTCACCAAGGGTGTCGGTTATTGAACTAAAACTTGCATCAGCGGAAGAATTAAAGGAAGCATTGGATGCAAAAATGCGACTAAGTTATAATTAAACCTTTTGATGCTACACCAATATCTGTGCACCACTCACCAACAACACAGCAACTCTAGTAGGACAATACATAACAACATGGAAGAGAAAAAATATAAATAAATAATAAAAAGTTCAATCAGTTTAAGGTTAGTTCAAGGTTTGGGGCCGAGGGGCCCGCTAAGTTTGGGGACCTGGTGCACTGCACCGCCTAGCCCTCCGATAGCTACGCCACGGAAAAGCGGGGTACAGAAACTCGACTTTAAGGGAGTAAAAACGGGACAGAAATCGTAGACTCGACGTAGGGATAATAGAAGCGAGCTAAGGTTCTCGGCTCAACGTAAAGAGACTCGACGTAAAGTTTTCTAAATTCTAAATTGAATCACTGCGAAAACTAAAAAGATTAAAGTAAAAATATTATTTAAAAAAACAAAAAACCCGACTGCGTGAAAAATTTTTAAACTCAAAAGAGAAATAAGTGAAAATTTAAATATTTTTTTGGTTTTGAATCATCGTGGTTGACAGTGTTCACAAAGGCAGTCGCAGGCATTAAGTTAAAGTTAGACACTTTCAACGGATTTGAAACATAATATATTGTACATTTTTGACAGATTTTTATGTAATTTTATTATGATATTATTCATTAATAACAGGACTGTGTGAACGAGTCCTAAGTTTTTAAGTCACATTAATTCTAAAAATGTTAACTTAGCATTTGTGAGACCATTGCACTCTCAAGGTTTTAATTATATTGTCTACGAAACACATTAAGTATGATAGTAATACATATTGTTGTAAGTAAATCTTATCTACCTAACAATAAAGGTGAAATACCACTGACTTATCATGAAATTGAAGTCGATCAAATATTGAGTTGAAGCGTGTATGAACTTGAACTCAACAAATAGCAAGCTTGCATTATCATATTTCGGTTTCGTAAACTAGCATCGCCCTGCGATGGTACCTGCGAATTATTGATATGAACCTAATTTGCTCATAATAAAAAACAAATAAAACAATATTAATTAATTTTACTTCATTTACTTAACATTATTTACACTTATGTGCTTATAATCTACAGATACAGAATAATAACTATACATAATCTACTATACTTTAATTAAGTCGAACAGTTACATAAACATTTCAAATAAATAAATTATTTAAAAAAAAAATTATTAAAAAAAATCAGAAAACCCTACTGCGTGAAAAATTGTTAAACTCAAAAGATAGAAATAAGTCGACGGGTCCCAAGAACAAAGTCCTATCTTCAATATTGTCTAGTTGCAGTGCGAAGCAATAAAGTTACGCGAATCGATAAGTTGCAAAAAAAATAAAATTAGTAGAAAATTATGGTGAAAGGTATTTGTTAATTTAGTTTACTTGTTTTTGGTTGCTACTATTTTATTTTAAATATGTATTTTATTTAAAATGTTATTCTTATGTAATGATGTGAGTTTGTTTTTTGGAATAAACTAAGACTTAACCACACATGCGACTTTGTTTTATGAAATATTTATAAAAACAAAAAGTTGTATGTGTACAAGAGATGGTGTACATCGGTATTTGCCTATAGAATTATGTCTTATGTTGCAAATGTCCAAACCTATGTTGTCTCTAAATGTAGGTAGTAAGAAAGAAAACCATTTGATATGATCACTTAGGTATTTATTACTTACTCAAATTGAATCACTGTTTTGCTTGGAAATATTTTTTCCAGATATGTATTTAAAAATATGTTTAAACTCAAATACAAAAGAAAATTAACAACATTCTAAACAATTCAAAATAGTACTCATAATCAATAATTAATTTTTGACATAATCTAGTTAAATGTATCAAAAATTAATAACATTCAGTAGAAATCTAACAATTACCTTAATATCTAAAACAAGTGAGTATGTTATTTATGCCTGTAAATCACTTAAAAAAAACTTAAAAAATGAAACTAACAGCCTTAAAAAACCATCTCCAACAAACAGTTAAAAATATACCTGACAAAAGGTCAAAAACTCTTGTAGCAAACTAAATGTATTCCTTTACGGTTAAACATATATAACATTATAAAATTATCACAACATAATTATAATAGCAAAATAAATTGTTCTCTATTTTTGTATTTAATTCAATGCTAAGTAACCAGTGTAATCACAAAATCAGGTATCTTTATTTTACTTCGTAATTTAACTTTATTTTACTTCGTAATTTAAGTTATCTTTATTTTACTGCTAATTTAAGTAATCAACAACTGGGTATTATTATTTTAATCAGTCTTATTAAATTTAACCAGACTCTGTCTCTCGTATAAAAGAAAAATATAAAATAAAAGTAGGTATTATTCATCACTTTCATCACTTAAGTCATTTGCATTGTTAGATTTGTAGGGTAAAGATCTAAAAAATATTGCATTAGTGGCATTTATAACACCTGTTCTGCACATGCTCTCCAAATCATTATGTTTATCTTTTGTTAACTTAAGTGGTGAAGAATAAGCACGCTCTAAGACAGGCAATACAGATGAGTTTCTTGTATCGTTTCTTATAACTAAGCATTCATAAGATTCTTCATTTAAATCATACTTAAAGTACAATTTATTTGGTTCAGATTTGTCAACGAAAACTTCTTTAACTTTAGTCCACAATATTTTTTGTTTTCTTAAATTTTTGTTCCATAGTTTGTTATTTACATGGGTCTTAAAGTTAAAGAAGTTTTCCTGTGCCATATTTTTAACTAAATATGGTTCTCCTTCTGTTTTTGCCCATCGCACAAGCAGGCGCCATTCATCGGGTGTATAAA
Source organism: Charanyca ferruginea (assembly GCA_947361185.1). Taxonomy (NCBI): domain Eukaryota; kingdom Metazoa; phylum Arthropoda; class Insecta; order Lepidoptera; family Noctuidae; genus Charanyca; species Charanyca ferruginea. The sequence continues at coordinate 2,032,311 of OX376056.1, forward strand.
TCGTTCTGGAATGAGACGAACGCTCTATGACGGCGTGGACACTATCTCCCTCGTTTTGGGTATGTCCTTTCTCTAGAAAACGATGTGTAATTGACACCTTGTATTTTTTTGCTGCAAATAAATATACAGAAAACACAAATCTATTCCGATTTTGGCCCGCACAATTATCGGACCAGAAACGAAATTCTTTTGTGCCTTCTGTACAATTATCTTTTATGAAATCTAATAAACAACTTCCAACTTCATTAGCTCCTCGTTTAGCTACTGTCTCATCCCACATATAGCACACAGCTTTCTTTTGGCCCATATTAAAAACTGTAAAGTTAAAGGCAGATAATTTTCTTTTGTAATAAAATATACTTATTTGTCCGTGCGGACAAGTCAATACTTTCTGGAAATCAAAAACTGCTGTCACAATGGACCCTTGAGACTCTATAGCATCATGTTTGTCTTTTTGTTTCATGGTACGTGCAGTTTTCTTTGCGTCCATATGTACTTTATGTTTTTGTATTTCTTCATTTGTAGGTGTCCGATTATTTGTAAAAGCATGACAAACTTCACACTGGTCCTTTTTTGGTATATGAAAACCAAGATTGAAATTTTTATTCACTATTTCCCTATACTGGCGTACTGTCGTTGCTTTTGATGCGTATATGTTTTGATCGAACCATTCATTATACAGTTTAAACATTCGGCTTATGCTGAGACTACCATCTAGATATAATTTGGTCGAGTCTTTTCGAATAAAGTGAGACTCAACGGGAACAAATGAATTTACATGATCACACACACTCTTTATCATGTCATTATTAATGATGGATTTGTGATGGTTATGTTTGCCTCGGCGGTCTTCCTCAAAATCTGCCACACCATCATATTTTTTAAATGTGGTTTTGATAATACTTTCACTAACAGCTAGTGTTTTCAAGAACATGGTCTTGCAGACGTTTATAGTAGTTGCATCGGCGTTTAAAGATTTAATTGGCAAAAAATACTTAAGTGTAAACTGACGGTTGTTAGGAGTACTGCGGTTTAAACATCTATATTTAGGAGCTTTTTTTACATATTTTGCAACAAATCCCCATTGTTTTTCTGAACTCCCAAGTTTCCAAAACCTAGTGAAGCATTCCAGTCTTTGGTCTTCAGAAATTTTTTCCGTACATTTATACCGACAACTGCAAGGTTTTCCCATTACTTTATCCTCAACGAATTTGCCTCTTTTTGACACATAGCTTTTACCGAGATTTTTTAAATATTTTCGTTTTACGTCAGACCAATTTTCCTTATTAACTAATCGTTTTCTTGATCTTTTCTTTTTTTGTTGTGTTGATGTCAAAGTCGAAACACTAGTACTTACAGATTGAATAGAATCTATCCAAGAACTATGGTCGGGACAAAAATGATCATCACACTTACTGTGTACATTTATTGGAGAGGGCATTGGTGTAGCTAGTGTGATATGTGAAGTGGAAGGTGTGGCAACAGCTGGTTCTTCAAATTCTTCTAGGTATAACGCAGGTGAATTATTAAAACTAGAGGTTACCTCTATATTCAAAGGTGTAAGTACTTCTTCTGGATACGGATCTTGTGAAAAAGGTAAAGGTGGTGTTACCACTTTATGACAGGTATTAGAAATGGTATTTTCAGTAATTTCATGCTGCTTTTCAGATATTGTTGTATTGGTGTTAGAGGGTGAAACAACTTGCTGACGTGTGGTATGAGTATTATTTTCGGTAGCTTCGAGTTGTAGTTCTGGTACATCTGTATGGTTGGTGTCATCAAATACGGCATGATATACGTCTGCCATTTCGACGATAATGTTTTGGGCATCGGACGGTAACGGGGAGCTAGTATTGCTGTCACGTTCAATTGCAGATTCTGTAATAAAGTCAAATAATAAACAATATAGCTACTGAATTTTAATACCTTACTTGAGTACTAGCCTATCACTAGTAAAAATAATTCATTTTAATTAAAAGGAGAGTATTAAATGGTGTATTTTTGTTTAGAAAAAAGTCTCATGTAAAAGTTCTTACAAAGAACAAAATCTTGTTATCACATACGACTATATTTTTATGTTAAGTTTACGTAGAACAACATCCTATCTGCACATACGTTTGAAAATTTTAGAAGAACTTTGGCTGAACAACAACGTATGTGAATATAATGTCGTAAAAATAAATAAAACAAAATGAAATGTTATTGTGTAGTTTTCCTAAAGAATAAAATTATTACAACAAATTATATAAAAAAAACTTTTTTTTTATTATCGTAGAACAACATACTTTAATCACACACGACGGTAAATATAATAATTTTCGATTTTTTTCTTAAAAGATTTAGTAATATATACAAAATCCCTGAGCCATCTTTAAAATACGTGTGACTTGAAAAAATAAAACAATTACTTACCAATATTATTACATTCTTCGTTGTTATTTCTGTTTGTAGTAGGATCAGAACAATTATTTTCATCCATTTGTAGCGCTAAATTCAAAATTCTTTTCTTTCTTGACAATGCAGCCATCGCAAAAAATACACTGTGACACTGTATTTACACCTTTTGTCATTAATATGACTCACAATTGAAAACTTGTTTGAACCTCCAAAATCGACCGCCACTGAGGAGTACAAACTCGTGTCTGACGCTACATCGCGATGCGCGTGGTGCTTACCGCGGCGAACAAGTACTTACATGTCGATGCGTCATTGTTCGTCGAACTATTTCTCAGATAAGGCAATGTTCGATTGGTTATTTCATAAAGTAAAAACACTATTTAAAAAATAATTACACTACCATATAGCTACTATGATACTTAATACATTTGATCAAAAAACTAAAAATCGACTTATATTTACATAAGTTTTTGTTCTTGGGACCCGTCGAAGTGAAAATTTAAATATTTTTTTGGTTTTGAATCATTGTGGTTGATAGTGTTCACAAAGGCAGTCGGAGGCATCAAAACCTCCGACTGCCTTTGTGAACACTGTCAACCACGATGATTCAAAACCAAAAAAATATTTAAATTTTCACTTATCTTTTGAGTTTAACAATTTTTCACGCAATCGGGTTTTTTGTTTTTTTCAATATTTTTTTTATTTTAATCTTTTTAGTTTTCGCAGTGATTCAATTTAGAATTTAGAAAACTTTGAGTCGAGTCTCTTTACGTTGATCCGAGAACCTTAGCTCGCTTCTATTATCCCTACGTCGAGTCTACGATTTCTGTCCCGTTTTTACTCCCTTAACGTCGAGTTTCTGTACCCCGCTTTTCCGTGGCGTAGCTATCCGAAGGCTAGGCGGTGCAGTGCACCAGGTCCCCAAGCTTAGCGGGCCCCTCGGCCCCAAACCTTGAACTAACCTAAACCTTAAACTGATTGAACTTTTTACTATTTATTTATATTTTTTCTCTTCCATGTTGTTATGTATTGTCCTACCAGTGTTGTCGGTGGGTGGTGCACAGATATTGGTGTAGCATCAAAAGGTTTAATTATAACTTAGTAGCATTTTTGCTTCCAATGCTTCCTTTAATTCTTCCGCTGATGCAAGTTTTAGTTCAATAACCGACACCCTTGGTGACTTTGTGCGTCGGAGCTTCAGTCAATAGAAATACCATTTGTTTAATGTCTGACATAACAATGCCCAATGTGTGCCAAGATACTACAGTGATCTGTAAGCACCTTTTCTAATGCCAGCGTTCACGCCGTTCTGATTTGTAAGAGTTGGTTCAAACCTAAATCTTTTTTCTACCATCTACCCCACTTTCCGGTTTCGTTTTTATCCGTAACGCTAGAATTGGAAAGAAGGAGGTTGTGTTGCTATTTAATTATCGTGGTAGAGATTTTCCTTTAAAAAACATTGCTTCTTCTTCTTCACTTTACGGTGTCTCCCTTGAGTAGGTACCTATTTCTTACACAAGAGAGGGACAGGTCGTTAGGACTAAGTCGAGCCACGTGTCATACCCTGAGATATTAAAACGAGTAGGTTGCAGAGGAAGAACATAAGAGACTAACAGACTCGATGATATTTTATGTAGGGAACGAACCTTAATTTATTTGTTGTTTTTAGCATTTCTCATTCTAAATTACATTTAAACATATAAGTTTTTTATATATTTGTAAGCTATTTAAGGGAGGAAAAATTTTTTTTTTAAAACACTAATATGTCTCCAAAAATCGGCCAGTGTATTTTTTCTAATTTTGATGTACCCAGTGTAACTCACACATATAAGACGAATGAAACGACACCTCTGAAGTCAAAATCCATTAAGCCGTTTGAGCTACAGAGCGTGCCAAAGAAATTTACATACATACATACACCCGAAAAACATAACCCTCCTTTTGACGCAGTCGGGTAAAAACAACAAATAAATTAAGGTTCGTTCCCTTTAAGTTGAGTTCTTTTACGCTGAGTCTGAGAGTTTTTAGCATGAAAGGTGTCGTTTCAATCGTCTTAATTGTGTGAGTGAGACTGGGTACATCAAAATTATAAAAATTAAACTGGCCGATGGCGACATATTAGTGTTTTCAAAAAAAAATATTTTTCCTTTTCCGTAGCTTACAAATATATAAAAAACTTATATGTTTAAATGTAATTTAGAATGAGAAATGCTAAAAACAACAAATAAATTAAGGTTCGTTCCCTACATAAAATATCATCGAGTCTGTTAGTCTCTTATGTTCTTCCTCTGCAACCTACTCGTTTTAATAAATATCTCAGGGTATGACACGTGGCTCGACTTAGTCCTAACGACCTGTCCCTCTCTTGTGTTAGAAATAGGTACCTACTCAAGGGAGACACCGTAAAGTGAAGAAGAAGAAGCAATGTTTTTTAAAGGAAAATCTCTACGACGATAATTAAATAGCAACGCAACCTCCTTCTTTCCAATTCTAGCGTTACGGATAAAAACGAAACCGGAAAGTGGGGTAGATGGTAGTAAGAAGATTGAGGTTTGAACCAACTCTTACAAATCAGAACGGCGTGAACGCTGGCATTAGATAGGTGTCTTACAGATCACTGTAGTATCTTGGCACACATTGGGCATTGTTATGGCAGACATTAAACAAATGGTATTTCTATTGACTGAAGCTCCGACGCACAAAGTCACCAAGGGTGTCGGTTATTGAACTAAAACTTGCATCAGCGGAAGAATTAAAGGAAGCATTGGAAGCAAAAATGCGACTAAGTTATAAATAAACCTTTTGATGCTACACCAATATCTGTGCACCACCCACCGACAACACTGGTAGGACAATACATAACAACATGGAAGAGAAAAAATATAAATAAATAGTAAAAAGTTCAATCAGTTTAAGGTTTAGGTTAGTTCAAGGTTTGGGGCCGAGGGGCCCGCTAAGCTTGGGGACCTGGTGCACTGCACCGCCTAAACTTCGGATAGCTACGCCACGGAAAAGCGGGGTACAGAAACTCGACGTTAAGAGAGTAAAAACGGGACAGAAATCGTAGACTCGACGTAGGGATAATAGAAGCGAGCTAAGGTTCTCGGATCAACGTAAAGAGACTCGATTCAATGTTTTCTAAATTCTAAATTGAATCACTGCGAAAACTAAAAAGATTAAAATAAAAAAATTATTGAAAAAAACAAAAAACCCGACTCCGTGAAAAATTGTTAAACTCAAAAGATAGAAATAAGTGAAAATTTAAATATTTTTTTGGTTTTGAATCATCGTGGTTGACAGTGTTCACAAAGGCAGTCGGAGGCATTGAGTTAAAGTTAAGACACTTTCAACGGATTTGAAACATATTGTACATTTTTGATGCCTCCGACTGCCTTTGCTATCATACTTAATGTGTTTCGTAGACAATATAATTAAAACCTTGAGAGTGCAATGGTCTCACAAATGCTAAGTTAACATTTTTAGAATTAATGTGACTTAAAAACTTAGGACTCGTTCACACAGTCCTGTTATTAATGAATAATATCATAATAAAATGATTACATAAAAATCTGTTATTGATGTATGATCACTGAACAGATTGTTTAACAAATTACTATCTACTTGAAATTACTTCTTAAACACATTTATGTAGTGTATAAATTCGTTAAAACGGTTAAGTTCCCTGTTCATACTAAAAATACAAACCAAATTGGCATACCAAATAGGTCTATGTGAATGAACCCTGACTTATAATGTCGCAATACTTGTTTCCTGTTAAAGCATTATCTAAATATTTGCCTAAATACATATTTAGCTTATTTACGATATATTACTCGCAGCGAGTACTTGTACAATAATATTAAAGATCACTGTACGTCATAATCATGTCATCGGTGAGTAAAAACATATATTTTAAATCTAATTTATGATTATAATATTGGTAACGATTATTTTCACTGACTAAGATGCTAATCATGTTATTATTTTGTTTCAGATTAGCGATTCAGACATTGTATTCAGCCAGTACGCTCAGGACCCTTACGAAGGACTTTCTGAGATGATTTACAACGAACCTCTGCACTGCAGTCAAATTAATAAAGAAAATAAATCCAAACGACAACGTCGAGAAAAGCCTCCTAAGAAACAACCTACAAAATCTTTCGTGATGAGTAAACTGCATCGGCGTGGGATAAAACTGATAGAAATATCAGTTGTAGATCTTTCCAATACAAGTAACAGTGATAATGATAATGAGAACGTGATAATAAATGCACAATACATTGTTAAAGATGCCATTGATAGTGTTATGGACGATACGGAATCATTAGTTAAGAAAATTTCAAAATCTTTGATAGACAGTGATTTTTAATAATTTTTTAGAGTTAGTGATTGTTATTATTTTTAATTATATGTTTATCAATTAATGTTGTATCTTTAAGGTTAGGTAAATAAAATTATTTTTTGTTTTTTTTTGTTGTTTGCTCTATTTAATTATTTTTTCGGTCATAGATGCTGATTTCTACTACGACGACGACTCGGTACTTAGTGATGTTTATTATTTTAAGTTGTATGAGTGTGTTATGCAAATAAAAGCATTTTTACTTTATAAAACATTTTTATTGAAAAACCCCTCGAATCACCTTATAAGTAATTTACATATTTAATTACCGCTCTAAATACTTTTTAAACATAATACATTTTTAGTGCACATTGCTCGAAATGGTTATTACAATTTAAATTCGAATCACAGGATTTTTTATGCAAAATAGATAAATTAGGACATTGATTTTCATCAAGTTCTGACACCTTACAATTTACACCTAGATCCTTTATCTACTGCACCTTCTTCAAGCCTTTGACAATAATTTCTTTATTTTGTAAGTATGGAATACGGTGGAATTCCCTATAGTCAATATATCCTTCATTCCATTATATGCCTCTGTTTCTTTCTAACTATTTAACTTGCTTCTGTTCATTACTTGTTAAGTATCTGAACAAGTGTGGAGGTGACACTACACTACACTCCATAGAAAGCAACAATTATCATTATTTCGAATATTAATACAACTTTTTGAATTTTTAAGTTTTGTTGGTAATTCAGGATAAGTACCACCTCTCATGGGACAATATTTATTAACATTAATTTCAAGATGGCTCACTGATTGATACGACCATCCAGATTCTTTGTGTTCGAATTCTGACATTTTGCATTTTAAAAGTTCAATAGCATTCGAATAAAAAGTCAATCGTGTTATTACAAATAACTTCATATTTTTTATTAAATTACTTCAGTTGTTGCTCACTCATTATTGGTAACACAAAGTGGGCAAACAATTCGAAGTTAATCTTGAGACAAGTATTTTTCAATACAGACCTAAGTATAAGTTTCAGGACATCGTTTGTATCATACAAGAATGCTTCGGGTGTGTAGTATTCAGTATCTTGTACAGGGTTTAAACGATATGTTATGATTCTGATATTGAAAGCGCTTGCAATTACATAAATATTTTTAAAACGGGTTTGAAGTGCTCACAGCTGCTTCGGGAGATTATACGAGTGTAGGTATTTAGTACAGTCGAACAACGTAATTAGTTTACACATTGCACGCACACGCGGTATGAAGAGTTACATACACAAACGTTAAATTAAACGAACGAGTTTTGCTTTTTATTAGTGTGCGTATGTCGCGTCACTAAGCAGTAACTATAATATCAATGTATGTATCGTCATCAGTAATCTGTATAATTGAATAAGTTATAATATTTCGCACCCAATCATTGTAACAGGTTTGGCGCAATGGCTAACGTATCTGGTTAGTTATTAAGAAGTGTTAAGATCAAATCTCGGTTGCAATACATTCTTTTTGTTTTGTAAACATAATTTTCGTAAAACTTTCATTACCTAGTTGAATTGCTAACAATTCAATTCCGTTCACAGATGAGTAAAATAACGTTTGAGAAGTGCGCACGGAACTCTCAGTCAATTTATTTTGACCGTTTAGGATATAACTACCCACAATTTTTGTTTATTTTTTTATACTTCCACCTTAGTTTATAAAAAATGAGCATTCTTCGTTGTCAGTCTACGAATATAAATTGCAATCCGAAGTATATAGATGAACACTCATATTTCTGTGCGTTCTTTGTTTGTGATGCAATTGTGCTTGAACTTCTTCCAACCATGCAACAAGACGCAATTCATTGTTTTGTATGAGCAAAACGTTTTCATTAGTGAAATTGCAAGGTGATTATTAATATCGGTGAGTAACTAAGCTACTCGTGACAATGTTTTCATTACGTTAGTAATATTCCAACTCAAATTCTTAACTTGTTTCACCTTTGACCTATGACTAAATTAATGTAAAATAATATTTAAATATATCAGAATTTGATTCTGATAAAATTTACTTATGCCAGTCTGTTTTTGTCTAACATAAAACATTTACTCAAAATAATGAAAATCTTTTAAATTATGTAATTAAAATAGTCATGAAACACGTTTATTATTTATCTAGTAAATAAATAACGGTATTAAGTTTTATTACAATGAGGCAATATAAGACAGTCAGTTAATTTATCTATGATTAATTATCCACCAATTCACCATTGTTTATGCATTTAAAATAATTTTTGTTTTTATTAATTAAGGAGAACCGTGCAGTTATGTGTCCATCGGAGTGCGTATTCTGAAGAAATAGACCATCATCGACGTGGGCCAAAACCGAAGGCGAATTCTTCGGCTCGTTACCACGACATCGTGGCAAGGCTGTTTACGGGACTAATCCGTTTTTATCCACCCGTATAACTGCATCAACACATAATGACATGTGTGCTTACAAACAGTGCGATATCACCTGCTGACCGGCATGAAGCTGGTTTAAGTTGCAGTAAGCCACCACGGAAGATTTTTCTGTCCAACGCTCACCGGCAAAAACAAATTCTATTCGCTAGGTCATATTCGCTAGGTCATATAATAATATTCATTTTAATTGGGAGAACAATGTGTTTATTTTAGTGATGAGAAATGTTAAAAGTCGTTTATGGATGGCGTTAAAATACTGTAAACGAAGCCGAATTATCATTAATATACTTAGGTTTAAAAGCTACTTCATGTTGCCGTGATTCTCTTATAAACACCTAAGTTATTATGTATAGTCCGTAGTTGACAGTTATTTGCAGTACCTATATATTTTGAAGTGTAAGTGATGTTATTGTTATTCAGTTAGAAGTTAAATTAATTTCTTACTATCTAACATGTTGATTCACTTCACTTTCAATTCTACTTTGTTTAAATTTGTATACATTGAAAAAACAATTACGTCCATTCATATTCAATAAAAAGAAAACTTTGTCTTGTCTTATAAACTCTTATTGAAGTTGCCAATAGTGTTCTAATCATAAAAAAGTTAGGTATCAATAGCGATATAATAATATTTTTACAATAGTTTGCGTTATATAAATAATTGTATTGGCTACACTTAGTTTTTTATTTGCTAATATTATAACCCATGCCAAATTGAACCCTAAGCCAACTCTTGTAAGAAACATAATAGTCGAAACGAGCTGGCTCATTCACTAATGACCCAATAGCGATAAGGAACAATAGGATTCCGCATTCCATCTTTTATTAGTGATCGATGATTCCAACGCCTAGGTTATTTAATAAAATATTTTGATTTATTTTATTGGTTTTATTTAATTACCTTTTTATTTTTTTGTTTAAGTCATTTTATTTGACATAAAATATTAATGTTTTATAGGACAAAGGAAAAATAAAAACCTAAAACCATAACACCTGCCGGGGTTTGATCTTACGACACGAGGCTTATCTATGCCAAGTGCTTCCACCAACCGGCTACCTGGTCCTTATTTATAAGGTTGAAATATTGGACTTCATTCAATTAAAATTGGTATACGTGGGTATATCATACGCACACAAACAGTTTAACTTCATAACCGACCAACCGACTAGTTCATTTACACACACAGTGACAATATCCCGTATGTGTGGCCTGTAAATCAATTACGTTGGCCGAGTGTACACTTCGACATTCGCTGTCAATCCATATATTATGTTTTAAATGATTATAGGATTTACGCTCTGTCACGCGTCGTAGCTTTGAGATAATAACTAACTAGGAATATTCGTTATTGATTACTGTATAATATGCAAACTCACTAACACACTAGTTGGCTCGCCAACGCACCACCGCCCAGGCCGGCAGTCCGACAACGACTGACCGCCCCATTTTTTTTTTTTTTTTTTCGGATTGGCATCTCGCAGGTCAACCTAGGAGGTTGTCGGCTGCTTAACCGGACTTTCCTGTGGTGCCTTAAAAATTATTATTTTTAGGGCCTCCAGGCAGGGCATAAAAGCTTACAAACTAAGCGACTACACGCTAAGGGCACCCCCTGTGGGGTACGAGCCTCGGCTTAGGGCGTCGCTGGGAGAGGACAGCAAAGGGACAGGCTGGATCGGATTTCCATTATTTAGGGACGAATTTAAAACTACAGGCTCAGCGGCGCGGGCTGGCACGAGCAAGGGTCGGGGAGGGGACGTACGGGGTCGTCGCGGCGGGCCTCGGCGGCGAGGACGGAATGACGGCGGTCTGTGTCTGTGTTTCTTAACTGTACTGGTGGCCTTATTGCTCTCCTGGAGGAGAGTAATAGCATCGTCAGGGTCGGTCAGACTGACCGCCCCACCTATCGCACCGGTATTTATAACCGAGCGACGTATGCGCCCGAGACAACGTCATAATACTGTTATCGGTTTGTAGCGTGATATATTGATATCTACATACACTACATCCCTTCCTTGTTATAATAAACCGATTTTGATTTTGTTTTTTTTATTTGAAAGGTGAATTAGTCGGAATTAGCTTAGCTATGTTTGATGAAAATTGGTTCAAGATGGCCGCCGCCATAAAATGGCGGATCACATATTTTTACAACTCCCTCAATATGGGTATCAAATGAAAGGGCTTGACTAGTAGAATACTATACACTATGACAAATTTTAAATCCAAGATGGCCGCAACCACAAAATGGTGAATTACATTCTATTTTCACAACTCCCTCAATATATGGGTATCAAATGAAAGGCCTTGACTAGTAGAATAATGTATACTATATTGCAAGGGAATGAGGAATAAGTAACGAAATGAAAACTAAAAACTTGTAAATTATTTTTGTAAACTCTTATACAAAACCAAACTAAACTACGTTTAAAAAATTTAAAATAAAAATTAAATTAAAAATTAAAAAAAAACCCCCAACGCAAAACAAAAAAGCGATTATGTAAAAAGTCAAAAATAATACCTTTTGTTGAGCCATCAAATGTTTGTTCGTTGAAATGGCGCTATAATGTCGCGGCGGGGTACCGCTAAGTTTAAAGCAATAACTAAATAGCTAAAATAGCGAACTGATGGTAACTAGATTTGCAACAAGATTAACAACTAGATTAGCAACAAAAATTTGATAATATCGAAGCAAATTGGTGCAAATGCTGGTAAATTAATAGACAGTGAATGAAATTAAGGGACTGACTTACTTAAGCGGTACCCCGCCGCGACATTATAGCGCCATTTCAACGAACAAACATTTGATGGCTCAACAAAAGGTATTATTTTTGACTTTTTACATAATCGCTTTTTTTTGTTTTGCGTTGGGGGTTTTTTTAAATTTTTAATTTAATTTTTTTAGTTTTCGCAGTGATTCAATTTTGAATTTAGAAAACTTTACGTCGAGTCTCTTTACGTTGAGCCGAGAGCCTTAGCTCGCTTCTATTATCCCTACGTCGAGCCTACGATTTCTGTCCCGTTTTTACTCCCTTAAAGTCGAGTTTCTGTACCCCGCTTTTCCGTGGCGTAGCTATCGGAGGGCTAGGCGGTGCAGTGCACCAGGTCCCCAAGCTTAGCGGGCCCCTCGGCCCCAAACCTTGAACTAACCTTAAACTGATTGAACTTTTTATTATTTATTTATATTTTTTCTCTTCCATGTTGTTATGTATTGTCCTACTAGAGTTGCTGTGTTGTTGGTGAGTGGTGCACAGATATTGGTGTAGCATCAAAAGGTTTAATTATAACTTAGTCGCATTTTTGCATCCAATGCTTCCTTTAATTCTTCCGCTGATGCAAGTTTTAGTTCAATAACCGACACCCTAGGTGACTTTGTGCATCGGAGCTTCAGTCAATAGAAATACCATTTGTTTAATGTCTGCTATAACAACGCCCAATGTGTGCCAAGATACTACAGTGATCTGTAAGACACCTTTTCTAATGCCAACGTTCACGCCGTTCTGATTTGTAAGAGTTGGTTCAAACCTCAATCTTCTTTCTACAATCTACCCAACTTTCCGGTTTCGTTTTTATCCGTAACGCTAGGATTGGAAAGAAGGAGGTTGTGTTGCTATTTAATTATCGTCGTAGAGATTTTCCTTTAAAAAACATTGCTTCTTCTTCTTCACTTTGCGGTGTCTCCCCTGAGTAGGTACCTATTTCCAACACAAGAGAGGGACAGGTCGTTAGGACTAAGTCGAGCCACGTGTCATACCCTGAGATATTAAAACGAGTAGGTTGCAGAGGAAGAACATAAGAGACTAACAGACTCGATGTTAAAAAAGGATCATAGTGAAGATAATACTTCTGGGCCTCTCGGAATCTATTCAAAGCTGCAAGAAATCGCTAAACTATCACTAAATATTCTCGAAAACATTTCATCTTTTTCTCCTACTGATATCATCATAGTAAGTAAATTATAGTGTAGAGAAACGTTAAAAAACAAATAATAAAACAATATTTTAATGATACTGGCTTTTAATTTATATTCTGACTGTACTTATTATATAAACTCGACGTAACGGAATTAGGTAGCGTAAAATAGCAATATTTTGCAAGAGCAATAGACTTTCAGACTCGACGTAAAGGAACTCAACTTAAAGGGAACCACCAACCTTAATTTATTTGTTGTTTTTTTAGCATTTCTCATTCCAAATTACATTTAAACAAATAGTTATAAATATATTTGTAAGCTATTTATACCCTTTGTTTTAATACTCGATAGGTTTTGAGGAAAAATATTTTTTTTGAAAACACTAATATGTCGTCGCCAAAAATCGGCCAGTTTAATTTTTATAATTTTGATGTACCCAGTCTCACTCACACAATTAAGACGATTGAAACGACACCTTTCATGCTAAAAACTCTCAGACTCAGCGTTAAGGAACTCAACCTAAAGGGAACGAACCTTAATGTATTTGTTGTTTTTAGCATTTCTCATTCCAAATTACATTTAAACATATAAGTTGTTTATATATTTGTAAGCTATTTATAAAACCCTTTATTTTGATATCCCACTCGATAGGTTTTGAGATTTTTTTTTTTTTTTGAAAACACTAATATGTCGCCAAAAATCGGCCAGTGTAATTTTTCTAATTTTGATGTACCCAGTGTCACTCACATAATTAAGACGAATGAAACGACACCTCTCAAGTCAAAATCCATTAAGCCGTTTGAGATCCAGAGCGTGCCAAATAAATTTACATACATACATACATACATACACCCGAAAAACATAACCCTCCTTCTGGCGCAGTCGGGTAAAAAGTTGTTTTACACAACATTATATGAACGGTTGCAGTCATTTTTAATATAGTGAATTATCATTCGTTTTCCGATTTATAAGCTACATGTTTTCGAAGTACTCATTACAAAGTAACTGAAGTCTACAAGTGTGGAAGTAATCTTCAATAAGTACTCTGCGATCCTGCTGCGTTATCCTGTCAATATCAGTATTGATAGCTACCGCTGCCTGCTGCCGTCAGTCACTACGCCTGCTTTCATTAGCCTGCTATATCAATTGGACATAATTGGAAAATGTAAGTATAAAACATTCTACTCGGTTCATAGTTCAGAGATCTGACCCGATGTACTTATTGTAATAATTATGTTTGACTATTATTTTGTTGTATCTTTATTTCAGGTCTGAGTCTGAGTGCGAGGTCTATCACCCAACTTCTGACATCGAAAAGAAAGTTAAATACACACGCAAGCGGCCTGTCAACAACAACAACGGGAAGCGCAAGTCAGGATCATCAACGAATTTATCACGTTCAAGGTATCTAATCCAATTTTTATTGTATAACAATGATGGGTAAAAAAACCGTCACTTTGATTTTACAGATAATAAAGTGTGAGTGTTAAATTAATCTTAGAATTTAGGATCGAGCATGTTATATTCAGCATTGGTGTTGCAATGCAGCATTGATTTTTATAAGTAATATTGTTGCTAGGAATGTCGCGTTTTAGTAACTTAACTGCGTTCAATCGCTTCGACGCTGCATCGCGTTTGTTGACTAACTGCGTTCTATTCCAGAACATCAAACGCGGCATGGCGTTTCTAAAATGTTACTGTTGATCACTGATAACAAAAGTAGCAAGTATGTTTTAGGAAATAATGTGATTAACTACTTTGTTTTCTATGTTGTTTCAGTAAGAAAACAACGAGCAGTGCTGTCGATGTATTCGGTATCAGTCGGAATAATGAAGCTGACCCAGGGTTCAATGATGGGTCATCAAGCAACCAATCGGTTTTATCATTGTTCTTCGTAAACCGTGTGGCTAATGGCAGCGACCAACGAAATGCAAACACCGACGGTGAATACTATGTCGACTGTAAAGTTTACAAAACAGGCGATGCGCGTGATACCGATTCCATGGCGTTATGGAAGAAGGCACTTGTCCGTATAAAGTTCGAGACCGATACGGATACATCGCAGTGGCGTAAATTGCAAGATTTCGTGCGTTCGGTAGATACGTTATTCCTAGAAAAACCAATGTTTTACGAAAAATAAACCTAACTAATATGTACCTATCTTGTTTATTATGCAGATCCACTTCAAAGCAGTGAGTTAACAAGTCGTTTCTAATATTGAAACACATGTCAAAAACACCAAGTCCTTTCGACCCACGAAGCGCATTACAAAAACCAACAAGTCGTTTCTAATACTGAAATGCATGACCAAATCACAAAGTCGTTTCCATTGTTGAAACGCATTACAAAAACCAACAAGTCGTTTCTAACCACGAAACGCATGTCAAAATGACTAAGTTAAATCTTAATCACATCCTTAAACTTTGTAGATCCATGAACTCAGAATGGTTAAATTTATCCGTATACTATTGGGCATTCTACCCCACCTATCGCGCAACAAACTTTATAGATCCATGAACTCAGAATGGTTAAATTTATCCGTATAGTATTGGGCATTCTGCACCAGCTGTCGCGCAGTCAAACGACTGCGCGATAGGTGGGGTAGAATGCCCAATACTATACTACTGTAGAATACTTTACACTATGATAAATTTCAAATCCAAGATGGCCGGCACCACAAAATGGCGAATTAATTTTTTTTTTCACAACTTCCTCAATATTGGTATCAAATGAAAGGGCTTGACTAGTAGCATAATGCCTACTATATTGAAAAGGAATGAGGAATTTAACCAACGAAATGAAAACTAAAAACTTGAAAATTAATTTTATAAACTCTAAGGGGCAAAGGCCAAACCACATACGGTACTTTTAGCATCGGCGATTGACGATTATGCGACTATATCAATGCTGCATCGCGTTTTGGCGACTCTCTGTGTTCGGAAGCGGTATCGGAATCGCGCGTTTTGGCGACTGCTTCGATGCTGCATCGCGTTTTGGTGACTCTCTGCGTTCGGACGCTGGTCGGCTGTAGTGTCGCAGATCGATAGTTTGCTGATTTGCAATGGTATTGATTACAAAAATTAAATTAAAAATTAAAAAAAACCCCCAACGCAAAACAAAAAAGCGATTATGTAAAAAGTCAAAAATAATACCTTTTGTTGAGCCATCAAATGTTTGTTCGTTGAAATGGCGCTATAATGTCGCGGCGGGGGTACCGCTTAAGTAAGTCAGTCCCTTAATTTCATTCACTGTCTATGAATTTACCAGCATTTGCACCAATTTGCTTCGATATTATCAAATTTTTGTTGCTAATCTAGTTGTTAATCTTGTTGCAAATCTAGTTACCATCAGTTCGCTATTTTAGCTATTTAGTTATTGCTTTAAACTTAGCGGTACCCCGCCGCGACATTATAGCGCCATTTCAACGAACAAACATTTGATGGCTCAACAAAAGGTATTATTTTTGACTTTTTACATAATCGCTTTTTTGTTTTGCGTTGGGGGTTTTTTTTAATTTTTAATTTAATTTTTATTTTAAATTTTTAAACGTAATTTAGTTTGGTTTTGTATAAGAGTTTACAAAAATAATTTACAAGTTTTTAGTTTTCATTTCGTTACTTATTCCTCATTCCCTTGCAATATAGTATACATTATTCTACTAGTCAAGGCCTTTCATTTGATACCCATATATTGAGGGAGTTGTGAAAATAGAATGTAATTCACCATTTTGTGGTTGCGGCCATCTTGGATTTAAAATTTGTCATAGTGTATAGTATTCTACTAGTCAAGCCCTTTCATTTGATACCCATATTGAGGGAGTTGTAAAAATATGTGATCCGCCATTTTATGGCGGCGGCCATCTTGAACCAATTTTCATCAAACATAGCTAAGCTAATTCCGACTAATTCACCTTTCAAATAAAAAAAAACAAAATCAAAATCGGTTTATCCGTTCGGGAGCTACGATGCCACAGACACACACACACACAGATACGTCAAACTTATAACACCCCGTCGTTTTTGCGTCGGAGGTTAATAAAATACTGATTAAAACGAATCCAAATACGATACATCTGCTACTAGGTACTAGTGTGCTGTATAATCTGGCTGCAGCATAAGACCAAGAATTCTATAATCTTGCATAGTTTTATAGCAAACATGGGTGTTTCAATGGGTGGTCAGTGTGGTCACCTATAATAATATGTTTGAAAGCAAAGTAAACATCCGGTATGCGTCTAAGATCCCTACCGCGGCTAACAAAAGAGCTGATAACTTTAAAACGGCTGAACCGATTTTGATGAAACATGTCTAAGAACCATCGCTAGAGAACCTGCTTTCAAATAAAAAAAACCGCATTCAAATCGGTTCACCCGTTAAAGAGCTACAGTGCCACAGACAGACACACAGACACACAGACACGTCAAACTTATAACACCCCTCTTTTTCGTCGGGGGTTAAAAAAACAAAAAATTCAACAACCAATCAATTCAATCAATCAATTTTTTTTTCTATATCCATTTTTAACTTTGTAGCTGTAACATAGGTCAGAAAAAATATTAAAAAAAAACTATAGTGGTCTAATTGCATGGTCTGCCTTTAATTACACTGCTGGTTTTGTGTAAGGGCCTTAGACAAAACCAGACAAAACCAAACTAAATTACGTTTAAAAAATTTAAAATAAAAATAAAATTAAAAATTAAAAAAACCCCTGACGCAAAACAAGGCGATTGTTTGAAAAGTAAAAAATAATATCTTTTGTTGAGCCATCAAATGTTTGTTCGTTGAAATGGCGCTATAATGTCGCGGCGGGGTACCGCTAAACAACTGTCATGACCTGTAACACTAGTGTTGACTTTGATTTTAAAAGGTTTTCTTCATTTTGCAAACTTCAGCGTACTTATGCATTTATTTTAAGATTTATTCACAACGTTAAATTAGGAAATAAGCTTGATCGTTTGATAGGTCCCTTGTCAGTGAAAGAGTTTAATAACTCATTGGATTTTATGATTAAAAGAATTCAATTAGAATCATTTCCAGACGAGCATAGCGCTTTAGTAAATAAACTACTGTTGGAAACTACTACCCGGCCCCGGATCGTGGGGGGCGCGATCACTATAAAAGCACCGCAGACAGCGGATCGGACTCTTTGAAATCCGATCCAGCCTGTCCCTTTGCTGTCCTCTCCCAGCGACGCCCTAAGCCGAGGCTCGTACCCCACAGGGGGTGCCCTTAGCGTGTAGTCGCTTAGTTTGTAAGCTATTTTGCCCTGGCTGGAGGCCCTAAAAATAATAATTTTTAAGGCACCACAGGAAAGTCCGGTTAAGCAGCCGACAACCTCCTAGGTTGACCTGCGAGATGCCAATTCGAAAAAAAAAAAAAAAAAAAAAGGATCGGATTTACTTTTTATTTGGACTGCATTGCGTGCGAAAGTATCGAAAAGGCGCGATGCTGTCACACGCTGATTGCTTGAGTAGAAATCCTCCTCGTAAAGTGCTTCATATCACTCAACATCGCAATTGGGCTCAGATAGCGCAAGCTGCAGATGAAGAGACGCGAGAGCTTTTCCAAAGACTTAGAGAAGGCAGCCTAGACCCTAATCGCTATATTGAGAGGAACGACCTTCTGTACTATAAGTACACTCCGATTGGCGAGCAACCGCGATTCCTTTGTTTTGTTCCCCGAGGTCACAGACTTAGTTGTGAACATATTAGATGTCTGTGGTGTTATAGTAACTGTGGAGCATAGAGAATTAAAAAGGTTGAGAGAGTCTATGATAAGATGCTAAGATGGCTGATATATAGAAAAGTGTATTGTGTGAAAGCATAATAAAACTAATAATAAAATAAAACCGGTATTTTTTCCTGTGTCCGCAAACATAAAAAAACCTCAACAGGTTATGGGCCCAGATCGTCAGATCCAATAAAAACCCAGAGGACACAAGGAAAACAGTGCTAAAATAAAAACAAGAAAAAGAAGCAAGATATGACATTTTTAATTAAACCTAAAGAAGAAAATAAAAACATGGTATTTATTGTGGATTCAGGCTGCACAGCTCATATGACAAATGATATACAGATATTGTCAAGTTTTGAAAATAAAGAATCAACAGTGTTAACTGCAAATGACCAAAATGTTGAAGTACGAGGCCAAGGAACTGTGACAGGTGATATTTGCTGTTTGAATAACACTTTATTCGTTCCCGAGTTATCACAAAATCTGTTGTCAGTCAATGCAGTCACAAATAACCAAGGATCTGTAGTGTTCACTAAAAATAAAGTTGAAATCTACAAAGAGTCACAGTTAGTATTAACGGGAGAAAAAGAAAATGGTTTGTATAAAATAAATATAAATAATACAGAAGAAAAGACATTATTAATGAAAGAATATGGAACTGCCCAAGAATGGCATGCAAGATTAGGGCATCCAGGAAAAACTACACTGGAAATATTACCAAAAATGGTAGATGGAATAAAAATACAAGGTGTTAAACAATTGGATAAATGTGAAATTTGCACACAAGCAAAACAAACAAGATTACCATTTGATACCGTAAGAACAAGAGCTACAAGACCATTACAAATCATACATACCGATGTTTGTGGACCGTTTGAAAATAAAACATATGATGATTATAGTTATGTTTTAACAGTCATGGATGACTACACCCATTTTACTAAAATCTTCTTACTAAAGTACAAAAGTGAAGTTAAGCATAAACTGAGAAACTACATACAAGAAACTGAAAGAGAAAAAAGTGAAAAGGTATCAACCATAAGATGTGACAATGGAGGTGAGTACACAAGCAATGATTTTAGACAATGGTGCGTGGAAAAAGGAATAAAACTAGATTTAACAGTACCCTACACTCCTCAATTAAATGGCAAGGCAGAAAGATTAAACCGAACATTACTAAATAAAACCAGAGCATTGCTGTTTGATTCTGAATTTGGAAAAGAAATGTGGGGTGAAGCCATGTACTGTGCTACATACATAATAAATAGACTACCAAGTGAATCGTTGAAAAATAAAACACCATATGAAATGTGGTACGATAAAAGACCTAACATAGCTAACTTACAAAAATTGGGTTCTAAAGTATATGCTAAACAACTGAATACAACTATTAAGAAACTAGACCCAAGAAGTAAGAAGTTAATAATGGTTGGATATAGTAATAATGGATATAGACTATGGAATGAAAAAGAACGAAAAATAGAAATAGCAAGGGATATTGTCCTATTTGATGATATTAATAACAAAGAAAAAGGAGACGGTAATATACTAAGAAGTCAGGTAACTACAGAATTATTATTAGACAGTGATGAAGAGACAACTATCAATGAACAAGAAAATAATGAGAGCTATAATGAAATACAAGAATTACAAATACAAAATAGTGAAGTAGAACAAAATGTTCCAGCTACAATAGAAGAGGAAATAGAAATTAATGAAAATACAGAAAATAACATGATAGAAGAAGAGATAGAAACTACAAAAATAAGAAGACAAAGAAAGAAACCAACTTACTTGCAAGATTACGTATTACTTACCTATAGTGAAGTCATGAAGTCTGCTGAAAAGAAGAATTGGGAGAAGGCCATAGAGTCGGAGAAGGATTCATTGGAAAACAACAATACATGGGAAATAGTTGATTTAGAAAAGGCAAAGGGACATAAAATACTGACAAATAAATGGGTATTTTGTATAAAAGAAAATGGTACATACAAAGCAAGACTCGTAGCAAGAGGTTTTGAACAAAAGGACATTGACTACCAAGAAATTTATAGTCCAGTAGTAAGTCAATCAGCATTAAAATCATTATTAGCAATTGCTGCTTCAAAGAATTATGAGATGATTACATTTGATGTGAAAACAGCATTTTTGTATGGAGAATTGAATGAAAACATTTTTATGAATATTCCTGAAGGATATGAAAACCAGCCTAATAAAGTTTGTCACTTGAAAAAGGCATTGTATGGACTAAAACAAGCTCCAATAACATGGAATAAGAAATTCACTGAAACTATGCTAAAACTTGGATTTAAGCCTACTAAAACAGACCAATGTGTATTTTCAACAGAAGACAAAACAATAATAATTGCAATTTATGTTGATGATGGACTAGCCATAAGTAAAGATATAGAAAAGTTGTTAAAAGTACTTGACCATCTAGAGAAAGAGATTAAGATAAAAGTTTATGAAAAACCCACAAATTATATAGGATTTGAAGTTACAAGAAGTGAAGGAGGAATTTTATTTCATCAGCAATACTATACAGAAAGATTACTCAGAAAATTTAATATGTTTGATTCTAAACCAGCAGATACACCATGTAATACAGATAAGAAGATTGAATATGTAATGGAAACATCAAACTTTCCTTATAGAGAATTAGTTGGAGGACTGTTATACTTATCAACTAGATCAAGACCAGACATAAGTCAAGCTGTAAATGAAGCCAGTAAAAGGTTAGGAAATCCATCTAAACAGGATGTATTAGCTGTAAAGAAGATATTGAAGTATTTGAATGGGACAAGATCAAAAGGAATAATGTACAAGACAGGAGAAGATATTACCAAGTTACATGCATACTGTGATTCAGATTATGCAGGATGTACTGAAACAAGAAGGAGTACAACTGGATTTATTATAATATTATCGGGAGGACCCATATCATGGTGCTCAAAGAGACAGCCCATTGTAAGCTTGTCATCAACTGAAGCTGAATACATAGCAGCTGCAGATTGTGTTAAGGAATGCATATATTTAAAATCATTTATAGGTGAGTTGATTAGTAAAAATGTTAAAATATGTTTGAATGTTGACAATCAAAGCACAATTCAGTTAATAAAAACAGGTTCATTCAGTAAAAGGTCAAAACATATTGATGTAAGGTTCTATTTTATTCATGAAAATTATAAGAAAGGTAATATTGATATAAAATATTGTCCTACTAATTTACAAATTGCAGATATGTTTACAAAACCTTTGTATAAAGATAAATTTCAATTTCATTGTAAGAAAGTGTTAAAATAAAACAAAAATTTGTATTGTTTGGAATGTTGCTCTACATGTATAAGTTAGTAAGTAAATATCTTTGAATTTGTTTGTAAAATTGCAAAAATAGGAGAAGGTGTTAACATATTAGATGTCTGTGGTGTTATAGTAACTGTGGAGCATAGAGAATTAAAAAGGTTGAGAGAGTCTATGGTAAGATGCAAATATGGCTGATATATATAAAAAGTATATTGTGTGAAAGCATAATAAAACTTATAATAAAATAAAACCGGTATTTCTTCCTGTGTCCGCAAACATAAAAAAACCTCAACAGTTACCTTACCTATCTATCTAAACCAGTAAAAGTGTTTAAGTGTAATCAGTGCTCAATAAACTTTGTGGTATAAACAGTCAGCGTTTCATTCAAGCTCTAACACTGCGTATATTTTGTGTTATGATTGTGAGACATTCCGCTGGCCGCGCTATAAAACTACTACAATCCCCAACATCACAAGTTAATGATTGTGACACCGATATTTCATCTAATTCTAGAGCTATATCAGCCATTTATGCAAATGTATAAGAGCACATGATCATTCTCAAAATTCAGACCAATGATATTATATCAAACAGATATGTTATGAGCGCCCAATTTTGAAGATTTAAAAACGTCCTAAATAGGACGTATTGCTTTTAGTCTGCGTCACGCATGGCAACGAGTAATACGCTTTGTTAAAGCAGCTAAAAAAATAAAAAAATGCTATTTTGTGTATTTAGAAAGTGTACTAATTATGATACCAAATTTAATAAAGCACAAGGGATCTCATACCACATGTAACTACGCAATATACATCGATTTATTTATATATTTCAATTATTTTCCTAATATTCTTATATTTAGAGGTTAGAAAAAAAAAAGAAATGGAAATACATTTTTTCACGTGAGTGAGACAAGGACGCGTTCACTCCAGGACATAAAATAAAAGTACAGATGCGATATCGTAGGCAGTAAAGTCATTGTTTACCCACAGTCCTGTTTTTCTTTTTTCAAACCTTGTAATATTTAATCATTTTGTTTTATTTAATCATTTATATACTTAATTAGAAATTAAACAATGTGACAACAGATACTTTTTATCCTTTCTTCGTTAAGGTTATCCAATGAGATCTGGCTTCAAAAATGGATCGCATTTGTTCGTAAACAAAGAAATGAATTTTATTACAAAATAAATATTTTCTACTCTATATATTATTATATTTACCTATATTCTATTATACCTTTAGTCCTGTTTATTAGTTGTTATAGGTACAAACCGCGCGTATAAATGTACTCGCGGTTTGTACCTTCTGTCTCGTTAAATTTGTTAGTCTATGATGCCAAGATGCGGTGATTGGTGGCCAGGATAATATCTGTTTACATTCACGCGCAATTGACAACACTAACTGTCTCTTTTTTTCTTGTTGGTTTTTTCAAGCCATCCCTTTTCAACATTTTGACTTGTAGTGAATTGTAAAATGAATGAAAAGTGTGTATGTTGCGGCTAGGAGGCCACAACTCTCGGAATTACTAACTGGCTGGGAAGACTGTACTAAGTTAAACTCAAACTATGACTTTAGGTTTATTATAAAAGTTGGAACAAAAGTGTACAGTGTTTATTAACAATTCAGCAAATTTACTTATTATCTTAACAACTATATCGTTCAACGTCCCAGCGAGCATGGGCTTGGCGCCCACAGCTGGCTAAAACATTCAAAAGTTCTGGCGGGTAAATCGAGCTCTCTGATTGGCTCACGTAATCTCAATGGCTTCGCCAATCGTCGAGCGATCTATTTCCCCGCCATTACTTCTACCAATAGAATTAATCAAGTGTTGCTATTTCGAAAATGAATCGATTAATATTTATATAAAACAATAACTAAGGAATAAACTTATTTTATCAATTATTATTTTTAAAGTATAAACGACTATTTCTTAAAATAAAAGAAACAAAACCTAACAATCGTCCGTCCTGACATCGTGTGCGTCCCTGCACACGGCACCAAGTGGACACCTAACAATCGGATTCTTGGTCTGTTGTTCAAATATTATGTATTAACACAAAGAAATAGTGGAGAACTTAATAATACAACTATATACATTATAGGTATATAAAACATGTTCGAATTACACTGAATACATACATAAGTTAAATTTTCACATTTTATTTCCATACACACATTTTTTTGTTACAGAGAACTAAACAACAATATTCGTCAGCAATCGATTTGCTGGATCAAAACGAAGTGAACCCAAACGATCGATTAATTGGGTTATTAAAGGTTTCACCACCGATCGATTATGTCGTGAAACAAACAAATCCCTGAACGATCGATTAATCAGGGTGCCCTAACATCCTGAACGATCGATTAATCAGGATACCTAGCGACACCGACACGAGTCGATCGATTTATACTCGTGATGGCAGCCGAAAGGATTTTCTCTGGCACTCGTTAGATCAAGCCACGAACCGATCGATTCTCGCGAACTTGATCTGAAACAACATATTATAATATTCTGTAGCGGATAGTTTTAGTAATACACCAACGATACGAGAAATAACAATGGTTTTTAAAGTTGACGTAACTCAACAAGTACGGTATGTGTTCTGACTAGAATTATTACTGAGAGTGTTATCATCGTCGCTATCGCAACTATCATCGAGCTTTAAAGTAGCCACATGAATCATGCGCACGCATCACGCTTCATGCGGTCCGCAGCGACAGTTGTTGGGCGTCTGCTTTCTGTACCGACTAATCCCTGTACCGGTGCCACAATATAACGGTCCATACCTAAGACCTTGCTAACAGGATATGGTCCTACGAAAGTGTCATAAGTTTCTTGCTCTGTCTGTCATTAACTAAAACAAGTTAAGACTTGTTCAACTCAAACTAAGGTCAACTCAACTAAGGTGAGAGTTGAGCCCCCATTGAATGTTACCAAAATGACTGTCCCAGTTTTTTTTGCCGTGTTTAATACTTAACGCTTTCAGGGAATCGAGAATAGTGCGGTTGTACCGCTTGACCTGCCCTTTAGACCTAGGACTGACTACCGCATTTAGATTGTGTTTTATTCCTTTACCAAAGCAAAATCGTTTGAATGCATGCGAGGTAAAACAGGTACCACGATTGCTTAAGAGACGATCAGGATTTCTAAATGTACTGAAGACATTTTCTAGAATACTAACTACATTTTGAGTATTAGTGTTACTAACGGGTCTTAGGAAACAGATTTTGGTAAAACCGTCTACGACCACGAACAGGTGAGTGAAACCCCTATTTGATTTCACAAAGGGTCCAAGGTGGTTCACATGAAGAGTGTGATTATAAAAGTAAAGGCTCCCTGCCTTTACTTTTATAATAGGATGCAGCAATCCTTAGCGAGCGTTTATTTTTAGCATATGCACAGTCAATGCAAGCGCCCACATACTTCTTGACAAATCTGGACATCTTAGGGAACCAATAATAATAATAATAAATAATATATCTATTTGCAATTAAATACACACAGAAAAACACAAGCATTACATAGAAGACTATTTAGATGCTAGTTTAGTTAAACTCTGGTACCCAAATTAAGATCTAACTTGTGTTAAGGGTAACAGGGACCTCGCTCTTATTAACACAATTTATATTAGCTTCTAAGCGGAACGTGTTCCCGAGTGAAGTTGTACACATATGATTAACTTTTTGCATTGTAAAGAGAGAAAAGGAATAAAGACAAACTAAATGACAAAAATTTCGTAAAAAGATAAATGTGTGAGTAAGTATGTGGTATGTAGGAATGTGTCATGTGACTGTGTGTAAGTATGTGGTATGTAGGAATGTGTAATGTGACTATAATAATTACTTTTAATCCTCTCTACAGTCTTTTCAACCTCAAAATGTCCAATGTCATCGTGATTGAGCTTGCATACCTGCCACCTTGCCCAGTTTGGTACTATCCATCTGACCTTCTCCTTATCCTCGTCTATACAGCGAAACACCCGATTACTTATGATGACATAATTCTGTTTGATGTAGCGCAGACTTTTTCATCCCAAACACTATTTAAAATGTCTGCTATCCTACGCAGAGAGTCAGAGTCCCCTAGTCGAAGCGTATGTAGCCAATCCTCACTGCTAATGATCATTATCATCGGAAACTGATCCTTGAGAGGCTCTAACGGTTCAACAGGATTTCGGGACAATGCATCTACATGACTCATTTTAACCCCAGCCCTATATTCGACGGTACAATGAAATTCCTGAAGTGACAGCTACCGTGCTATCCTTGGGAGTAAATCCCGATCTAAAAATGTTGAACGCATCGCGCTACAATCGGTGATAACCATAAACTCTTTCCCTAATAAATAAACTCTTAACTTGCAACGAGAGCAAACCACTGCTAAGGTTTCCAACTCGTGCGAGTGGAAGTTCTTCTTCTCCGCAGAGGTCTGCCGGCTATAATATGCCACAGGATGAAAGTTCTCACCACCTCGTATTCGCTGTAGGAGAATTCCACCAATTCCTAATCTACTTGCATTCGTGTGCAATTCTAATTCAGCAGCGGGGTCAAAAATATCTAATACCGGTATATTAACTAAATTCGTCTTCAGGCTTTCGAACGTCCGCTGTTAATCTTCGTTTCACTTCCAAGCTGCATCTTTCTTGAGGAGTTTGCTGAGAGAAAATGAGATACGAGCAAAATTCTTTATGAACTTCCGAAAATAGCTGGCCAGACCTAGAAATTGGCGGACGCCGTGCACATTTTCGGATCGAGGAAAGTTGATCACACTGTCTATCTTCTTTTCAACGGGTCTGATACCTCTCGCGCTAATCTCGTAGCCTGAATAGTCGACCTTATTACATAAAAACTCACATTTCGACAGATTCAACGTAAGATTTGCGTTTTCAACATCTGTAACACTTTACAACCTATATGGGCGATAAATGACTGAACGCCGACTGGTAGAGGAAGTGAAACAATGCTGATATTTTTCAAGCATCTTCATTTGAGTTCGCCTTACATTTTCAAATACTCCTTCACCTACGCGTACCTGGCTTTCATCGAATCTTTGCTCCACTTTTGACTTAGTTAACTGGTTACTAACAACTCGATTCACAACTTTGACCCTCTCAGCTCGGCATAAAGTAACCCTAGACGACATTTTGCAATAGTTCGAGAAAAACATGACCAATACTCTGATATGTCCATTTAAAGAATGATGAAGTCCTCCGACGATGAAAAACTGATTATTAGATTTTCCCGCTACGCTATTTTTCACCAGAACATCACCATCGAACGCAGGTTGTGTTTTTACACTAACAAATACTGCACCATATATACAAACTGAACTAAGTGGCGAAAACCGTAATAAAGTATCATAATCAAGTTTAGAACGAGGCACTTCATTTCCAATATTATAGAATTGCAATTAATTTTCCAATATTATGGAATTGCAATTTCCTACCATCCTTATACACCGTTATGTGAGACTGCTCCGTAAACGATTGTCTAGGGACCTCTAATAAATGGTCCGCTGCGACTTTGCAAGCAGCTCAATCCTCTACCTCATCAACACTCATGTCAAGAATCAAATTTCCTTCCGACGGGACTAAGCTATTACCAAAGCCTTTTATAAACGTAGGAGCATTATCATGCGATACACCTAGCTCCCTGGCAGAGGATTCCCTAATCAAAGTCGCGTCGCTTCCGAAATCTATAAAAGCTATAAGTACACTACCATTTACTTTTACCTGTTCCATACATTTAGAACCAGGGTTACTATCTATGTACTCATTTTTGTTACTTATAAAGTCAATCCTCATGGCTTTTTGCACTGCACCACTAGTGTTTGTTACTTTGTCATCTGACTTACTGTAACACTTATTCTGCGGTGTGACCAATCTTACTACAACTTGTGCACTTTATCAGCGGCTTGGTTCAGTGCAAGAAACCATGACCCCTTTCCTTGCAATTGTAACATCCAATACCGTGACTTGTCCTGGTGCTGCTTCTAGCGCTCGCAGCATTGGGACCGTGTGAATTTTCAAGATTCCTATTTCTAGCATGAAATCGATCCGGACCGGGTTAGTTATAGTCCCTATTACTGAGTAAATACTGTAACAGCTGATCGGGGTAGCTGCAACGCAATGCCAAAGCTCCCGATTTTAGAGTCTTATCTGTAATACCCTGTAATATATCGCATCGCATTGGTTCACTAGACTTAATTTTTCATAGTAAGTAGTACCTCTATGGATTCGTTATATCATATCTTCCAAGGTCTGGCCATATTTTTGCTCACATGGAAATGCGTTTATCAACTTCTCATGCCATTCTTGCTAAGTATTTAAACTTTATTTATTTATTTATTTATACTTCATGCACAAACGTACAAAGGCGGACTTAATGCCTAACTTTCATACCACATTCTTGCCAGACCTTGCAATTTTTGCATAGTAAAATGAGTGGTGGTTCTTTCATTCCAAGTAATCCCAACCGTACACCGAAACGCATTCGTTCACCTTTCTTAACCACACGTACATTCGCTGGTTCTTTGACGAAGGATCAAAGTTAGGCAGTATATTTTTATGATCAATTTTCTGTTGTGATTGTGGTGCGCTTTGGTTCACAGTTGCCAATGTTAGACCATCGCTCAAGTTATGATATTAAATAAATTTATTTTCGAAAGGAAAAGCTACGTGACCTTTTAATCCGTTCTTCGCGGTGGTTCTGGCCTGGTCGGTGCTCTGCATGTTGTTCCGCACGTGGCTCGGCGACGTTGAAGTGCTGCGGCGACGGATGTCCGCTCGTGACGCACTGGTGCTGCGCCGGCACGATGGGTCTTGTAGGTCTTCGGTATTGCAGACGGTCTCGCTCTCGACGTAGTTCATTCTCCAGCATCCGGAGCCACTCACGGCTCGGAGTCATGAGCCTTCGGCGACCCGATGACTCAGACATCATCTGAAATCTCGCGGCAGAAGAACGCAGTGTGAGAATTGTACATAATCGAGTTGTAACCTAATGGAAAAGTGATTACAGGCAGATACTAACTGCATTCACTAGAGCTATCCTATAGGTACCCTTGCATAACTAAGTAAAAGTAAAGTATTCATCTTTTTAGTGGAGCAAGTTACCATTATCGCTATTCCTTCACTAACCTCTAAGACGACCCACAGAGCAAACAGTAATATAAAACGAAATGAAAACGTGGCCAGATCACAATTAGTTGTCTACTGAGTCTAGTGTGGGCATCATCCTCTTCTAAGACATAGTAATTATGCATTTTGTTCTAAATTTAAAGGCTTAAGTCATGCCACAAGAGACGGGGCGGTAGGTAACGCCATTGCAATTCAATGGCTAAAATCAAGCTAAAATCGAAAATTGTCACACAAAATACACATAAATACAAATATACAAGTCATCCACACCACGACATCTATTAATTTTATTTTTATATAGATATTTTTTTTTATAAATGAGCATGGAGGGTAGATGTTAATTATTAGAAATATGTTACTAAAATTTCAACAGACCAACGTTCAATAGTACTAATGATGGTAAAATCTAAAAACAGCTTTAAAGTACATAATAAACGCAATATCCTGAGACTATAGGGTATCACGTTGATTCCAAGGAAAAACCGCTATCATAATCACAATCACACCAAGTAGAAATACAATTTGGGCATGTACTTACGTTTTGGTTTCTATCCCACTTCTGAAATGTTGCGGCTAGGAGGCCACAACTCTCGGAATTACTAACTGGCTGGGAAGACTGTACTAAGTTAAACTCAAACTATGACTTTAGGTTTATTATAAAAGTTGGAACAAAAGTGTACAGTGTTTATTAACAATTCAGCAAATTTACTTATTATCTTAACAACTATATCGTTCAACGTCCCAGCGAGCATGGGCTTGGCGCCCACAGCTGGCTAAAACATTCAAAAGTTCTGGCGGGTAAATCGAGCTCTCTGATTGGCTCACGTAATCTCAATGGCTTCGCCAATCGTCGAGCGATCTATTTCCCCGCCATTACTTCTACCAATAGAATTAATCAAGTGTTGCTATTTCGAAAATGAATCGATTAATATTTATATAAAACAATAACTAAGGAATAAACTTATTTTATCAATTATTATTTTTAAAGTATAAACGACTATTTCTTAAAATAAAAGAAACAAAACCTAACATGTATGTGTGCAGCCGCTGCTGCGCGGAACACTTTTTTCGTTTGTTTTGTGAGTGTATAACATATCTGTTTATTAGAATATCATTGATTCAGACACTTAGGAATATTATATAAGCGAATTACGAATTGGTCGTCGCGATTCATAGTCAGTATGTTATAGTTTAGAACCCCTCCACATAATAGATAGTAACAAAAATACCTACATATTACGTATAAATAATTATGATTTTCATAGGATATTGCAAATGAAATAATAAGTTTGTGTGTAAATGAGACATATAACAACCGAAAACACGATAACTTATTAGGGTAGTGTGGTAATTGTGAGTAAACAAAATTAAGAAAAAATAATTAAAAATCACATGCAAAATTAGATCTTGCATATGATTTTTAGACTTATCACAAAAAATAGAAAACAATGGACATTAATAAGAATTATTGACAAGTAATTAGCTTTTAATGACAGTCATGCAGTGGTCCTCTTCAGTTTAGTGAGATCAGACTCTTCATCAATGCGGATATGTGCCATACCTTCTTCCTTGCGTAAGTAAATTTTTCCGTAAGATGTCCAGCAATATTTATAGCTATAGGTACTTGCAAAATCTCTTGCAAGGAAAAACAATCGCCTTCCTTTAGGGGTAAGACATTCGGAGATGTAGATTGGCTTTAGTGTTGTTTCAGTACAAAATAATCCAGTGTTTAATTTTTCAGCTTTTTCCTGTTGTGTGAATTTTTTAAGATTTTTTATTAAGCTTTCCTTAGTAAGAACCGAAGTTAATTCGACAACAATCGGTTTGATGACGCCCGGTTTAGCAAACGGACGATAAACATCTTTTATTTCCACGGTTTGTAGTTGCACATTTAAAGAGTTTCCAATTTTTTTAACAGCATTACAGAGGTCTAATTTAGTCTCATTTTGAAATTTCGGAATGTTCCTTATCTCCAGTTTAGGTGCACACGACTGCTTTTCAATGTTTTCCAGCTTATTTTCTAGTGCATTTATGTAAGAGATATGTTCTTTGCGTTCTTGTCTTGAGATTTCTAACTCCTTTTGTAGTTCGTCATATTTAGTAGATAAAGTCGACATTGCCAAATTTATGGTATCATTTTGAGTTTTAATTTCTAATAAAGATACCTCTAAACTGTCAAGTCTGGCCTTTTGTTCTAATGCAAATTTTGCGAACATATCACGCACCTCTTCCATGAAACCATTTAATTCATCATCATATTTTCTTTTAATATTTCTGCGCCGCGGATTTATGTTGATCTGGATATCGGTGGTTTTAGAAGTAGACCTGTCGCTGTCGGCCGTGGTCGAGTCGATGGTTGACAGCGCAGAGTCCTGGGACGCGGTGGTTTCCTTCTGCGAAAGTGTCATGTCGCAGAAGGAGGCTGCGGAAAGGGAGAGGGAGATTTCTACCTCCCACCCGGCCCGCAGCAGGCACACCGGGCGTCGGCGGAGAGCGGACAACGCCCTCTTCCGGCCCCCCTAAATGGGTCCAGGGGCGGCAGACTCGGGGACGTCTGTCGCCCCCCACATGCATCAGGACCCGAGGTGGCGGCGCGTAGTGTTCCACGCGCGCCCCTCTTAGACGTCCGGGGGGGAGTCTAACACCTCACTCCGCCCCCTGACCCGAGAAGTGGCCCGCTGTAGCGGGCCGGCACCAGCCGGGAGTTGCGGAAGTATCTCCAGTTCCCGCGACCCCCGACGTAGGTGTGAGATAGAACACCGGGGTGGTTTTTAGTTAGTAAGAGTCTGACAGACCCCTCCGCCCGCCCCAGGGCGGACGACATCCATGAGGATTTTCCACCCCGTACCAAAAAAAAAAAAAAAAGGGTATCGGTGGTTTGCAAGTCACAGACACTACCATCAACGCTCTCCGAGTCTGTCTCCATTGTATTTTGTTGTTTCGTAGGGGTGCGATTAAGAGGCATTTTGCTTCACAATATTATTGACGGGGTACCAGGACAACAGTACCGCACGAAGGTGATGACTAATTAAATGTGTGAAGCGTACGGAGTACCAGGAGCAGTTTACGTACCTCCCTCTAGCACCGCGATGAGGTTGTGCCTGCGCGCATTACTGGTCGATCCTCGTCACGCCTCTTTTGTTGGACAGCAAACAGCTGTGGCGCTGGGCTCACATTAAAGGCTCTCTGAACTCCTCAGAGGTCCGGGGGGAAGGGACACGCGCCATTTCAACGAACAAACATTTGATGGCTCAACAAAAGATATTATTTTTTACTTTTTAAATAATCGCCTTTATGTTTTGCGTTGGGGGTTTTTTAAATTTTTAATTTGATTTTTATTTTAATTTTTTTAAACGTAATTTAGTTTGGTTTTGTGTAAGGGCCTTAGAAGACGAGCTACTTTTAGCATCGGCGATCGACGATTATGCGACTGTATCGATGCTGCATCGTTCTGGCGACTCTCTGCGTTCGGAAGCGGTATCGGAATCGCGCGTTTTAGCGACTGCTCCGATGATGCTTTGCGTTTTGGTGACTCTCTGCGTATCGATCAGCAACATTACAGCTGAAATTAATTCAATCAATCAAATCAATTCAAAATCAATCAACAACAATAAAAAACATACAATTTATACAATCAATCAATTCAATCAATTTTTTTATCTTTTTAACTGTAGCAGTAACATAGGTCAGAGAATAAAAAAAAACTATAGTGGTCTAATTGAATAGCCTTCCTTTAATTACATTGCTGTTTAAACATAGGTAGACTGGGTACGATTGTGCCAGAGTACGGTTGTGCCAATTGTCATGTTAGTGAAACTGTAAGGAATACATAGGTATTCCCTTAGAGAGAGAGATTGGAGTGGCGTGCCCGTCGTCTGAACGTGTATCAAAGTATTGTGTCAAACTTTGCTTGCATGTATTGCTTGATTGCTTGCATGCTTGCTTGCATGTTGCATGCTTGCTTGCATGTTGCATGCTTGCTGCATGCTTGTGTGCATACTGCATGCTTGTGTGCATGCTGCATGCTTGCTGCATGCATGGTGCATGTTTGTTTACATGCTTGCATGCTTGCTGCATGCATGGTAAAAATAAGTTTTAATATCATCTATTTATATACAACGTGTATCTTATTTAACGCTATACCTCAGACACCCCAATTAGAATATTAAATTATAAGTCTAAAACAACATCCGTAATTTAATAAATGTAAACCAAACCCAGTCTTTTTTTATAAAATAGTTATCCTTACTAAACGCAAAACGTATGTGCGTCCAACAACATCCCTACGCACACACTCATGCAATGCTAGCGACCGACGTGCACACACTCGAGCGCCCGCCAGCTGACCAGTGCAGTAGGCATAAGTTAGGCGTTAGTTCAATGAACGAATTTTACGTACCTAACATGTCACAGACCGATAAAAATAACTTTTGATAATAAATTGAGTTTACCATGTAATTATTGATAGTTTTCTAGCAAGTAACATTATGATTCCATCTTTCTATCACACGTGCACAGGCTTGGGACTAAGCGGCTTCAAATAATTTTGTTTACTTTTACGATTGATTCAAGTTCAACACGAATCTAAAATTTTAAGCTTAGTGAAGGGGACGCATTTAATACAGCTACTTTTTACCCGTTAACGATGTGAAGTACAAAACGGGCTCCGTTCGGCACCCGCCGGCGCGGGCGCGGCGGGTGCCGGCTTGAACGGTAAAACAAAGCTTTTTCATAAAAAAGAGAAGCAATACAAAACAACAAACGAAACAAAGCCACCGACTTCCGATACTTAATTCATGTGTGTTCTGTGCTAAAGTTATTTTTCACTTTTAAGTTTTTGAAGGCGGTTGTCTTATTTGTGAAAAAGCTATTTATTTTCCGCTTTTTAGTACCTCCTTCTTATCGAAATCCATTAAGACACCTTAAAACAGAGATTGAAAGTACTCCAAAGATTGAGGCATACCCTGTCCATTAAAAAAAGTTTTTTTTTTAAATCGATTTAAATTTGCCGGAGAAATCGCGTAACAAACATACAGTCGATTGAGAACTTTTTGAAGTCGGTTGAAAATAATCTCAGATTCGTAACTATCGCAATATCAGCTACCTGATAAATAGGTCGTGTTTACTTCAATTTCAATTTAATTTGTGTTAAAGATTTGGGTCATACCTAATTCATAATTGAAACATAAAAAGATTTAAACCACAAACAGCAAACTTCGCTGCCGAGTGCCCGGTGCCCGCGCACGGAAAAATACCTACTTTGATGATGGCCGGCCGGGGACCGGGTGTAGCGCGCTCGTCGGCATGTAAAGGGAAAGCCGGTTTTGTGCCTCTCGCTTATCACATTATTCTTACATTTGCAAAGGACGGAGGTACTAGGTACCAGAACATTGTCTACTATTTTCGACATTAATTTCTCGACAAATTAATGAGACATGCGGAATACAAATCGGTCGTGCATTTAAATAAGCCTTGTTGTTGGGACGAATGGATTAAATTCTCTTACATCAACTGTTTTATTAAACGCGCTCTACTTCAAATGTAAAATGCTTTGATATTATTTATGTGCACGTGTGCTTTACGAACCTTAAAATTAGGTTTAGCATTGAAGTAGGTACTTATGTTTGTTCAATGCTAGCGGCGCGTGCACACACGGCAAGGCCGCATCACCAGCTTGAACTGTAGGTAGGTGTAGGCATTACTGCGTTAGGTACCTATGACTATTGACCGTAATGACCGTACGAATTCAACGACTAAACATTACTTTAGCTAGATATGGTAGTGATACCTATGCGATATCACCGTGTAAAATTCAATCTTTCCATCACACTTTCACAGGCTTTAGACCGGCTTTGAATTGTCTCTACGCTCTACGCGCGGCGCCGTTTCGTTCGTCGCGTGTCGTTTTTACGAGTATCTACCTAGGTATCTCTATCTTTAGAGATGTCACACACGCGCGGCGCGAACGCGAAAAGTTGTGTTTAGGTACAGTTTATTGTTTGTACCTACTACAAAAATATTCAAAGACGGCGTGTTTAAAAGATTTGAATCATTTTTCATTTACAGTGATTAGAATACAATCAAATTGATAGGAAGAAGTAGGTACTTACGTGACTGAACTATTTACACTTTACACTTAATTAATTTACACTATTTCGGCGATCCACTTTCATTATACTTTCAAAATGACCACCGCCTTGGCCTATGCACTTATTTGCACGCTTTCTTAAATTGTGTTTTAATTTTGTAAGCACTTCAGTGTCACGTTTCACTGTCACAAATGCTTCTTCAATTTTCGATTTAAGTTCATCGACACTTGTACATTGACTGACGTACACGAGCGATTTTATGCGACTCTAAGACTACCCACTGACCGACCCCACAAATAAAAGTCTAGTGGCGTTAAGTCAGGCCATCTGGGAGGCCACGGTACAGGTCCTCCGCGACCTATTCAACGACTGCCATACTCCGCATCCAGATGCCGTCGAACGGTCCACGTGAAATGCGCGGGAGCACCGTCTTGTTGGTAAAACATGTCACGTAAAAGACCGGCAGGGACGTCATCTAGTAAATCCGTCAAAATCCGGCAAAGTCTCCTGCAGGAACCGCAGGTAGGTATCTCGCTCTTGCAGTCGAGTAGTCCGCACATTCGTCCCCGTGTCCAAAGCCGTATTTGGAAAGAAAGTCCCGGAGTCCCTCAGTCGCTGAGTGGCAGCAAGCATCGTCCTGGCACTCACACTGCAGCCATAACGGGCATTAAACTCCCGACAAGCTAACGCGACATTATCCAGACAACGAGCCAGGGTCCTCACCATCTCCGTGTACTGGATGTTGGTATAGCGGAAAGCCATCGCGCGAAACAAGAGTATGACGGAGAAGTTAGCCAAGCAACAACTACATTAGATCGCTACCGGCGGATGACTAGCTTTTGATGTTAGGTACTCATGTTAGTCGGGCGGCAGCGGCGGCGCGTTTGTCGGCATTTCGCATAAAACTTAAAGGGGTAGCCGACAAATGCTTTATCTCTTTGAAATAAGTTCTAAATTTCTTTAAATTAATTGTATTTATTTTAAAATCCCTAAAAATTGTTTATGTGTAACTCTGATGACCGAACTATGTTGGGTCGTGCATTTCAATAATCCTTACTCATTGGAGCCAAGGTTGGAATTTCTTTAATTTACCTATTTTGATGCTCACTACCTTTGAAGTAAAATGCGTTGATATTATTTAATGTGTGTGTATTACGAGCTATGTGTGAACTACAAATTATGTCGTGCGTTTAAGTAGGCTTTATTGCGCTGCGTTAAGGTTTAAATTTCCTTGAATTAAGAATTGTATTAACTTGTCATGTGTGTATTACGAGCTATCTGTGAACTACAAATTATGTCGTGCGTTTAAGTATGCTTTATTGCGCTGCGTTAAGGTTTCAATTTCCTTGAATTAAGAATTGTACTAACTTGTCATGATACTGTGCTTCCAATTTAAGTTAATTAAAAGATTTTTCCGTCAAAATTTAACACCTATTTTTAATGACGGAAATGGATTCAGAAGCCGATTCTGAACCAACTACTTTCAGGAATTGCGTTATATTTGTTACAGCTTGTATATATATACCTATAATAAAACAGTAACAAAACTGTGTCTGTACATTGAATATATTAAAAAAAAAATAATTGAGGGGGGTTTAGGAACAGTAATAGAGCACGAATCCAAAAAAAAAAATGCTGTCTGCTTGTCTGTTTGTCTGTTTGTTTGTACACGCTAATCTTCGGAACTACTGGGCGGATTTGAATGATTTTTCTTTTGTTGTATAGGTATTAAGTCTGGGCAACATATAGGCTATAATTTATCTTGGAAACTTGAACACCTGATGCAGAACTGCAACGGACCAGCTAAACTATAAGAGATACAAAAATGGTATCATAGCAAAAATTGTTCCACGTGATGAGCATTTTCTGCTGAGAAAATAAATTTGAAGATCTGGAACACTTGATGTGGAACTCCAAGAGCCCAGCTACACCATGACACATATAGGAATGACGTCTTAGCAAAAGTTGTTCGGTCTGATAGGCATTTCCTGTTGACTTATAAAAATCGAAGATCAGAAACCTCTGATGTGAAAATCAAAGCTATCACTAATTTCACTGTATCTTATGAAATAACATAAGCTGGGAGTACCTTCACGCGGTGAAGGCGGTAACAGTTTAGGACTGATTTTTGATGACGATGGTATATCATTGAAAATTTGACTCTACTGGCCAAAATTCCCATTTATTTATTTTTTATTTTATCGAATAAATATGCCTTCTAGCTTATGTTATTTGGGTGTTTAATTTCCTTTTCCATTTATCTTCGTGACACGGTAGCCTAACCGGTAACGCAGGGGAGCAGTCATTTAGGGGCTCCCAGCTCTGGCTTAGGGGAGATTTTAATTGATCAGGTATCTTTACAATAAAACTATAACCATGCCTAGAAAGAGGTCAAATCTTTCCCAATGTTCCAAAGGAGCTAAAAGATTGAGGATCATAAGATCCCAAGAATCTACCGAAGAGCGTCAGGAGAGACTTGATGCTGTTCGAGAACATCAGGCTGCAACTCGCTCCGTGGAAACCTCTTCAGATCGCGAAGCACGCCTGCGTTTTCAGCGTATTTACGCATCTACATCCAGGTCTCTAGAGACCAGTGAAGAGTATGATGCGCGACTGACCGCTGATCGTGAACGTACATTGTCTCGCGAGTCGGAGACGTTCACGGATAGAGAATTGCGCTTGAGTTCTCAGCGTATCTACGCATCTGCTGAGGTACGTGATGCGCGACTGTCCGCTGATTGTGAGCGACATGCATTGTCTCGCAAATCGGAAACGTTTACCGATACAGAATCACGCATGAGTTCTCAGCGTATTCGCACATCTACTAACAGGTCTTTTGAACCGAATGATGAACGTGATACACGACTAACTGCTGATCGAGATTATCATACACTAGCGACCCGACCCAGCTTCGCATTGGCCAATAGCCTTCCTCGGTAAATGAAAAAAACACAAAAATATTTTTTTAATTCGAACCAGTAGATCCTGAGATTAGCGCGTTCAACCAAACAAACAAACATACTTCAGCTTTATAATATTATAGTATAGATTGTCCCGAACACGCACACAACAAAATATTTATAATCAGTTAGAAAGTGAGAGAAAAAGGATTGTTGGAGTACGGCATGAAGAGACAGAAGAAGAGCGCAACGAACGTTTGAATTCTGATCGACTTCGACATTCTCTGAACAGAATGTCAATAATCATCTGAAGAATCGGATGTGTCTCAAGATATAGCCGTAGGTCATAGCGACCTTCCTTGGGTTAATAAGGAACGGAGTTCATTTACGTATACTCCTATGATTGACTACGCCACATATTTCGCCATCGGAGGTATGATTCAAAATTGTACTTTTTGAACGTCTCGAATCATCTCGCGCATCCCGTTGTTTTCCCGTCCCCGGGCTCTTAGAATTCGACATCAGACGTTTCAGATCTTTGATTTTGCCGACCCCGTTGTCGCTGGCATAAGCAACAGGATCCGCGTACGAAGTCGCGGGCAGAAGCTAGTTATGTAAATAAATTTCTGCTTTAGAATGTTATGCGTAATTATTATTATGACTAGAGAAGTTATGCTTAAGAAAATTATACGTAAGTTGTTATACGTAAATAATGTTATGCGAAAATTTAATTAGGAGAAACAAAAGTATGCTACGTAATATTAGGTCTTAAAATTGTATGCAAATGGATAGGGAACCTGTGCTTTGGCCCTTAGAGTTTACAAAAACAATGTTCAATATTTTAGTTTTCATTTCGTTAGTTAATAAATATTAACTAACGAAATGAAATTAATATTCCTCATTTCCTTTCAATATATCACCCAGGATTCACCACATAGCACTGTATTTTGAGAGATAAGAGAGTAGTTTTTTTTTTTTTTTTTTTTTTTCTTGCGATGTTGGCGTGCCCTTAGACTCCACATACCGGCACAATTAGGGGAACACAAAAAAAGGTCGTTTTTCTTAACAAATTTATGTAGCACATATTTTTTTTAGTTAATCAATAATTAATTGCACTCAAACTAACTGAAATAAACGCTAAAGTGACTCACACAATACTTCTACGTGAAGAAATAAACAAAAATGACAAAAAATGAGAATTGAACGTTTTTTCCTTAAAAGTGAAATCTGTAAACATTTTCAAAAATGACAAAAAAAAAAGGAGTTTTAGTATCGGGTATTGCCGCCACGGGCTCTAATTAAAACCTGTACACGATTTCCCATGCTTCGGATAACGTTATCAATGAGTTCTTGGGACAAATTGTTCCACTCTTCCACTAACGCTAATTTAAGTTCCTCCACATTATTAGGGGCTGGATTTCTTTGTCGAACCTTTCTTCCCAGGTAGTCCCAGACATGTTCTATCGGGTTCATATCCGGTGATCGCGCTGGCCAGTTCATCTGAGTGATGCCTACTTCATTAAGGTAGTCACTCACTATACGCGCACTGTGAGGGCGTGCGTTATCATGCATGAAAATGAAATTTTCGCCTATGAATGGGGCAAAAGGCATGACATGGGGTTCTAAGACTTCTGTAATGTACCGCTGTGCAGTTAGCGATCCATTACTGATGATCACTAGCTCCGTGCGGGCTCCCAAACATATGCCACCCCTTACCATAACTGACCCTCCCCCATACGACACAGTTCCAGTGAAATTTGCTTGGTGATAACGTTCCCCTCGATGTCTCCACATTCTTTCCCTCCCATCCACGAAATTTACACAAAATCGGCTTTCGTCACTGAACAAAACACGGCCCCACTCATTAGTCCAATCTTGGTGCTGTCGAGCGAATGCTAATCTTGCTACACGATGAGCTACCTCGAGTTTTAGGGCCTTTGCTGGCACGTACGAGTTTAAGCCAACTTCATTCAACCGTCTTCTAACAGTCCTTTTACTCACGTTGACGTTACGGACTTCTGCTAAACGATTTCGGGTCTGGACAGCTGTTTGACGACGATTTCGTAAAGTCTGCATGACCAAGAAACGGTCATCCAAGGCGCTAGTTGCTCGATTTCTGCCCTGTCCTCGTCTGCGCACGAACGATCCAGTCTCCCTATAACGTCGGACGACGCGATGAATCACCGATGTCGATACACCCAGTGCGCGACTGACTGAGCGATAGGTGTGCCCTTCCTCGATCATGGTTACAGCCCTAGCCACAGAAGTTGCTGGTAAATCACTCATTTTGTATCAGAACAATGTGCACTATTCAAATGTAAACAGTTTAATGACCCACAGTCCCTATTCGCAGCATCCACTAAAGTTCTTATCAGAATGAGTACAAAACGTTAAGTGAGCAAATTCTTAAACAACCATAAATTCTTGTCAAAACACTTAAAATTAAAGTTGGGGGTACTTAAAACAATCTGTTATGAAGTTATTAACACTTAAACAAAAACTACTTATAAAAATACCCGACAATGTTAGAAAAAATCTACCTTTTTTTTGTGTTCCCCTAATTGTGCCGGTGTGTAGTATGCATTATTCTACTAGTCAAGCCCTTTCATTCGATACCCATATTGAGGGAGTTGTGAAAAATAAATGTAATTCGCCATTTTGTGGTGCCGGTCATTTTGGATTTGCAATTTGTCATAGTGTAAAGTATTCTACTAGTGAAGCCCTTTTATTTGATACAACATTGAAGGAGTTGTGAAAAAATATGTGATTAGCCATTTTGTAGCGGCGGCGATCTTGAACCGATTTTCATCAAACATAATTAAGAACACTCCCGACAAAATACCTTTCAAACAAAAAAAAACAAAATCAAAATCGGTTCATCCGTTCGGAAGCTACGATACCACAGACAGACACACACACACACACACACAGACACGTCAGACTTATAACACCCCGTCGTTTTTTCGTTGGGGGTTAAAAACGAGGTCATTTGATAGGCGAATGTCGCAAACTGCAAGCTAAAAATAATAACAATTCGCAGACCGACCGACG
The DNA here is from genome assembly GCA_947361185.1 of Charanyca ferruginea. Lineage (NCBI taxonomy): Eukaryota > Metazoa > Arthropoda > Insecta > Lepidoptera > Noctuidae > Charanyca > Charanyca ferruginea. The sequence goes on from OX376056.1 coordinate 2,073,631, forward strand.
TAACATTACACTATCAAGTACATTTGCACAGAGTTCAAGTAACATGTCAAACAATAATAGCTCTAATGTGCATCATGTTACCATTCATAAAGACGACTTTAGTTTAAACTACATGGGGTTTCGGTTACGTGTCT